>KZ451935.1:4320582-4499546 GCA_002786265.1 Apostasia shenzhenica | reverse complement strand
AGACTTGCCTCAATGACCAAGTGATCCATGTCTCTAAAACTCTCATAATCAAGAGCTCCTTTGGCGAGGGAAAGGGACTTCTAGAGAATCAAGTATAGACTTGCCTCAATGACCAAGTCCACGTCTCTAAAACTCTCATAATCAAGAGCTCCTTTGACGAGGGAAAGGGACTTCTAGAGAATCAAGAGCTCCTTTGACGAGGGAAGGGACTTCTAGAGAATCAAGTATAGACTTACCTCAATGACCAAGTCCATGTCTCTAAAACTCTCATAATCAAGAGCTCCTTTGACGAGGGAAAGGGACTTCTCAAATTTTTCTACAGTCATTTTACACCCTTTTTAACATGACTCTGCAAATTGGCTGGAAAGAAGTACCAATTCATGAAATGCACGGTTCAGAAAAGACCCAGCGACATTGAAGAGTTTATGATATTGCTGCATATATTTTTTTAATAGAAAATTACTGCATGTTTGGTCATCTATTCAACCTTACCTTTTACACTGTTTCTTCCAACAAAAAAAACATGAAACTTAATTATTTTTAGTTAATTTAAATTATTTACAAATTTTAAAGAAACTATTATACACTTTTATCCCCATATTTTTAAAAAATTTAATTTCACGCCGACGCGTCCGCGTGCGGGTTGCCCTCAGCGTGCTGCCCCACTCATGGGCGTCGCGCGCGTACCAGTGCGCCGGCGTCCACTAGCCAGTGTGTCCAGGTGCTGCCCCGCTTGTCGGCGTCCGCGGCATCGGACGTCCGCGCGCCGGCATCCGTGTGTTGGTCGCCGCAACGCGTGACCCCCTAGAGCGTTCGCGCGCAAGTCTCCTGCATGCGACAGCAGCATGCAGCCCCGCCTGCAGGAGTCCGCGTGCAAGGCGTCGTCGGCATCGGGCAGCCTAACGCGCGCCTGCCAGTCCTGCGCAGGCCTGCCACGCAAGGCGTCGGCATCGGGAGCCTGCACGCGGCCTCGCGCTTCGACGTCCGTGCACCGGGCGGCCGTAGGGCGTTCTTGCCTTGCGCTCCGCCGCATACTGCCTTACGAACATGATAACATATTTTGAAAATTAAATGATTAATGAAGAGTATTTTTTTCATTTTTATAATACATAACAGATTTTGTCACGAACCACGGTGTCCCATGTAACACTTTTTGTGAATCTGAATGTATCTTGAGATTTGTAGACCTTTTATGACCAAGTAAACAAACCTCTAGGTATAAGTCAAATTATATCCCATAAATTTAATTTAAATATCTTTTGACGGAAAAATTTAATTAAAAAATTATAAATATTAATATATATATGTTTAAAGCTTAAAATTTTAAAATAAGATTAAAAAATAAGATTTATTCAATTTGATAATCCATTCAAATTTGAAGAAATTTTACCTCATTTGAAATAAATTTTGACAAATTTCAAAAATTTGAGAAAACTGTTTACACAAGAAACTCTCCCCAATGGGAAATATATATTTTTTGAAAATTAAAAATGGGAAATATAATTTTTAATATGATAAATTCTTTTACTTTTTTTTTATAAGTCATAAAAGCTTCTTATATGCAAAATTATATATGTGAACATTTAATTCAATGAGTCTAGATAAATATCTTCAATATTATTCTATTAAAATATATAATATCATTAATATAATTTTATTTTATTTTATTTTTTTAAACAAAAATTATTTTTTAATACTATCTATACATAAATAAGATAATTAACTTTTTAGAAAATAAGACAACATCACTATAACAAAAAGCTAATGCCTCTTTAACCTAAATAGAACTGCAGGAGTAATATTGTAATTAAATTGAAAAATAAGAACAAAAAGATACAAACTAGGTGTGTTTGTGTAGCCCAACTATAAAATTATCTTTAACATAGTACATTATTTATAAATTTTAATATTAAAAATTTATGTAAATTTCACATCAAAATATATATTTTAAAAATAAAAATTTTATTTTATTTTACATTATACACATATTAAAATAATAATTTTATATCACATTCTTTTATATATTCTAATATAATAATTAATTTTATTTTACATCACACATAATTTTTAATAAATTAATTTATAATAAATAAATTAATTAATAAAATTTTAAATTCAATTAAAATTTTTATGTAATAATAATACCATGTAAGTAAAATAATTATTTTTTTATGTAACACTATTGTCACGTGCTACATAAAAATTCTAATTAGATTAAAAATTTGAGATGATTTTTTAAGGGGACTTCAAAACATTTCGGCCTAACTAGTTAAGCACTAATAAAAACACTTCATAATAATATGTATATTATATTATAAAAAATAATATTTTTAATTTACAAAACATCAAAATAAAAAAATCATTAAAAGAACATAAAATATATTGATAATATTATATGCTACACGGAAGAGTCAGGTGATTGGGTAAGAAGAACTGAACCTAAGCCTCAAAAATGTGCAAATTATTTCAATTTAATCCGCAAAAACATTCCATTAAAATCCAACAATAGAAGAGAAGCTTGAGCAGTAGGTATCGTGCGAATTTGGACTTGTTTTGATTGGAGGATAAATTTGAGTAAAGAAAAAGAAAATTATTTTATTTTATAGAACTTATGATGGGAAAAAAATTTATTTTAATATTGAGAGGTGTGTTGGATGTGAAATAAGTTGATTTTAAAATTAAAATTTGTGTTGGATGTGAAATAAAGTTAATTTTTAAAATTAAAATTTATATTAGATGTCAAATAAAATTATTAAAATTTATAATAAAAATAAAATATTATTATTTTAATTTTTAGCCCATTTTTGGGGCATTCCCAAACAAGCCCTTAAATCCTGTTTGGCAATGGGCTAAAAAACACGACTAAAAATTACGCATGGCCAAAATCTTAAATTTTTTTTAAAAAACTTTAAAAAATTTTTATTTTATACTTATCTCACACAAATTTCAACATTAACAAATCACTTTATTTCTCATCCAACACAATTCTCAATAAATTAATCAACTTTATTTCACATCATACACAATTTTTAATATTAACTTACTTTATTTCACATCATACACATTTTTCAAAAATGTCTAAAAATTCCAACCAATTTTTTTTCTTATTACCGTTTGTTTAGGAGTTTAAAATTAACCTGGTTTAATTTTAACCAGGCATATATCATCACACATAAATTTAATATTTAAAAATTAAAATTTATTTAGACATCCTACACAATATTACTAAATAATAACTTAACTTATATCACATCCCTCACATATTCCATACATAATAACTAACTTTATATCACATCCCTCACATATCCCAAATAATAACTAACTTTATTTCACATCATTCACAAACTTTCAATAAAAAATATCTCTATTCAAATTTAATTTTAACCTTCTTAAATTTAACCTTACAAACAAACACACCTTGCGGCATAATGTTGACAACCACCAGCAGCAAATAGAAAATAAAACTACAAACATCCACATAACTCTATTTACAATGACAAGTCAAAGAATTGGGTTCTATTTGGAAGAGCATTATGGTACACTCATGTGTAGGGGTGACAATTTGTACCCGTACTCGATAAACCCGCTCCGCCCGCCCCTAATGGACGGGTATGGGTACTCAAATTTTACCCGAAACACCCGCCCCGCCCCGCCCCGTTAATAATGGGGCGGGTTCGGGTATGAATCATATAGACCCGCCCCGCCCGTACCCCATTTAATAAATTTAAAAATTTTAAAAATTTTAATTTTAAATACCTAAATAAAAATAGTACTTTGGAAAAGAGAATGCATGTACTCTTTACTGTAAAGTTTTCTTACTTGTGATAGTTGACATTTCCAGTTGGCTCTTAAATCAATTGATACATGTTGCCTGCAAGGGTCTTATAACCTCATATTTTATTTTCTCTTTAATTGTCATATGCTTGCTTTATATAGAAATTCATGTTAAGAAAGTTGGCAAAATTTGAAGAATTTATATGAAAGTTATTTATTATTCCTGATCTTGTTATATATATTTACATACAAGGAATGGTTTCTATAGAAAAATGTCACTAAACACCATGTGGTTACGATTTTTATTGTTTCAAATAAAATAAATAATTTCGATTTTCATATAACTGAGTGAGGAAAACGGGGCGGGGCGGGGCGGGGCGGGTACGGGTTTATGAAAATTAAGAAACGCGGGGCGGGGCGGGGCGGGCGGGGCGAAACGGGTATGGGTGGGTATGGGTAATGAATGATATATATAGCGGAGCGGGTATGAGTATTTTATAAACCCGACCCAAATCCGCTCCCGTCTTGCCATTCATACTCATGTGCTATGCAAATTATGTGCTATAAAGTAGCAACTTTCATAAAAATACTGTTAATTAAAACAATCACAATATAAAAACATATTTTTATCAAAGCTAAAGGAAAAATTTAAGTAACATGATGAATGCATGCATTTACATTGCAAATTTCTTCTATAGGAGGATTGGTTAAATAACACATAAGAGGAAAGAAATAAGCAAAGAACAAAGATTATACCCTCCCAATTCTGCATATGCTTATCAAGCTGTTTGTTTTGATTCTTTCCTCCACGCATCGATAAGAAGTTTCATGCTTTTTAATCAGCTCGGATTTTGGTCTTCAGCTCATCCTCCATGATGGAGATCTCCTGTCAAGTATGCAATTTAAATGAGAAATTCCATCGTAAAGAAATAGCCACAAGATCTAGACAATAGACATAGTTACCTTTCGAAGCTACTTCCTCCCTTTGTCGGCTCAAAGGAGCTCTTGATTATGAGAGTTTTAGAGACATGGATCACTTGGTCATTGAGGCAAGTCTATACTTGATTCTCCTCTTGCTTGATTATTCACGACATAGTTTGCAAATTTTTTTTCTTTTCATTTTACACCTTAGTATTTTCGGTGCAGGCAGTGATAGAAGATGTGTCCTTGAAACAGCAGGTTTTTTGCTGATCTTGAAAAAGTACTGCCCATCTCATTGTATCCTTGCTAGCAGCACTTCAACAATAGATTTGAATTTAATTGGAAAGAGCACAAATTCAAAGGATCGTATAGTTGGTGCTCATTTCTTTAGGTCTTATGCTGTACTGGTTTTGCTGTCAATCGTATGTTCTTTCCTTATACTCAGTCTGCACTTCTATTTGTTGATCATGGCCTAGTGCTTGTACAAAATTTGGAATGCCAATGGGCCCTTTTAGGTATTATCCTCATGTCTTTATATCCATCATTACAAGGATTATTGAATTATTTTGTTTGGTTTCTTATATGATCTCCTTCTGCTTTGCTGCAGCTGCATTAGCTGGTATTAAAGATTTATTTTCGAAACACCCATCAGAGCTTAAAGTTCACAAAGTTGCCATCATAGAGAAGCTACGGGAGCGCATTTGTGATAATGACAAGATGGTTCGGGCAAAATTGTTTCACCTTCTGAAGATTGTTGTCTTTCCAGGCCTTAAGGAGGTACTTCATGAATAATTTTATTTCCTCACTCCCTTCATCTTTGTTGAATGTTTCCACAATTTGCAAATTTGAGATTTTCTCATGTGATTCAGTATAGGGCATTCTGCTTCAGCATAAAGAAGGATTGTTGGGGAGTAATGGTTATATATATTTAAAGGCTAGTTCTGTGCTAGATATATGATGACCTACCCTTCATGGACATTTACAAGCGTAGTTTGGTTGTAGGATTTTTAATTTGGTGGGTGGCACTATGTCTTTGTTAAACTCGTAATGAGAATGAAAAAGTAGCCAGTGAGATTTAGGTAGTTTGATGAAGGAATGCCATGGAAGAAAAAAGTTAAAATGCCTAGAACATTGTATGCGAAGACATGAAAAATGTCATTGAGATTGTAGACTGACAGGAAACTAGCTGTTTTTTTTTTTAAAGAAATCACCTGCTGATTCATTCACAATCTTGTGATTGTTAATCTCACTTGGTATTAGCAACTGCTTTATCATACTGTTGATTTGAGAAGCAATTAATTATCTGAGGTGAATTTTCTATTGTCCAATGATTTTTCTAAGCCAACAAAAGGTTATTTGGTTAACATAATAAAAAAATCTCAAAGTTTAAATTTATAAGATGAGAATACTAAATGAACTTCATTATCTCATTGAAGTTCGCAATCATACAAGTACTGTAAATCCGTGAAAACCACTTTTAGTCCCTATGAAACTTCAATGTTGAACCATCATCAGGTAGAACTAACCTTGGTGTTGTGCAAACGTAAATAGCATGGAACTTGTGACATGTTCACAATTATGTCCTTAAACACTAAATTTAACTGTTCAGTTGGTAAACTCTTTGGTTTCATGCCACAATATGGAAGTGATCATACCTTTCACAGGAAAGCACTTGTGGAAGGGACGAATGATATGAAGTCTGATTGTTTTAGCTGATGGTATTGTTAAAGTGTCAGCATGATTGGTTGTAGAATCCTTTTACTTGGAGGTAAATTTGAATGAGTGGATCTTCCTTCGAAACATTTTTTTTTAACAAGGATGTCTTAGGCCTATTTTTTAATATGATTTTTATGTAAAGGACTTGATTTTTTTAATTAGTTTATATATATATATATATATGTATATTATTTTTTGCCCCACACACCACAATTGCTCACTCCAATTGGGAATTATAGTGGCGTGAATTTGAATTCAGGACCCCTTGGTTTCAAGCAAGCTCTCTTTTCACTGGGCTAGGAGAAGCTCTACTTATACTAATCTATGTTTTTGCCAAATAGAAGTAACAAAACAAGGAGAAGAATGATCATGGCTTTGACTCGTCTCACAAGCACAAATTTCTGTAAGAAAACAACAACTGCAATAATGGGCCCAACACCACAAACAAAAATGAATGTTGCACATACAAAGGCAAGTTCAGGTATTAAAATTTTTTCGAAATTGGTGAACATTAAAATGGTTACCTGCAGTTCAGATGTTGCACAATAAGACTCGTAGTATACTAAGTTTTGAGTATTTTGTATGTAATTTAGTAAGTTCAATGTGACATAGGGGAAGAAAATCCTAATATAAATTATACAGTGCATTAGAATTTAAGAAAGCAAAGTTTTTTTTTTTTTGATAGTATTAAGAAAGCAAAGTTGGTGACATGCATGGTTATATAGCAGAATGACATGCATGGTTATATATATATTTGAGAAAGAAGTCTGATGGAATTATTTTAGTTTTGAAAAGAAAAAGTTTCTTTTTTTTTGAAAGGTTGAAAAAGTGTCTTCCAATGTTGATAGCAAACCATGAAATGTTTATTTGCTGGAATCTTCAGTAGCAGAAATGCGAGGAACTACAACCGGAGCTCCTCGAACTTTGTCAAAGGCAAAGCTTATGCTCAGAGGTCGACCTAATAATGCCTAGAAAAAATAAAAAAAATAAAATAATCAAGCATTGTCTGAATATTAAATTTTTGAAGAACAGTAAATCAAAAAGTTCTATAATAGCCTCTTTCATACGCATCTCATTAATGCACAAACTCAAAATATGTTGGAAGGTTAACAATTACCACAAGCTTTTACTTGTTTGTTTACCTAGGTTAAGTTTAACTTGGTTAAAATTAATTTTATATAGATCAATTATACATAAATTTCAATATTCAATTAACAATATTTCAAATATTACATAAATTCTAACATTAAAAATGGTTTTATATCACAGCATACACAAAATTTCAAAGTGAAATAAAATTTTATTTGACATCATAAAAACTGCTTTAGATCTTTGCAAATCTCACAGCATAAATATCTTATCAAAGATTAACTTTAACCTGACTAAATAAACACACCTTATATATATAGTAAATTAGCCAACTTTGAATAATTAAACAAACCACACTAATAATCCATGCACCTGAAATGTATACATATTATGATTTCAACATGATGGCTAATTGATAGCGTGATAAGCAAGGTGTCATTTTCAAATCAATAAAGGAAAACAACTACAGAAACACCGTTGTCTTGCTGGAACTAAGATACTTAGAAACATAAAACATGACATTTATGTGTTTTGAGTGTATAAAATATAGTATATGATTTGGGAGTTAATAAGGACAGACAAGTTTATTTTGATTATATGCAAATCCTCCCAATTTTGTTGAAACCTTTTTTTCTAGAAACTTTATCCTCCCAATTTTTTGATGCTGGAACAACCACAGTTTTCATTACCTTATGAAAATGATAAGACAATAACTCAAAAAGATCTTCAACTCATACATAATGTTGAAACTCTGGAAATCGTATAAATCTAAACTATTAAGCTTGTATGATACTGGTCATCGATAACATTAACTCGAACATACCAAATTAAACGTTTGAGCTCACCTTTCCATCCATGGCATCTTTGGCACACTTTGCCTCATATTCTTTAGAGAAGGACACAAATCCAAATCCTCTTGATCTCCCTGTGTCTTTATCATACATAATCCTCACTAGAAGAAGCATAAAACCCCACATGACCGTTTGGCAATTAGTGGTCTAAATTCAAATGGATCTGTTATTGATCATGTAGTCAAAAGACTGATGAAATTGATTACTAGCAAGCAGACTCAGTTCTTATGAAGAAAGACACAAGTCAAGCTTCTAGCACAAGATGTGATTGATTCAGAAAGAAGCAAGCACAATTGAAGGTGAAATGAAATGTGGGATTAAACTCCAAACGAGTACTATATATAGGATAAGATTGCGAAACAAAGAGAAAGAAGAGACTACGTGGTTCCTCGAATTTTACTCATCCCATGATGCATTGAGTATTTCTTATTGACTAACCGGTTGCTTTTGAAATGCTCAATGGCCATCCACTTGGCAAAAGAGATCAGGAATTTAATTATCAAATAGATTCACAAAACTTATTAAAATAAGAAGAATATTTTATAAAATCATAGAGGGTAATGTGATAAGGCCATTTTCATGCCCAACTCTAATGAGATAAGTAGAGGGTCGATATTGACTATCATAAATTTATATAAAGACATGAAATAAAATCCTAATCCAGTTTTGGCTATTTTTCCAAACTAGAATCAACACTACATTCAATATTGAACTTGTGAGAAAGTTCCCAATATTGAGAAATAATATTGATCATGATCATCATCATAAAGGGGTAAAATGACAACATTATGTTTTAACAAAGCTTCAAACAACGATGACTGTTGAAAGACCGTACAAAACAATGACATTTGTGCGAGACAAAACTGTAACTATTTGAGGTGTGTGAAAACCAACTATGAAATGTGGTAGAAGTAAGAACAAATAAAGATTATGCTAAGCATTCCTGTGCAATTCATCTAAATTCAAACATACCCATGCTGAAAGAAATCCATTTCTCTGTTCTGTTTTCCAGTAATGAGAAACAATTCACTTCCTAATGATGAGGAACAATTAGATGAAGTATAGTTGATCCCCATATTTGCTGGGTCTTAGAACCAAATATAAAAAGACATGCTCTTAAATCACTTAAAACTCCAACCAAAACTATAGCTACAAGTAATGCTTTCGCTGATTATCCCAACAATACAGATTGAATCCTTGTGCCATAGAAAATGACAAATGGGGAAATTTCTAACTTTAAAGAAATTTATTTACTCTACTATTCATCATCATTGCCTTTTCATCTATCTTCCTTGGGAACACTCTTTAGGAAGATCTATTTCAATTGTTCTGCTTCTTGCAAATAGATCCAGAAAGGTAAAACACTGTAGACATTTTATTAGAGAGAGTGATAAAAGGCAATCAAGGCATCAACATGCACGGTTTGAACTAGAGACATACTCAGCAAGGAAAAGAAAGTTCTAAGAACACGGCATCATTTCCCATCAATCGCAAGATGAGAAGAACCAAAGCAAACAAACCCTAAGAACATTACCTTCAATAACCTCCCCAAACGAAGAGAATGCGTCCTTGAGAGATTTCTCGTCGACGTACCACGAAAGCCCTGCTCCATCACCTCATTCAGACATTTCAACAAACAGATGGTGAGCAGGAAAACATCAAAAGATATCGGGCTGGAAGGGGAAGCAGCCGAACCTGCGACGAACAGTTTGCCATTGGAAGAGAAGTGCGAGGAGGAGCAGTAAAAGCGTTGGCGCAGAGCTTGGAATGGCGTGAAGCGCTGAGGAAGACGGTGCATCCTGTTCCAGCTTCAGGCTTGGCGTTCCATGATTTTTAGTGAAGTAAATATACAATTATAAAAAGGACTGAAATGCAAAATGCACCGTCAAAGTCAAATAGAGGGCTTTTTTGGTATATTTCAAATTTCAAGCTGTAAAGTGCCAAAACCTCTACTTTTAAGCGGAATAAAATTGAATTAAAATGATACTTTTTTTTATTTATTTTGATAAAATAAAATATAAAATAATAAATAAGTATTAAAATACTTATAAATATTAATTCATAATAATTATTATCTAGTTTAATCTTGATTATATTTGTTAACACCTAATTGAATTAAAATAACAAATAACAAATAAAAATTAGCACGAATATTCTGTCTATAAATAAATATTTAAAATAAAAATATTGCTATTAAATATTTGATTTTGAAAATACTTTTTGTTACAAAGTCTTCTTTAAATTATTATATTATTATTAAATTTAATTTTATACTAATAATTACATAAATATAATTATATAAATAAATATGTATATGTAGTATATATATAAAAATATATGCATATATATACATACAAATGTCTATATATGAGTATATGTATATGTGTTTTTATTAAAAACAATGTATATATATATATATATATATGAATAAAAGTAATTTTAAAATAATATTTTTATTCTATAAATAACAATCAATGAATAGTTATTCACTAAATTGATAAAAGAAAAAAGTATTTAATAAAATATAAATAAAAGTTTTATAAAATAATAATTTTTACGCATAAAAATAATTATTTCTCTAATTAATATGTTGTTTAATATAGTAAAAAAAAATTAGTTGATTTAGTCTCCTATTCAATGGGAATGTTCACTGGAAAAACTTGCAATATTTTATTGATTAGTGTTTTAAAAAGTAATTCTCTACTTACAAATTAGATTTAACAAAAGAATTCATAATTAGCAAAAATTTTGAAGCATAAATTATGATAATATAATGTAACAAATTAATATTAAAATAATTGAATTAAATAACTAAATTTAAAAGTTATTAAACATAATAAAAATTAAATCAATTTAATTTGATATTTAATGTGGAATGCTCGTCAAAAGAAATTTCAATAATTTCATATATTTAAATGACATCTAAATTGGATTATAACATATTGTAATTTTTACGATTTTTTACTTACCAAATAAACATAAAATTAGCCAAAAATTTAAATTATCAAATCACAGTAACATAATTCAATAATGCCTATAAATAATTTAAATGTTAAGTTAATTTAATATTTTATTAGATAATAATATATTAATAATTTATGAAGTCAAATTAATATTAAGATAATTAAATTGGGTTGCCAAATTAAAATATATTTTAACTAACATGTTATTAGACATAGTAAAATAACAAGTTAATTTTATATTTGATTCAATGTTAAACGATTGTAAAAAAGGTTATTTTTTATAAAAATAATAACTTGATTTTTTTTATTCTATTAATTGAATTCAAAATTAATCAAAATTTTAGAGCTTCGACCATCTTAATATAATTTAATAATACCTTAAAGAGCAAATTACTAATAGGCATGTACAGTTTATTTATAATTATAATTTAGTTTATATTTTTTAAAATTCTTTAATTTAGTTCTTAAATTAAAATATAAAGACCTATTAAATTCTTATTTTATTTTGCTTTTATACTTTTATTTTAATTTTAGAGACTTAAATAAAAATTTCAAAAAATAGTAGAAATCTAAATCAATATGATGCAATTTATTTTATTTTAGTGACATTTACAAACATAATTTTATATCATTATATTTACATATTAAATATTTTTTAAAAAAATTATATGTCACATATTTAAAAATTACATTCCACATAATTTTTCTAAAGTTACAGTATAATTTTTTGAAAATAAATGACATGTAATTATAATAAAAAAGAGTATTATGTATGTAATTATTTGTTTATTTTTTTTATTTAAATTAAAAAATAAAATTAAGCTCCAGAAAAGCTGGGATCATGTATCAGATTTGTCGTCCAAATGCTATCTGGAAGATCACAAATCTGTGGCCGGAGCGGCTGAGAACTGAAATATCTAATTACGAAACTACCCTTACATACTGTTTCTATAATTTAAAAAATAAAAAATCTTTATTTATGGTGTTAATTTTAATGACAGTAAAACATAATCTTATTATTAAAAATAAAAACTAATCTTTCATTTTATAATTTTAGTATAAAATTTAAAAATATTAAATAAAATTAGCTATATTTTATAAATATATAAAAAGTAAAATAAATTTATTTTATATTTTAAAATTTATATAAGGTGTGAAATAAAATAAATTTTAATATATACCGTATTATATAAAGTTAATTTCAATCCAATTTAAAGCTAATAAAGGTAAATAAATAAAACATTAAAATTTTATCAGTGAGATAAAAAATAAATTATTAATATTTTTAATTAAGAAAATGAGGCTCAAATACTTTTTTATGATCATGACTCTTTTTAGCTATTAGTTGCATTAAAATTTAAGTTGGTTGAAAGAAATAAAAATATTTTTAAAAAATTTATAATTTTTTTTGAAATATCGTATGATAAAAAATAAATAGAGTTGATTATTCTAATAAATATATTAGATCAAAATAAAACTTAATTAATTTATTAACAAAATTGTAGATTGTAAAATAAAAAAATTATATAATATTAAAATTTATTCAAGATAAGATATAATACTTTTTAATTATCTTTTACATTAAATATAATTTTAGTTAATTTTTAAATTATCTCATTAATAATAATTTTAATGAAAAATAATAATATATTGTTAAATATAATATACTTTTTAGGAGTGGCAAAACGGGTCGGCGGGTCGGGTTCGAGTCCAACCCAAATCTTACCTGTCCCATTTATTAAATGGGTCAAAATCTATAACACGAAACTGACCTAATTAATAAATGAGTCGGATTGACGGGTCTATCTGATCCATTTATAGAGTATTTTTTGATAAATGCCCAACTTAAGCCCCACCCGACCCGATTATGCCAAACTCGAACCTGATCCTTTTAATAAACGGGTCAAAATTTATAACCTATATCCAATATTTTTGAGTCAGATTTAGGTCAGGTTCACAAATCAAATCATATATTGGCACTCCTAATACTTTTTAATTATCTTTTTGTATGACTTTTTTGGTAATTTATATTAGAGCAAAAAATTTAATTTGAAAAATTTTATGAATATTAATTATATTAAAAATTAAGTTGAATGTAAATTAAATTAATTCATTTATTATGAAATATGTAAATTGCGAAAGAAAATGATTGCATAAGGTTAAAAATTTGTGTCAGACAAAATATGAAATATATGTTTTAATTTTTTTTCAAATTAAATATAATTTTGTCAAATGGGCATTATCGTCCATGGAAAAATAGGACATTTTCGTCTTTTCACATTCTTCATTCTCTCCGATTCCCTTGGTCCTCACCGCTTCAGACTCTCAGCACAGCTCGATCCCACTCTCCTTTGCTCGCTCGCTCTCTCCCTCTCCCTCCCCTGTCCTCTTCCTCCAGCAATGGCGCTTCGTGTTTCCCTTCCTCCCTTGCCGTCGCTCTCCGGTTCGTCCTTGCCGCCGACGCAAGCTTCGGCGGCTCTGTGCCTCAACCGCGGGCTCCCGCCGGCAGATTCCAACAAGAGAATGGCGGCGCGGATCTCGAGGGATTCGGGGAGAGGAGCTATGGTTTCTCCAGTGCGATCGAGTTTGGAGACGGTGGAGCCGACTGTCGGACAGGTGACAGAAGTGAACAAGGATACGTTCTGGCCGCTCGTGAAAGCCGCCGTCCCCAAAATCGTTGTCCTTGATATGTATACCCAATGGTAAACCTTCCACCATCTATTTGATTTGCATCGTCTTGTCAGTTTTGTTATGTTTCCGTGTTACAGTAAATGTAGCATCCGTTGCTGCAGTTTGTGATTCTTTTTTTGAAACAGAATTTGAGAAATGTTTAGACCTAGTTTTGATATCTGCTTCTGTATGTGATTCAAAGTACCAATATTACTTACAACCAAATTATGCTTGATATAGCTGTTAAATCTCTGGTTACCAACTATCCTTAGGCTCTGTTTGGTAATAAGAAAAAAAAGAAGATGTAGTTGGAATTTTTAGCCATTTTTGAAAAATGTGTATGATGTGAAATAAAGTAAATTGATTATATTAAAAATTGTGTATGATGTGAAATAAAGTTGATTAATTTATTGAGAATTGTGTTGGATGTGAAATAAAGTGATTGTTTAATGTTGGAATTTGTGTGAGATGAAATATAAAATAATTTTTTTAAGTTTTTTTAAAATAAATTTAAGATTTTGGTGATGGGTAATTTTAGCCATACTTTTTTGGCCATTGCCAAACAGAGCCTTAGGGTGCGTTTGGATAGGGGGTAGGATAAGCTAACCCGGGTTAGCTTATCCTCATTAATAACTTATCCCAGCTGGGATAAGTTATTAATTGCAGCACGACGTTTGGATGCTAACCCGGGTTAACCTAGGATAACTTTGAATTCTGTTTGGCAAATAAATAAGTTAACCCAGGATAGTAAATAAAAAAGATGAAATAGAAAGAAAACAGTTACTAATCCATTCAACACAAAAATAATCCAGTCATCATAAATAATAAAAAATATGAAATTGCATATATTCGTCAAGAACAACATTCTCGTACAATTGAGCACCATGATCTTCATCGATTCATTACCCCCTACAATAAACAAAGTATAATTAAATATGATACAGTTAATAGTATTAGTAGGTTAAACACTTCAAAATTTCAGTATAAGTTAACCTGGCCCATCCACATCTGTTCAATAATTATCGTCCGGATAATTTCCCCCGTCGTTGTTCACTTGCAAATACATAAGTTGTTTGGTCTTCATCTTTAGCCTGTTCCTCCAAACTCTCCTCTTGCTCTAAATCAGCCTCTCGCATGTTGAAGTAGGTATCATGACCATGATATCTACCAATGTAATTGTGCAAAATACAACATGCAAGTACAATATCCGCTTATATATTAAAGGAAAATGGTTTCATACCAGTTAACACTTTAAACCTTTTTTTTAATATACCAAACGTGCGTTCAACAACATTTCTTAATTGTGCGTGCCTATGATTGTACAACTCTTAAGGAGACTCATATCTTCGTTATGAACGATTACGAAAACTACTCAAATGGTACCGTACACAACGTACTGGTGCAAGAAGCTTGTCATTATTAACATATCCAGAATCAACCAAGTACATCTTTCCTGATTTATTCATAACATAAGAAGAAGTTAATATATATATATATATATATATAAATATAATATTGAATTTATATTATTACTGAACATACCTTGCGGTACTGAGAAACCACCTTACTCGGTTGCCCATTTTAAAACACGCATGTCAGCAGCAGATCCTTCCCATTCACTTGCAACACATACAAATTGTCGATCAAAAGATACAGCAGCCATAACATTCTGAGATATGAAATCTTTTCTATTTCTATATCGATTTTGCTTGTGAACAGGTACTATAACAGGAATATGTGTTCCGTCAATAGCACCTAGGATATCTTTGAAGTATGTGTAAAAATGTGGGTTATTTCGGATGAGTGGATGACATGGAGTGGTCGAATCTGGAAGTACAATGAAATCATCTTTCAAAGTTAGGACTCCTTGTAGGACTTGTTTGAAATTACGACTAACTGTTTCTAGTGAGTGTTGAAAAAATTCACAAACACTTCGATAACTATTAGCTTGCGCAATAACCCGCAAAAATACTGCTAACTGCTCTGCTGCTGGCATATACCGAGTATCTCTTAGGACACCACGGTCTGCTAGTAGGTCCCTCAAGCCAACAAATGCTTGTGCAGGCATGCGAAAACAGTTGTATGCTCGCACATCATGGCCATTTAAGATCTCATGAATGTATAATTTACCGGGGTATGGTCTATCGTACATAACTCGAGGAACTTGTACATTAGATTAGTTTAACTCAGCAAACTCAGAAACAAATTCCAGTAATGCTGCCTCTTCATCTAAGCATGTGATGAAGTTGACAACCTCATTACCATAAAATTGGCTAATGTTCATCTGTAGCATATTACAACATTCCATTACCAAATTGCGAATACAGAAACATCTAATTATTTCAACAATACAATATAACGAGACAATATTACAAACGTTGAGGGTACAGAATAAAACAACATTACTACTACAACGCTAAACAATAGTACAACAACCTCAAAACAACTGTCTGTAGTAACTTTGGAGACAAAACAAGTTAAAATCTCAATCTTACACTAGAAAGTGGGGGGAGGATCAAATGATGGGTTTGGTTGATCAGTAAATATTGGCATTCGGCCAAATCGAGTATGTCGGGAAACAGTTGCACCAACCCAAGTTTCTAACCGACTCCCATCTAGCATCATGAACACTGTGATATTGTTAGGAGTTTCATTTAATGCATCTATCATTGCACACAGTGCGGTGTCTGTTAAATTTTACATGCATCCTAACTTTTTCATCGCGTCTTCCATAGTGTAAGGCATTGCGCGTTGCATTGCATGTAATGCAATATTTGTTTTGTTCCTTGCCTTAGAAAGTAAGCACTCTGCATCTTCTTTTGTAAAACTTTTTTTTCGTCGCCTACGTTCTTTGCCTGTTTCGGCTACACGCTTACCTCCACTCCCTGAGGAAAGTTGACATGTTACATCATTATCCTCAACAAAAATGTAGTTCTCAGCAAAACTAGATCCTTCCCCAGAAACGTATTTAGTATCGAAAGCAAGTTCGTTCCAGTCATTCGCATTGACTTCAACATTTGCGTCCATCTCTGGAGACTCAGCCGTTGACATGTAATTGATGGAAGACCTTGCATGGTTGCCCAATGCGTATGTGTTTGTAATGAGTTCCCCAACTGCTTTGTAATGTGTAAATGGCTTCCTTCGTAACGGTTCATATTCTGGGTGAACCTATAGAAATGAAGACTATAAGTTACAGAAATAATTAGTGCTGGTACTCAAATTTAACAAATATTACTACATCACACCTGAAAAATTTCTTCCCACAAATCATCGGTTGCATCCGGTGTGTTTTTCACTGGATCCCATCCCCACCCACTCCGCCCAGCAAGTTCATGATACTTCTTGTAATCTTTTTTTAATGTTTTCCAGGAATCTTTTAGTTGTTGGGCGGTTTTCTTAGTACCCACTTGGCTATTGTAAGCCTTAGTAATCTCAATCCAAGCCAAAGGCGTAGGATTCCCGTTAACTACGTCCTCATTATTATGTTTCTCAGTGATAAGCAAAATTAGTTTGTCCTTCTCTTCATTAGAGAAATTTGGATCCCTACTTTTTCTATTCGCTCTTAGGTTTGAGGGACCTATTTGTGGCTCATCTTCAGTTTCTGTCATTCTGTCATCTGCAGGCATAGTTCGCGAAGGCTTCCTAATTAATAGTTTATCCTGACTCGTACGTCGGAAACCGGAGTTCATATTGCCTAACAGAAATTATAAATGGTGAGGAATATTTAAGAATCATGGTAGTTGTTGTGCAAATTCTAACTTAAGTAATAAGTACTGGGCTCAGAAATTTGTATGTTGGCTGCGGTATCTTGGATCGGCAAAAAGGTAAACATTATCATGTTTACCTCTCCACCTGGATACCAAGGGTAACTGAGCAAACATAACATGAAATCACGTTGAGATTTAGCAGGTTCGTTCTTTTTTTTTGATGAAAAAATTCATCATTGCCCATATTTCAAAAATGGAGAACCCACCAAATCACAAAATCAAGTAGGCAACAGTGAAAAAAGGCACAAAACCGCAGAATGACAAACAGTACAGAACCAAGAAAAGCAGAGGGATTTACCATGCAGCAGGGCAAAGTATTGGGCTCAGAAATTTCCATAACAGCTACGGTAACTTGGATCAGTAAAAAGGTAAACATTATCATGTTTACCTCTCCACCTGGATACCAAGGATAACTGAACAAACATAACATGAAATCACTTTGACATTAATCAGACTCCAATTTTTTGTCCTTTTTTTATTGTCAGAAAATTCATCATTGCCCGTATTTCAAAAAAGGCATAAGAACATGTGTAATATCTGAGCAAACAAGTGTTGTATCTATTCATAGCATGAATTCTAAGTAGGACACAATAAAAAAAATCACGAAATCATTATAACAAACAGTGAAAAACAACACAAAACCGACAATGACAAACAGCAGAGCACCAAGAAAATCATAAAGAATAACTATGCAGCAGGTAGGAAATGAGAAAAAATAATAATAATAATGGGCAGCAGGAATTCCAGACAGAACAGAAAAAAATAACCCCACTAATCACAAAACCAGATAAGAAAACAGTGGAAAACAGCACAGAACTGCAGGAATGAAGATCCAGACCAACAACCCAAAGGAAAAGAAGAAGACAAGTGCATATTCATTGCAGCAGCAATGAACCTGTGCAAACAAACAGCACAGCACAGGACCAATCAAAGAAGAACAGCACCAAACAAAGAACAGGGGGGATCCACAAAAAAAAGGATGGACAATTGCACAGCCATTGCAGTAGGTATGAAGTTAAAAACAAAAAAAAAATTATTACAATGGATAACATGAATTCCAAGCAGAAGACAACCAAAAAAAAAAGAAAACAAAAAAAAATTATAACAAACAGTGGAAAATAGCACAAAACCGAGAATATCAAACTGCACAGCACCAAGAAAATCATATGGAATAATCATGCAGCAGGTAAGACATGAAAAATAAAAACTCAAAATAATGGGCAGCAGGAAATTCCAGGCAGAACACCAAATAATAACCCCACAAATCACTAAACCAGATAGGAAAACAGTGGAAAACAGCACAGAAACGCAGAAACGAAGATCCAGTTCAGCAACCTAAAAAAAAAGGACAAGTTCATAGCCATTGCATCAGGGATGAACCTGTGCAAACAAAGGGGGTACGAACAGCACAACACAGAACCAATCAAAGAAGAACAGCACCAAGAAAAGAATAACAGAGGGGAACCACCAAAAAAAAGTTGGACAAGTGCACATCTATTGCAGCAGGTATGAAGTTAAAAACCAGAAAAAATTGTTACAATGGATAGCATGAATTCCAAGCAGAATACAGACAAAAAAAAAAAAAAACCAAATCACAACATCAAGGTGGAAACAATGGAAAACAGCAGCAAATCGAGAATGACAAACAATAAGGACCACCAAGAAAAGCATATATAATGACCATGCAACAGGTAAGAAATGAAACAATAAAAATAAAAAAACATGGGCAGCAGGAATTCCAGACAGAACACAAAAGAAATACCCCACAAAGGATCACTAAACCAGATAGGAGAAACAGTGGAAAACAGCACAGAACCGCAGGATTGAAGTGCCATGACAGCAGGTATGAAATTAAAAACAGAGGGGTATAAACAGCACAGCACAACACCATCAAAGAAGAACAGCACCAAACAAATGTTTACTTAAGACAGTATTGGGCTCAGAAATTTCTACATCGGCTAAGGTAACTTGGATCGGCAAAAGGGTAAACATTTTCATGTTTACCTCTCCACCTGGATACCAAGGATAACAGACACATAACATGAAATCACTTTGAGATTAATCAGACCTCCAACTTTTTCTTTTTTTTGGTCAGAAAATTCATCACTGCCCATATTTCAAAAGTGGCGTAAGAACAAGTGTAATATCTGAGCAAACAAATATTGTATCTGTTCATATACGAATTATATCTTAACTGTAATAGAACATAAACATTAAATGAGAATAAAGAAAAAGTATACTTACTAGAAAGCCGGTAGAGCAAAGCAATTAGAAGAGAATGCTGAAAGTTGGAAGCACAGGTAAGATAACCATCCAATTTCAGCAATAAATAGGAAACCAAGGGCAGAACAGGCCAAAAAAACAGCCAAAGCATGATGAACATAATTTGGAACAACATAGTAGAGGTAAGAGCTCTCATTTTAAACAATGACAAAAGAGAAACATGGCATAAATTATGAAGTAACGTGGCAATGAATCATATTACATGTGTTACATAAGACAAAGTCCACCTAATAAGCATGGTAACATGCCTATGTCTCATAGCAAGAATAGTAGCAAAATGATAATCAATAAAATTGGTTAATAATGACAATGAGAACATGGGTAACATGAGACAAAGCCGGGTCATCACACTGCACAAGCATCACTCAACCCTCACAAAAACAGAGGGCAAAATCGCAGGTTAACAGCAGAGAACCAAGGAATGCAGAGCCATTGCAACAACCAAAAAAAAAAATTGGACAACTGCACAGCAATTGCAGTTGGTATGAAGTCAAAAAAAAAAAAATTGTTAGAATGGATAGCATGAATTCCAGGCAGAACACAGAGAAAAAAAAAACAAATCACAAAATCAAGGAGAAAACAGTGAAAAACAGCTGAAAACCAAGAATGACAAACATCACAGCACCAAGAAAAGCATACGGAATGACTATGCAGCAGGTAAGATTTAAAAAAAAAAAGTTAGGGCACAAACTCAAGACAGCACAGAACGGGAGAATGACAAACAGCACAGAATCAAGAAGATCTGAGAGTAGAGAAGGCAGATCTGCCATTTACCTGAACAAATACAAATACAACCAAAAACACTCGCCCCAGCCAAGCCAGAAGGCCGTCGCTGCCGGAGAGGCACTGCGCCGGCCTGCGTATCAGAGCAGAACTTCTCCACCGTCGCCGCGCCTGGAGCGATGCCATCATCCGGCAGCTAGGTAGCGCGAAAAAACCCAACCGCTCGCGCAGGAATCGCGCGCGACAGTGAGCGCAGGTCCGCCATCTCCGCCCTTAACCCCGGATCTCAGCTGGGGTAGCTAACCCCGGGGTTAGGCGAGGTAAGGGCAGGCCGCTGGGTTTGTTAACCCAGGGATAAAGGTAACGCGTTATAACGCGTTTTGTGGGTTAGCTGGGTTAACTTGAGTTAACCCAGCTAACCCACCTATCCAAACGGCCCCTTAAAGCTTAAGCTTGTAGGTCATGGCTCAGGAATAATTTTATATTCTTAACACTCCCCCTCTTGTGCAAGCTTATTTGCTTGCTGGGCTTAAGCTGACTGCGAGCTATATGTGTGCCATTGGTGTGAGACCATTTTTCACTGCTAACTGGCTGCTTTTTGAGCTCATCAGCATCCATAAGAGAGTTTGGTAACTGTAACTGAACTGCTCATTGTTTATGTTATGAAACTTTGGTTGGAGGCAATATTATTTATCAACTTGAGTAGAAAATAGGCAATGTGGTGGGGACACCACGATCGACCGTCGATTCATCCCTGATAGAGTTTACCGTCAACGGCTGAGGTCTAGCCACGTTGCTTCGATCTGGATCGATTGACTATTATGACAGATTTGGAAAGATGGATGCTGCGGATTGCTGACTTGGTGGATTGGAAATCTCTCATTCATTTTGGTTGATTGGAGATTCCATTTTGGGATGATTTTATTTCTCGCATTTATTTTATATTAGTTGTTTCTATTTCTGTGATTGTTATTTTAGGTATGTTATCTGGTAATTTCTTGTTTGTGTGAGGAATTATTACATTATGTATTTTTCTTTATTGAGTCGGTTTATATAGAGGTCTATATAAACGTCTCCTTATTACTATTATTTTCCAATGCTGAATAAATCTGATTTGTGTTTTCCCTTGGGATTGTCTGATTCTGGAATGAATCGATATCCTGGATAGGAAAGGGCTTGGGCCTTGGGTGAGAATCCCTAAACTCCACCCGCTCCAACTCTTCACCTCCGGGTTCGATTTTGTTCGCCTTGCACCTCTAAGCCTTCACTGTGTTTCGACTTCGCTCACTCCGCTTGACCGCGCCGTGCAGTTTTGCCAGAATCTTCCGACGCGCCTATGCCCTAGTGCACTCAGCGGCCGCACCAGCGCACGCCCCGTGCTGAGCGCCGGCACCAGCCTATGCTTTGCGCCCGAGCGAGCCCCGCGCCAGCGCGCTCTAAGCCGCAGTCGCCCAGCGCCCGCCCGCGCAGCCCGCGGGCTCACTCACCAGCGCTAGCCGGCGTGCCTGCCCGTGCGCTTGTCCGCTTACCCGCTCGCGCGCGCCCGTGCGCCCACCTCACTCGCGCCCTCCTTGCTCGCGCGCCTCTGCGACCTCGTCCGTGCGCCTGATCGAAACTACCCTATTGTTGGGAAAATTAGTTTGTGGTCCCTAAATTCTCTAGTTCAGGTACGAACTTCAACAAAATCTTTAATTTGGTAAAATTGAATAATCTGAATTCTTTTCTACTCGCTTGTGATTTGCTCGAACTTGTTCCGCCTGTGCGACCTTTCATTAATGAGTGATTTTCAATTACTATTGGTTAAATATTGTGAGATCCCTAATCCTGTATCTCGTTTCTGATTTGTTGAAGATAGGATTGCGCCCTAATCTGAATCGGTAAATTTTCAATTACCTTCGATCTAACTTATTTAAAATTTTGAAATGAATCAGTTTTGTGGGTTTAATTAATTTCTCAGTCATTACAAACTTATTCTGATATTTTGGCATTAGTTTGTGAATAATCTGCTTCATAAAATTACTGATCTCTAAACTGCATCGCTATTCATCTGTCTCGTATCACAATGGTTGTAGTTAGGTAATGATTGAGCTTTATAAATTTTTAGATAATAGTTTGCCCTTCTAAAATAGCTTACATAGAATTGTATTGAGGAATAAATAACAAGCATTGAATGGGGAATTATAAGTCCTTGAATTGAATATTGATGATGATTGTTAGAACCATTGGAATGGGCTAGTCTTGGGATGCACGTGAGAATTATCTCACATTGGGTGATCAACAACTTGAGGTATTACATACAAAGTATAGAGCTCTTATCGATTGGCCTAGGATTTTGGGTTGAAAGGGGTCCATCACTTGTTTATTGGCCTCGTCATAGTTGCCCGTAGTTTTACTCCCCTAACAAGTGGTATCAGAGTCCTAAAAAATGTGTATGCAAGCTTAAGTTGTTTATCTTTTAAACAAGCATCCAGACATACTATCATATCTGTCAAGTTATCATTTGGTTTTAGGAAATTTCCTATAGTCTATAGATAACTCCTCATCATCATAATCAAAACTCTGAAGATATTCATTTCAAAAAAAAAAAAAAAACTCTAAAGATATTATCTCTAGACTGAAGCAAATGGTTCAATACAAATTCAAAGTCATAGGTTTATGACCACCTTTCTCAAGCATTACAATAGGCTAGATATCTCCTTTGTAAACCAAGTTTCACAAATGTAATCTATGCATGTATGAATCATATGGAAAGTGTGAAACTAGTACTACAAGACGTCAAGGGTGCTGGTACTTGTGGTATAAGATACACAGAGGTAAAAAGATAGTGAAGATCAAGTGTACGCAACGTTTGGTAATTCAGATGTTGCTTGGGCCAGTGATACAGATGATAGACAATCTATATCAGGATATAGTATGTTTTTGTGGGATATAATTGTGTTTTGGAAAAGTATATAACAGAAGACAATAGCTAGATCAAGCAGCAGAGTATGGAGCAAACATGGATTCCTCAACTCTTTTAGAATTGGATTTAAACATGGAAGTATCAATAGTGTTTTCCTTTTTTCAGGTAACAAGAATGTTCTTGCAATGGATGCGTATATGGTATTCCATACTTTTCAAAAAAATATTTTTCAAAAAGTTCTGGTATCCCTTGATTGTTCCAAGCATACATTGATCATCATTTTGGTAGAGAAATGGTTGATTCTGGGAGGGTAAGTGTGAATTATATGCTATCAAAGGAAAAAATTGCTGATATCTTGACAAAGAGACTTCTACTTAAGTAACGTATATATTCCATCGACAAATTATGTATTACAACTAACCATTGCATAGTTTGAGAGGTGTTGTTAGAATCGTTCTAATGGGCCCAATGGGCTTGTAGTCGATATTGTATGCTATTTAACTAACGTTTATTATGGTAGCAGGAGGGGCATAACTTTGAATCTGTATCTGATTGTAAACTAATAGATTTTTGGCTCTTCTATATGACATTTGGTCTATTCCTTCTTGATTAGCCAGCCATTACAAGTTGATGGAGATCTTCTTCTTGTTTTGTGGGCACAACATATTTTTATTCTTCCTCTTCTCCTCTTGTTTTATGTAATATCATAAAAAGGATGTTCTCCAATACTTCCATATAGGCTGTTTTAAGTTCAAAAGGAGGGGATCGATTCTGTAAAAGAAGAATTTACTAGTTCTATAACTACCTATATTGAATCTTTATTAAGAGATTAAGGTTCTTATTCCAAAGATATATTTTGAGTACAACACAGTTTACCTATGTTTCTTTCCTCTAACACGACAGTGTAGTCTCTGGGAATACTGAAAAGATATGCTATAGGCTTTTCATCCTTGTCTATGTGCTAATGTGTTCCTTTATAATACAGGTAAGATCTACATTAGCTTGTATTCAATTGTTCATGGTATAGTCATTTGAATTCACCTTCATGGAACGGTCAAAACTTTGTGTAATGAAGTTTTCCTTTCAAGTATGCGTATGAACTCCTTTTTTTTTATGTAACAAACATAACTTTAGTTTAATTTGCAACTTTTGCTTAACCAAGAGTTCCATGAAGGTAAAAGGGCCTGTATATATGTGTTTGACCTGATTCGAATCATTGATTTCTGAGAGTAGCTGCTTGCTGAGTTTTTTGTTCATATTTTTAAATTAATGAATGACTTTGTGTAGTACTTGCTGCCAAGTCATGTGCTCTGGCTGTATAAAAAATTCCTAGAGTGTACTCGTGATTAGCTCTTTATAAACAAGGAAAGGGATGGACATTTGGTAACCTGTTTATAGTTGGTGGACTGTCTTCACTTCTTTTCTGTGTGTTTATTTTACGTCAATGGAGTTCTCAAAAATCTTACTGCAGATTGCCTTATATTGATTATTCGCATATCATACTGGTGTGCATCCCTTCATATGCCTTGGCATTTACAAAGTTTATCACCACCACGGTCCTCATCATCGTCATCGTGTGCTTTCCATTTTATGTTGCAGACTTCATCCATGCTACCTTTAGATGAGTTGCTAGAATCAGTTGGGATATATGAACCACAAGTTTGGGGTGCTTGAATACTATGTACTCTGTTTATGCTATTTTCGTTGGTGCGTTCATTATAATGTTGTGTAAATATATATCTAATATATGTCACTTATTATAGAGTTGGAGATGGTTGTTTATTTGAAAACGATAACCTGATTATGCAATCTTTGCTAAATGGGTTCTAGTCTTTAACTCTCCTTATCCCTTTTTGATGATGAAGGTGCGGCCCGTGCAAGGTCATTGCCCCTAAATTTAAAGGATTATCTGAGAAGTACCTTGATGTTGTCTTTCTCAAGCTTGACTGCAATCAAGAGAACAAGGTACATGATGTTGGTTTGCCTCCTCTGATTTTTTTTCCTTTACATTATTTCTTTTAGATAATTACTTAGTACTTAAAACTATCTTTCTTGCATGTGAAACATTCAATTCTCAGTAGTTACATTTTTCACATTGTGAAGTTACTGCAACTACAATTTGATTGGCTTGCATGTTGTTATTCTTTTTGCTAAATTACTAACAAGTCCCTATAGTTAGCGCTACTAACAAAAACCTCTTTGTTTTTAAAAATCCTTTATTTAGGTCACTATAAGGTTTCTCGATCACTTCTTTTGTTTTCCAAAAAAAAATCCAATTTGCTCTTAAAATCTAAGAACATCCTCTCCTCTGGTTGTCTTGCTTCAGCTTTCTTTTGCTGTGTTGATCTTGAAATCTATTTAGCTCATCTCCATCATTTGCTTGGCTTGTCATTGTCATCTATTGGGGTTGCCTTCAGCTATCAGGTAAAAGCCATTCAGGGGATCAAACCTGTAGTACTTTAAAACCTACCAATTACCTTAAACTGTGACCTGTGAATGCCTTCAAACGAAGAATACCAAGGAGTTTTCTAGAACAAGGCAGAGACATGACAAAAGATGAGGAGGCCCTGACAAATGATTCCCATTGAGCAACCCACAAGGTGATTGAAGACATGCCACGAGTGAGGATTTTCTCCTGTTATGTTTTGAGAGGTACCCCAAACACTGTCCATACTCGTTTTGTCTAGTTGAATGTTTGAAGATACCTATGAAGGAGGGCTACTAGATTGAAGACCTCGCACACAAGAAGTTCCCAGGAGGCTGCTAGGGATTCTGTAATCTGATTTAACTGTTAGAACCACGCGCTTGCTCAAGCCAAATGCAGGGAATGCTCTCCCTTTACATATATGTCACACAAATCTCGACATTTACATCCATGAAATGTATCAATTTACTGCTGTTTTATGTGTTGCATTAATTTCTTATTCCCACCATTGAAAGCTGTTGCGAGTTTAATATGCAGATGTATGAAATAATTGGTTAGGAGGGAAACCACAAGTGCATTTTTTTGAACGTACATCATTTTGTTCGGGAGCTTTAGCGTTGTGGTTGTTTGATACTCTTCCTTTGCGAGATGAGTACTTGATGAACTCATTATCACAGAAGGCTCTTTATAACTAGTTCTTTGATCACTATCTAGTAACAAGTAATGAGAAAGGGATTCAAAACTCTTTATCTGATGAGAAGAAGTTATGAGAAGAGGGATTTGCCCTGTTTGGCGCGAGGACCAAAACAGGACCAAAATGGTACTAATTTAAAAAACAACAATAATAATAATAAATAAATTTTTTAAATCATTTTACACAAATTCAAATATAAAAAATATTATTTTACTTTACATATTCAATAATTTAAAATAAAAATATCAACTTTATTTCACATTCTAGAGCAAAATATTCAAATCGAGTATTTTAATCTAAGATGTGAAATAAAGTTTATATTTTTATTAAAAATTATTGAGTATGTGAAGTAAAATATTATTTTTTATATTAAAATTTGTGTAGAATAATTAAAATAATTTATTTATTATTATTATTACTATTATTTTTTAAACTAGTACTATTTGGTCCTGTTTTGGTCCTCGTGCCAAACAGGGTTAAAGCTTTTTCCAGCAACAAGAAGTGGGGAGCAGCTCCAGTGAGGTTCTCTCGGGAGTGAATGTTGATTGTTGAGCTCCAGCGATGAAACGTACAAATTGAAACTAGTCGTGTTGGTGCTTTCTGTTAACAGAAAAGGTTGATATTTAGGGGCACTCAACACTTGTGCTCGTGCATCTTTTTCAAGTTCCCAATGAAGTGAACAACAAGAAACTAACAAGAAACGTTAGCAGGGAGATACGTAGAAAAACTATCATAATTATTGGGACCCAAAATGTTATAACAGTTAAAATATTGGGATCCGAATGAAGAATTTTGAAAGATACGAGTCCGTTCCGTAGTGGAGTCAATCTATAATGACCTGTTAATAATATACCCAATCCTTCTTTTATTAAACGAGTTCAATTATATGTAAAACCAAATTTCGGGTATTCTAATATTTGAATGTTGAACATTTCAATCCAAATTTTTTGTGAATGTCTCTCATTCTTAATGGATTTCTCAATATTGCTTGCAGCCCCTGGCTAAAGAGCTGGGGATAAGAGTTGTTCCGACTTTTAAGATTTTCAAGGACTGCAAGGTCGTGAAGGAAGTCACAGGAGCAAAGTTCGATGATCTTGTGATTGCGATCGACACGTGTAGATCAAGCCAGTGACTTCAAATTCAACATAAGAAATATTTTGTTGTACTATTTGGCATAGCTCAATAGGAATATAAAACCGAACCAATTCTTCTTTCCTGTATATATTTTCAGGAAAGAATTCGCCCAAATCTATAATTTTACATTTGAATAAGCGATATGGTTTTATTTCATTTCAGCTCGAAGGTTTATACTGTAAATCTGACTTGGGACAATTATGTGCATGCCACAAAAAAGTCATTTAAATGTTTAATATGTTGTGTTTATTGTGGGTTAAAACATTTTAATGTCATGAAGTTTTTCTCAATTGTGGTAAAAGGTTGTTTCTATGATTATACTAAAAGATATGCCATACAATGCAATTGTTTTAGGGTAAATTACTAATAGGTTCTTGCTATTTATCTATAATTACATTTTAGTTTATATTTTTTAAAAACTTTCAAAAAATGTTAGCGTCTTAAGGAAAAGATTTAAAAAAATATGAAACAAGGTATAATTATAAGTAAATTATAGCGATCAGGTCGTAATTTGTTCTTCATAAAATTATTGTGTTGAACAACAAAATTGTAGAAGAAGATTTTAGAAATTTTTTTGAGAAACGCTTAAACAAAGAAAATTGAAGTCGAGTAGCTTAAAGAGCTTTTAGCTGTTTAGTAGTCTAATTGAACTCGAGTAGCTTTAATAATTTTCTATTTAAAATGAAGTCTCATTTCACATGCTAGAAAATTTTTGTGTCCAACTGACTTATAAATTAATTTAGAGGACGTTTGGTTCATTGTTATTTTAGTATTATGTCATAATCTAGATGTCATTTTTTAACTAATAATTTTATAATCTAATAGAAGATTATTTATAGATATGATTAAATTAAATAATTATTTTCTCTAAATAACATAACATCAAGATAATATTGAACCAAACGTCCCCTTGAGCTCAAATCAATTTCGAATTTGTGCTAAATTAACTCAACTAGTATTCGATTTTGAGCTGGATTGAGTCTCAATTAAGCTAAGTTGAACTCCTCACTGAATTAATAATTATTTTAAACAAATAATAAATTACCTCAATTGAGTTTTAAATATGAATTAAATATCTCTGTCAACTTGTCCAACACATATTTTAACCATTATATTAAATATTCTATTTATAATATATAAACATGTAATTTTTAGTAAAAAAAAAATCTTAATAAATTATAGCTTACGAGCTCGTGACTCATCTTAATAAATTCAATTCAAACTTAGTTAAAGCTAACCATTTTTAATTTTTTTATTATTAAAAAATATAAAAATTACCATTATACCCTTACCCTCCTCCTCTCTCCACCAGATCCGGCAGCTGCGCCGCCTCCGGCGGCCTCGCGCGGCCGCACGACACCGCCGGCGGCCTTGCGCCTGCCGGCATGACTCCCGCCGGCGACCGGGCTTGCCACGGCGCGCCGCAGCGGCATCAAGCGCGAGCCAGGCCCCTGGAGGCCGCATGCGCGCCGGCGCGGTCCGCTGTAGGCCCGCCAGGCGCGAGCGGGCTCAAAAGCCGATCGCTCGCCCCGGGCGGCGCGGCGAGGCCCTGCTGCGGCGCCGAGCGGCCTCCAGCCCGGCCGGCCGTTGGAGGCCGGCCTCCGCGGGCAGACGGCCCTCCAGTGTCGCTGGAGGCCGCTCGGCTAGCAGTGGCCTCCAGCGGCCGCGCGTGCCGGGCTGCGCGCGCGTCCGGCGAAAGCGGGTCGTGCCATGCGCAAGGCGGGCCTCCAGCGAGCGAGCCCTGCTGCGCGCGGCACGACGCCTCTGCCGTGCGCGCGCGCCGAGCGGCTCCAGCGGCCGCGCGGCGCGCAGCAAGCCTCCTGCGGCCCGGCTCGCCGCTTGATGCAGCTGCGCGGCGGCACGAAACGCCCTTCGCCAGTCGCGCGCGCCGTGCCTCGCTGGCTGCGCGGCTCGCCGTGGCAGCCCAACCCGGCCGTCGAAAGTGTCGTGCGGCAGCGCAAGGCCGCCGACGGTATCGTGTGGCCGCCGGAGGCGGCGTGGCTGCCGGATCTGGTGGAGAGATGGGGAGGGTAAGTGTATAATGATAATTTTTATATTTTTTAATAATAAAAAAATTAAAAATGGACCCAGATGATAATTTTTGAAAATCTAGGAACCCAAAAGATATATTTTAAAAAATGTGGACCTGTGTGATAATAACCCTTAAAGTGATCTGGGTGAAATTAATCCTAAATATTAAGTGATTATGGATGTTCGGGCCAAACTCACACCCATGCAATAATCAAAAAGGAAATTTAACAATAAATAATAATAGAATTAAATAAAAAATTTTATTAATAATGATATTCTTTTAATTTAATAGGAAATGAGCAAGTATCAAAAAATTTAAGGCACGTATTATCATTATAATTTTAATGAATATTACAACCAGGTCTTTGAGTTTAAGACTTAATAACGCACAAATTTATATTTTTAAAATTATAACATCGGAGTCCCTGAATTTTAATAAATATCAAATAGGTCCTTTTAATTTTTTATTATTAAAATTTTTTAAAATTATCAAAATACCCCTCACCTTCTCTCTCTCTCCTCCCGATCGCAGCGCAGGGATGACGCCGCGCGGCCTACGACCCACCAGCAATCGCCGGCAGGTTGCAAGGCCATCGCCCGTGCGTTGGGATCGGGAGGAGAGCAAGAGGCGCCCGCCGGACCCGTGCGACCCACCGGAGCCCGCGAGGCCGCGCGACGCGTCGCGGCCATCGCCAGTGGGCGGGGATCGGCAGGAAAGAGAGGGGCCGCCTCTCTCTCCTCCCGATCGCCGCGCACGGGAGACGTTGCATGGCGGCCGGTGGGTCCGGCGGCCACCCGACACCGTGCGCACGGGTCCGGGTGACGTTGCGGGGCACCGTTAGCGGGTCGCACACACCGCGCGCAGCGATCGGGAGGAGAGAGAGAGAGGCTGGGAGAGGTATGATAATTTATTAAAACTCAGGATTCGATATTATAATTTTTAAAAATATGGACTTACGTGTTATTAAGCGTTAAATTTAGGGACCTGGATGTAATATTCCTAATTTTAAAATGAGTTGAAAAAAATTGCGCTGTTCTTCGAATAAATCAAAAAAAAATTCAACTAATTTGGAGCTTATAAAAAGGGCAAATGACCAACAAGGCTAGAAGAAATCCCCACAGTTCAAATCCCACGGAACCCATTTCCACCGTCAGATCCAGCTAGCCCCCGGTAGCTTCTCAGCTCTTGCCCTCATCTTCTTCCTCACGCCGGCGGCCTCGGCCCACAGTCCTTTCTCCGCGTATATGCTCGAAAGAAGAACGTAGTTCCCAGTATTCTCCGGCTCCACCTCAAACAGCTCCCCAGCCACGCGCTCCGCGATCTCCACATTCCCATGAGTCCTGCACGCCGCCAGCATCGCCCCAAGGGCTCCTGCGTGCGGCGGCGGCGGCGGGGGCATCTTCCTCAGCACCTCATAAGCCTCCTCAAGCCTCCCGGCCCGGCCAAGCATGTCGACGACACAGGCATAGTGATCCGGGCGAGGCTCCATGCCGTAATCTTCCCTCATGGCGTGCCAAAACCTCAGCCCCTCGTCGACGAGCCCTGCATGTAGTGGCGATGAAAAAAGAGTCGTTCCAAATTGATTTCAAACGGAGTTTAACTTGAAAATTTGAAGTTCGAGCACGGATTAAATTCCTCAGAATCAAATCGTCGTCAATCCTACCTGCGTGGCCGCAAGCAGTCAGCACTCCGATTAGTGTGATCGGATCCGGCTTGATTTCCTTCTCGAGCATTTCGTCGAACACCTTGAGAGCATCCAGAGAATGGCCATTGGAAGCGAGCCCGTTGATCAGCGCAGTGTAGGAGAAGGCATCCGGCGAGGGGATCTCCTCGAACAAACGAAACGCCCGCTCGACGTCGCCGCACTTCGCGTACATGTCGACGAGGGCGGTGAGCACCCTCTCGTTCCTCTCGATGCTTTGCTGGTCGACGTAGTCTCCCACCCATCCGGCAAGCTCCGCGCTCCCCAGCTGGCCGACGGCAGAGATGACACCGGTCATAACAACGGCGTCTGCCTCCACACCCGCTCTTCGCATCTCGCGAAAAAGCGCCAGAGCTTCCTCCGACTGCCCGCTCTGGGAATAGCCGGTGATCATCGCCGTCCAGGAGACCAAATTCTTCTGCGGCATGTCGTCGAACAGCTCTCGTGCCGAATGAACGAATCCGTTCTTGCAGTACCCAAGGATCATCACCGTCCAGGAAACGAAATTCCGTTGAGGAATTTCGTTGAACACCGCCCTTGCAGCGGCGAGGTCGCCGGCATTCACGTGCCCGACGACCATCGCGTTCCAGGAGATCACATTCCTCTGCGGCATTTCGTCGAACACTTTCTTCGCGAGCAACATGTCCTGCCCGAGACGGGCGTGGGCGCCGAGGAGGGCGTTGCCGGAGACGATGTCCCTCTGGTTCATCTCCTCGAATGCGCGCCGAGCGAGGGGGAGTTGGGAGCACTTACCGTACATGTCGATGAGGGCATTTGCGACGTGGACCTGGCCGGCGAAGCCAGTTCGTAGAAGGCGGGAGTGGAGCTCGGTGCCGGAGGCGAGGTCCCCGGCGACGGCGCAGGAGTTGAGGAGGAAAGGGAAGGTGTAGTTGTCCGGCGAAAGGGAAAGGGCGGGCATGCGGGCGTAAAGGCGAAGGGCGAGGGGGGATTTGGAGAGCGCGCGGACTGCGACGTTGAATAGAGGGAGAGATGGACGGCGGGAGGAGGAGGCGACGGCGAAGGCGGAGGAAGGGGAGGAGAGAGAAGCGTAGAGCTCGAGGAGCGAGAGGTCGGGGAGGAAGTGGTTGCGGCGGAGGAGATGGGCGTGGATTTGCTTCAAATGGAATAGGGAGGAGCACGCGCGGATCAGTAGACGCGCTGCACAGGGGGATTCGGCGATCGGCGGCGACTTCCTCCTTTTCTTCTTCTTCAACTTCTTGATATCGGAAAGGGAGATGGACGGTAAGCCCTGAGCTGCCGGCGGCGAAGGCGGGACGGATGAGGGGTTGTGCGCCGCCACTTCTGCCGTGGATAAATTCCGATTTGAGTCTCGGCATTTAGATAACGACTGTAATATAAACTGGGGGGTAAATTATTTTCTGGTCTGTAAGTTCTGAGTAGTTTTTCATATTGCTTCATTTATTTAAATTATTATTTTATTTTAGTTCTTTTCTCCTTGTAATTCTTTCATTTTATTTCATTTGTGATAGTTAATATCATTTCAAAAAAAAGTATAATACCAGACTAAAATCAAAGAAATGTAGAATTTTAATATACAAGATCTAACTTGAAATAAATTCTGAACTACAAGTCAAAGTGAAATGATATAAAATGTATAGAGCAATATGAAAAAATTGCCAGATCTCATAAACCAAAAAAAAAAATTATTATAAGCTAATATAAAAATGCAAAATGATTTTAATTAAGATAAACATCTATCACCTAAGATTAAAAGGGCATTGATAATTGATCCTAATTTTTTGAAAATTTCAATTTATTTCTCTAAAGTTGTAAAAATACTTTCATCATATCTCAATCAAGATATAATCGTTAATTTTTAATTTTATATTATAATATTATTTTAAATTATTGTTAATTTTTTATTTTTTAGAATATAATTTTAAAATATTAATATACTGTTAATATATTGTTAACACGTGGTTCCAGCGCTGCATCTCTGCCATACACGTAGCGCTTGGCTGGCTTTTGGCCTTCCTTTCATCTAACTAATCCAAGATATCTTCTCATCAAGTCAGACCTCGGTCAAACCTTGGACACGAGGGTTCAACCAAGCCTCGTCCCCGTTGAGCCAGGACCATCACTGGTAACATCGTCCTTGATGTTACAAAGCGGTGCCTGTCACAATCAAGCTTGTTCCTACCGCGTTGTTCCTCGTACAAGACGCTTTTCCCAGACCCGCAAATCAAGGGTCCGCATGCTCCAGCTGTCACGGATCCCCAGAAGCAGTACCAATATTAAAAGTTAGCATCCTCCATTTGCTGCTTTTGGTCCCTCCGGCGGACAACAACCGGCGCAAACTCAAAACTTGTTCACCTCCTTTTCTCCTGAAAATCAGGATAAAGCTGCACCATCCGCTGCTTACAAATACCTTTAAACAGTCTTCATGAAAAAAAAAGGACAGATCAAAGATCAGACCAAGGAAGATCCAAGATTACAGATCAGGGTGCAAGCAGCTTCCCTGATTCCCCCATTCTCATTGTATCAGAGCCCCAACTGAGGAGCTCCTTTTCTCTCTCTCTTTTTTCTAAGCATTGTATTAAGCCTTCGCGGCTACCCTTTTCCACTAATGAAATCCTTTCGCTGATCGCTCGATGGATGTAGGAGACTTCCTCCCTGAACTACCTTAAATTGTTGTGCGCTCTTCTGGATGCCCCGAACTCTCTAGCTCTCTCTCTCTTAAGCCTCCACTAACAGGCTTGCCTCTTTGCGCGATGTCGTCTCCTAGAACTTTCTCTTTTTTGGTGTTTCTTGGGATCCCCTACATCTTATGTCAATATCTTCTGGTGCTTTCATTGAGACTCTGAGACGATGGTGGCTAGAACGTGCCGAACCAACTTTGCTGCTCGTAGTACACATGCGAGAGAACCTTCCGTTCGGGTGCCGGACGACAGAGCTTCGGCCTTAACCTCTCGGCGACACACCGAACCTGCTTCCTCCTCCAGGGGTACCCGTGTATCAGAACTTCAGGGGATGCTCGCAAATCTCACTGACTTGGTCACTGGCCTCACAGCCCAACAGGCCGTGATTCTCAGGCAAACTCAGCCAGTATGCGCAGTACTCCCTCTCCCGCCGATGATTCTCAGGCAAACTCTGCTCCTTTTCCGCCGGCCGCGGTGGCTCCTGCACCTCTTCCGCCGGTCACGGCGGCCCGAGAACCTCTTCCGCCGGTAGCGGCTGCCCCTGTACCCCCTCCTTCGGTCGCTGAGGCTCCTACTCCCGCGCTTCCTGTCGCAGTGCCTTCCGTTCAGACGTCTGGCTCTTCTCAACCGCCTAGACGCCCCTTTCGCCTCCAGGAGGTTCACCAGCATTCTCTTCTACCATGTCCGCTACCACAATCTGCTTCCCTACCACTTGCTTCCCTCCATTCCTCGCCTGAAGAGACCCCCTCTTTCAGGCATTCAGGCCCCTCGTCATGGGCCTGACCCTTTCTTTGGACCAATGGATGACAATGCCCCTTTTGCCGACGCCATTCGGCTGGCCCCAATCCCAGTGGACTTCAGGTCGTCTAGGCTTGAGGCATATAGAGGCGCGACCGACCCCCGCAAGCATGTTCAGGAGTTTGAGGCCACAGTCCGTTACCACCAGCCGGACAAAGGCACTAAGTGCCGCCTCCTAGCCAATACTTTGAAAGGGGCGGCATTTAGTTGGTTCATCAAGCTGCCCAGGGGTCACATCTCCTCCTACGAACACTTGAAATGAGAGCTGATCGCTTGTTTCATCTGTCGGACTCGAATAGTCGTCTCTGACATCGTGCTTGCCAACATTAAGCAAGGCGAGAGGAAAAGCCTCCGGGATTACACCAATCGCTTCTTCGCCGCCGCGGCAGAAGCTGAAAATGTCGACCCTGTGGTGGCCATGCACAATTTTCGGAGGGGACTCAAGGTGGGGGATCTATCTAAATCCCTGCAGCTGGCCAAGCCTCGGAGTTACCCAGAGCTGGTGGCCAGAGCCAGCCAATTCATGCTCCTCGAGGATGCTGAGTCCTCTCCCCCCGATGTTTCTGAAGTCAAACAGGTGAAGAGAAAGAGGAAACATCGGGGTGATGAATCCCCGGCCATGAGGTTACATATAACCAAAAGTCGTGGTCGAGATGAAGGGAAGCCACGACACATCCAACATCAGAAGCATTTCTTCTCTTGGCCGCTTCCTGAAGTTTATGCGGTGGCCGTCAAACAAGGTTGGGTCCAACCTACTGAACCCAAGCCAGTGCTTCCAGTCGGAGTGGATCCCGATAATTATTGTGAGTTACACGGGAACTACGGGCACAAGCTTCACAAGTGCCGAGGCCTCAAAGCTCTGCTTGACAAACTGGCAGATCAGGGCAAGCTCGAAGAGTTCATGTAGATGGCGCCAACCTTCACTGCTGCCCAAAAAGGAAAGGCCCCCGAAGTTACTGGGGCTCCTGCTAAAGCCCTGCCGTCTCCAGGTCCCAGCCAACAAGGGCGTCCTTACCCCCCTGCCGCTAGGACGATCAATATCATCTTTAGCATTGACCCTGCTACTGCTCGCCGCCAAGAAGCTGAGGTCGACGGTATCTCTGAGCAACATTCTTCATTCATCCCACTTACCTTCTGCCAGGAGGATCTCCCCCAGCAGGGCAATATACACAACGATCCAATCATAGTCGTTGCCGGCATAACTGATTTCGATGTTCGACGAGTGCTCCTCGACTCTGGGAGTGCCACCGACATCCTATTCGAATCTGCCTTCCTCCAGATGGGGCTCAAGAAGGTAAACCTCCTCCGTGCTGGAACTACCTTACTCGGTTTCTCCGGGGTGAGGGTTCAACCTCTGGGATGTTGAACCCTTTGATTTTGATGACAATAATTAATTTAGTTGTTATAGACTAATCCTCTTGTTTAGTGTGTTAACAGGTTACATTATCTCATTTGAGGATTGAGTCCAAATTAAAGTCCAGAGAAAAGATGGATCTCACTGGAATTTTTATTGTTTTCTTTTCTAGGACTATTATGTAAGCATGTGCATATTTGCCAAGGTTTTTACTCGAGTTTTTCCTTTTGGTTTTCTAGTTAAGAAAACCTTATCTCTTTCGTATTTATCGTGTTTGGGTTGTTTAAGCAAAAATCTCTTTCAACTTATTCATGTTAAGTATTTTGAATTAAGAGTGTAGCTCACTCAATCTATTGATTTGAAGTTTGAAGCTTAACTCAAAAGTTTAATAACTTATCATATATTAGGTTAAAAGTTGTTTTAGGCTAACACAACCTGCATGCCTATGATAGATCACTACATGGTCATTAATTGTTCATCTATTTTGGGTACATGGGCAACATATAACCTATTGGTTAATACTCATGTATTTTCCAAAAGGTTGCATGAGCCACATCAATCCAAATCAAGAGCCATCATTCTTTCTCCTTGTAACTTGGGTTTTGCTTAAACCCATGAAATCTTGGCTTGTGTTTTGATTTCCTGCTGCCTACCGTTTCTTCTTGAAAGCCAAATTTGCTATGGATGGCCACCATGTAAAAATATTGAGGCCATGCTTCCTTTAATCATATCTTATTCTTAATTCCACTGTCTTGTCCCTTCATGTTGGCTTAGTGCTATAAGCCAACAATCACTAAAGGACAAATGGTGGACTGTTTTCTTCTCTCTCCTTCCAACGGAAATATTTTTGCATACTTAAGCCTATGCATTTTTACTTCTCCAACAAGGATTTTTCTCCAACACTGTTTGATTTCTGGCATTCTGTTTTGGAGAACAACAACTCACCTTCTCCTCCTCAAGCTTTCATCCGGTTTGATCTCGCTAAGCCGCATACTTGCAAACATTTTGAAGGAGACTTTCAAAGAAGAGATTGTGGTGTTTCTCAAGTGGAAAGAAGCTGAAAATTCCTGGTTCTATTTGTTTCTTGCTTCAGAAAAATATATTGCTGCGTTTTTTGCGTTTTGGTTTTTCGGTTTGATGTGAATCTTGCTTCTTGAAGTTATTACTCATTAAGATTCCTCAAACTTCTGTTTTACCTCTTGTTCTTCCTGTTGAAGGCTTACATTGAGTGATATTTCTTAAATCCTCTTGCTCACTGTTTTATGCTAGCCTTTTCGGATTTATTCGAGTTGATCCTTGGCTTATTTGCATATGCATAGAGTGCCTCATTGTAATATTAATTCTTGTATATGCATTGTATTGTAAGCTAGCTAGTCTAGCAAAACCTTTACTTCCTTTCTCTCTCCCTAGTGGAGGTGTGTAGGTTTGCTCAGCTTTGGTTCCTGAAAAAAGCTGTAGGATTGAAGGTTTGCTTGGCTTTGGTTCCTTGAAAAAGCCATAGGGTTGTACTGGGTTTGTTCGGCTTTTGTTCCCGTAAAAAGCCGGGGTTTTAGTGAAATTCCCATTCGAGGTGCGTGGGGAGTGGACTGGAAGGCCGAACCACTATAAATTTTTTGTGCCTATTGTGTGATACATTTCTACTGCTTGCCCTCTTTATTTGCTGAATACATTATTTCTGCACTGTGTCCTATTTCTTAAATTGACCTTATTTCTGTACTGAGTCCTATTTTGCAAATTGACCTCATTTCTGCACTGAGTCCTATTTTGCAAATCAACCTTACTTTCTGGTGGTACTCTCTGTTCTATTTCTTCTGCTGTCTGATTTACTAAATCAACCTCTCTGTATCGGTTGAATTATCTTTTAAGTTTAATTGCCTATATTTAAACTCTTAAATTTTATTATTCCCAATTCACCCCCCTCTTGGGAAGCCTTTGGGCCAACATGAGATTCGTTGCCTTGCCCGTCTCCTTTAGCGATGACAACGGCTACGCCATGAACATGATGAACTTCGCCGTCATCAGAGCTAAGTCAGGCTACAATGCCATCCTCGGAAGGACGATATTCAACTCCTTTCGGATGGTGATTTCCATGCCTCACCTCTGCGCGAAGTTCCCCACTCCCAGCGGCATTATCACCATCAGAGGAGATGTCAGGCAAGCTACCCAATGTTTCCAGATCGCCGCACAGCTCGTCGTCGATTAACTGGATCCTAGAGAGTCTCAACCCGTTGTACCACAGGAAGGGATCATCAATGTAACCTTAGGGGGGGGGGGGAAGATTCTTCCAAAGTTGTAAACTTGTCCTCTTCCATGAATGATAAGCAGTAGGCGGAGATTACTGTCATGCTTTCTGAGTAGATTGATATCTTTGCATGGTCTCCTGAAGATGTTTTAGGCGTTGACAGGGCTGTTTGCGAGCACCACCTAAATATATTTAATACTGCCTCCCCTATAGCACAGAAGAAAAGAGTGTGGCAGGGGGGAGGCAGAACGCTATTAAAAAAGAGGTCAACAAACTACTGAGAGCCGGCTACATCAGGGAAGTTGGCTCACCAACATCATCATGGTGAAAAAGGCCAACGAAAAGTGGAGAATGTGAGTAGACTGCCGCACATTGAATCAGGCCTGCCCCAAAGATACTTACCTGCTCCCACGCATTGATACAATGGTGATCGTACCTTCGGGTATGAGGTTATGAGCTTCCTGGATGCTTTCTCTGGGTACCATCAAATCCGGATGGCAAAAGAAGATGAAGAAAAGACTGCCATCATCACTGACTTCGGCATATACTGCTACAACGTCATGCCCTTTGGTCTCAAGAATGCCGGCGCTACTTACCAGCGCATGATTGATGCCATCTTCAGAGACTAAAGGGGGAGGAATCTTGAAGCATATATCGACGACATCCTAGTCATGCCCTCTCCTAAGCATGCCCTCTCCTAAAACAACAAAAGAAATTCAGAAACTGGCAGGACGGATCAACAGCCTGGGCAGATTCATTTCAAAAGCCATGGATCGATGTTCGTCATTCTTTCGATGCTTGCGCAACAACAAGGGGGGTCAGTGGACCAACGAATGCGAAACCGCCTTCACAGAGCTAAAGAAGTATCTTACCTCGGCCCCGATATTAGTGGCACCAAAGAAAGGAGCGGTCCTATCTTTATACTTGGGTGTCTCTGACACCGCAGTCTCGGCGGTTCTCGTGGACGATGATAAGGGGGTACAACATCCTATCTTTTACATCAACCACATACTCCTAGATGCTGAAAGCCGATACCCCATGGTGAGCTACGCCCATATTTTCAGTCCCACACTATCCAGGTTGTCATTGATCAACCGCTCCTGAAGATACTGCACACTCCTGAGGTCTCGAGAAGGCTGCTTAAATGGTCCATTGAACTGGGCGAGTATGACATCAAGTATGTCCCACGGACAGCAATCAAGGCTCAGGCACTGGCAGACTTCGTCGCCGAGCTTTCTACTTCAGAGCCACTGCTTGCCAGACATCGGACAAACTTCTGGTCTCTTCATGTCGATGGTGCATCTGGATCACAGTCCCAAGAGGCAGGGATTCTCCTAACCAGCCCAATGGGAACCACCTTACGCCAGGTCGTGACACTTCAATTCAAGGCTACAAATAATCAGGCGGAGTATGAAGCTCTCATTGCAGGGCTAAACTGTATACAGGTATTTAGTGACTCCCAACTGGTCATCAACCAGGTGAATCGAGCATTCGAAACAAAGGACGAGGTTTTGAAAAAATATCTGTAACAAGCCACTCCTTCATCTCTCAGTTTGAAGATTTCACCCTAACGCATATTCCCAGAGAAGAAAACCTAGTGGCAGATCAGCTCGCAAAGGTGGGCCTCCCCGACCTCTGCCAAACTCAAGTATTCGAAAGACCCAGTTTCAAATGCGCAGAAATTCACTCTAAAGAGCATCTGCCTTACTGGATGGCTAGGATCCTCAATTACTTGAAAGATGGGACCCAGCCCGACAACAGGCAAAAGGTGAAGAAACTGAAACTTGATTGCGTCAAGTACGACCTCATCAATGGGGGGCTCTACAGAAGGTCTTATGCCAAGCCCCTCACCAAATGCTTGAGGCCTGAGGAAGCCCAAGAAGTCATGGAGGCTGTGCACAAAAGGGAGTGCGGAACTCATGCTCGTGGCCGAAGTCTGGTTATGCGAATCCTACGCTAGGGATTCTTCTGGCCAAATATCCACAAGGATGCTCAGGTGTTTGTGGAGAAATACTCTCAATGCCAGTACTACGCTGACATGCATAGGCAACCCGCCGGTCATCTCAAACCCATCAATTCGTCTTGGCCCTTCACTATTTGGGGGCTGGACTTCCTGGGCCCAATGCCTACGGCCATGAGGAACTACAAATGGGTACTAGTTGATCTGGATCTCTTGGAGTAAAAAAGAGAGTTGGTCGCACTCAAGCGCCTGGAGCACAAGCACCGGGTTGAAAGGTATTTCAATCGCAAGGTTAACCCCAGGACTTTTGTTCAAGGAGACTTGGTACTCAAACGGCGGCTTTTTGCTAGCAGCAACTTGGGAGTTCCCAAGCTTGAGCCTAACTGGGAAGGCCCTTACATCGTGCGCGAGGTTGCTGGACCGAACGCATATTATCTCATGACCTCTGAAGGCATCCAACTCCCCAGGACTTGGAGTGGGGATGATCTAAAGAAATTCTATGCCTGATCCCTGACAGCACTTCATCCTTATACTTCCTATACAAGATTCATTTGTACAGATTCATTCAGGAGTTTATTTACACATTCAATCAAATGAGTTCTGGGATATTCTTTATTAATAGACATCTAGGTTCTTCCAAAATTTATCTGGATTTCTTTATGCTGTCCCAGAGGTTATATCTTGAACTCCAAAATTCTTTTGACAAATAAGTCTTACACCTATTAATCCATATTGGGGTATTCATGTCGGCCTAACGTCTATCGCTCAGGTATGATTTCAACTCCAAAACTCTCAACCATCGTACTCGAGGCTCCGGACCTCGTACACGATGGTTCGTTATAACTAACCTTCCATATACGGAGGTCACTGAGCCTAGTTACGCCTGGCAGGCGGGGTCTCCTACTTACATCTGGAAGCCTTCCATAAGCCCATCCGGCTAGTGGAATGTCTGAAGGCCTGCTCGTAATCTTAGGGCAGTCTCTGCTATCTACTCATGATACAGGTCCCCCCTAAGCAGAGTGCCTTCACTTTCCACTAGGATCTGCCGCTCTAACGGGGGTCAGCCCTTTGCCTCAAGTACAAACATCGGCCACGATGTTTCAGACGATCAAGTTCTTTTTGACATTGGGTCAGATAACTCCTCGTAGGCAGGATCTCCACTACTATTATTACTTCTTTTCTATGTAGGTGCATAAAGGAGTATACTTTTAAACCCAAAATTCAGGAAACCCCCAGGATCAGCCCATGCTTTAAGTACAAATATCGGGCACGATGTTTTGGACACTTTGTTCTTTTGGCATTGGGTCAGAACCTGCTCCTCTGTCCTCAGAGCCCTGTTCAAAACCACTTGCAGGAGAGCGAGTATTTGCAATAGAAACAGAGTTAGCTCATGAGAACAAAAAGGAGAGAAAGCTTAAGAGAATCCTTACCGTAGCTATCCTGTTGGCAAAGCCTGAATAGAGCTCTGGCGTCGAGGTTCTCTCTAACTTCTCCTCCAAAACCTTCGACACTAGGCCGCTTCCCAGAGCCAGACCTACCACTCCTCGGTAGACATTGCCTTGATTTGCAGACGGCAGAGAGATTACGGTCAACCTTCTCTGATCTTCTCTTGTTCTCACTGCGATCCTTGTATCTTCATCCCCAAATATCCCGATGAGATTGATGCTGCAAGGGGGCTCGACGCTTTGTTGCCAATCATGACCCCCCTCTGCAGCAAGATCTTCCTCTGCCCTTTTCCTCTCTTCACTGGGGGATCTGGGCTCGCAACCTCGGAAGGACCCCTTTTCTTCTTAGGAACCTCCCTGAGGATTAAGTCCAAACGGAGACCCCAACTTTCTCCTTTCCTTGTCCTCTTTTGGCCTTATTCCCTTCATCCTTTCCCCCTATGACAATCCCTGTATCACCCTTAGGAATTGTCTGGGGCTTGGCGGCTGACACAGGTCTTTCCCCCTTTCCCGTGTACCCCAGCTCAGCCAAAGTTTTCCTGTCATCTACAGCATCCTCGGGAGAGAATACCACATCGACGGCGGTTCTGCCGCAGACCGGCTCTGGAACCTCTATCACCTCTTCTTCCTCCACCTCAGTTATCTCTCTACTAAGTTGGGTGGCAGGAGGCTGCCCCCTCCTGGCCCTCAACTTCATTAGAACCGTGCTGGGAGGTGGGGTGACTTCCTTGAAGATGGTGTACCCTAACGCCTTGGCGTGCAGGGACACATCATTCCTCACGTATCTAAGGAAGTCCTTCAGGGGCCAACTCTGCCCCTTCAGCCTCTCTAGGCTTTTTAGGGTGTCTGCATCGGCCATCCACTTGGTGTTGCCAATGAACTCAGGGAGGCATGTACCGGGCGTCAAGAGGATCCCTAAATCCCCTCCGACAAATAAGTAGTAGTCCCTCCAGTCTGAGTAGGAACTACTCGCCCTTGAAAACATTGCTTCCTCGTCTTTGACCTCAGGGCCAGACATCCTCCGTACCCTGGCACCGCCATCCAGCTGAATAAGGTCCTGAACAGCATCAGGGCCCACGGTATCCTCTGAGCCTGCAGCAGCTTCAGGAAGGAATATACGTAGGCCACGGCATTGGGGGAGAGTTGCATTGGGACAATCTGAAACGAGTTTAGGATTTCCCTGAACTCCGGCTGCGGCGGCAACATTAGACCATACTCGACCTACGCCCGGTATACGCATACCACTCCTTCAGGGGAACTGTTTGATCAAAAATTGGCGGTGGGGGGATGATCATTAGCCCAGGGTTCCCTCTAAACACTCTGGTAATGTTGAGTACCTCGTGCTCCATCAGGAGACTCTCTTGATAGCTGGTGTTCTTGTGGAACCGGTCGGCCAGCTCGGCCCACTCGATCTCTCTTCCTCCCATTGCTCAGTTTCACGGCGAAAGGAGCAAGGGTTTCTTTTTTTTCTCTTAGGATTAGAAGACGGACAAGTACTCCTGTCTTCCCTTGAAAAAGCCTTTTATGGGAAATACATGTGACCTCTCGCCTTTTGGCCGTCTGATTTTTATCGGTCAGTGCACGAACGCAATCAGACCGTCAGTATTTTCTGACAAGTTCAGAATTCGGAGCGGCGCACGGTTATCGAAGCGTCGCTTTCTCCCATTTCGTCACACATCGTGCACGATGGTTCATAGTCATGCACAATGTTTTGAAACGGCGTTCAATCCCTTGTCCTCTTTGCTATCATCGTCCGATGTTTTATAGTCGTACACGATGATAGCTGATTTCATTCTTTTAACTTAGAATTTACCATTGGTTTTATGCTTTCACACTTATAAATTCTTGTTCTCTTTTCTAATCTCGTGGTACCTGTTTCAAACACGAAAGAAAAGACAGACACAAACAGAATTCATCCAAAATAAGTTTTTGAAAGAAAAAATGTATTTCATTAATAATAAAACTTATTACATTTTCATTTTCTCTATTCTCTTACATGTTTCTCTCATGAGTACAGGAAAAACAAAGAAAATACAAGGCTTCAGAATTAGACACTCAGTGTAATAGTATCGACCTTAGGCACGAGGGAACCCCCCTCTCTGAGACCAATCTATTACACTCCAACGTAAGACCTTGTTGGAGGATTCTCCTTTGGGCAGTGGCTCCCAGCGTCGAAGAACCTGTCTGGTTCCTTAGGATCACAGAAGGGAAGAACAGCAGGACTTCTGATATTCTCCTGATTTAAGATGCTTACATCAACTAATGTCTGCAAAAGGACATCAAAAGCTGCCTGGTTCTTCATGCGGTGACCCACCGGTGAGGCGCTGACGATATTCACCGCCCTCCTCACCGCTTCTTCCAGATCCTCCATACGCTGTCCTCGCCATCCAGAGCTATTCTCCACCAAGGCCTGCAAAGAGTGAACCTCGGACTTCACCAACTCCTCCCGGCGATGAGTTTCGGAGGCTTCCTCCTTCGCTCCCGACGATGCCTCCCTGGCCTTGGCAACCTCATCCCTTAGCCAGCTCCTCTCCTCTTTCAAAGCCTCATTCTCACTATATAACTCCTTTATTCTTTTTTGGAGGTCTTTGACATGAGCAGAATGGGCCTGATTCACATTTGATAAGCTGCGATGGAACTCTCCCCTCGCAGCCTCACTCTTACTAGCCATTCCGCGTTACTCAGAGCCAGGAAAGCCAACTTGTCTTCCAATTTATACAACTTCCCTAGCTCCTCTCTGTGATCACTTTGAGAACGCTTCGTGACCTGCAACAAAGCGCCCACCAACTCCTCTATTCTCCGAAGGTGGCAGGCCTCCCCTTCCTCCTTGCCCTTCAGAGACTTTACTACCTCGAGAACTTTGGAGGTACTCCCCAAAATCTTCTCCTCCTCTCTTCTTATCTCAAACAACCTTTCTCCCAATACGCCCCATGTCTCTCCAGTGTTGAGAGCAACATTGGGGGTAGCTGGAGGAACCCTCCCCTTCTCCTTAATCACTTCCTCCATCTTGCCTCCTGGCCCTTCAATGCCAAGGGAGGCTTCAGGAGCAACCTGCAGGAGCACTTCCTTCTCTCCCTTGGTCACCTTCTCCATCTTACTGCCCTCCTCCTTTCTTCCCTTTTCTTCCTTTTCCTCGATATTTCGGAGATTCGTTAGAAGGAAAAAAGGGAAGAGGGGCTTCCTTTTCTTCTCAGAAGGAGGGAGTGGTACACCAAGAGAAGCAGGACCGCAAACCATCAGGGGTGACTTCTTCACACCCTCTGCAGGAGCTCCCAACTTGGGAAGGAGCCGCTCAATTTCTTCATCCTTGAGCAGGATCTTCCCATGCGTTAGTTTTTTCCCGGCTACTGTTTCACTCACCAGAATCACCTCCTTCCGCTCTCCAGCCTTCAGAGGCGGCTTGACTGGAGAATCAGAGACGTCCACCACCTCTGTGGCCTCTAGGCTCGTTGGCTCCTACACTGACTCCAGCGTCTGCGCCAGGACAACAGTGACCCTGACTAACGGAGCCTCCGCCTCCAGAACCACAATCGCAGCTCCCACTTCTTCCGCTGGGGCCGCTTCAACAGGATCTGCCGTCGCCGGCTTCGGCGACCCTTCAGAAGATTCCAGAAGCCTCTTCTTCTCAGGAGGAGAAGCGTCAACCGGAAGATCGCTGGCTCTCTTCTTTGTGCTTGACAGAGTCACCCACTTCTTCCTCTTCGCTATCTCTCTAAAAATCTACTCTCTTTTGCAGAAACTCAGGGGCTGGAGGAAGAGAATGTTGGCCCAAAGACTTCCCAAGAGGGGGGTGAATTGGGATTAAAAAAAATTAAAATGATTTCTTTTAATTTAGAAAAGAGAGAAATAAGAGGTAGTATACTTAAGTTTGTCAAAAAGACCAAGTACACTAAGTTCTGATATCACCTGGACAAGAAAAAACTGAGCAGAAAATTTTACCCGAACAATCCGGTCGATTTTGCGAATTGACCAAGGTTCACAGAGCAGTGCAGAAAATTTCTCCAGAATAATCTGGTCGATTTTGGGAATTGACCAAGGTTCACAGAGCAGTGCAGAAATGAATCCAAAAGAGACCAGAAATAATAAATTTAGAGTTTACTATTCATATATCTGTTTTGAATAAAAGTATTTCAGGTTTTCTATAAATTTAAAGTACTTAAATTTAGATATGTTATATCACTTTAGTTCAAGAGAATTTAAGAGCAAAAGTGAAAAGAACACAACAAATTCATAGTGGTTCGGCTTACCGCCTATTCTACTCTCCACGCTCCTCAAATGAGAATTTTCACTAAATCTCCCTGGCTTTTTACGGGAACCAAAGCTGAATAAACCCGATACAATCCTATGGCTTTTTACAGGAACCAAAGCCAAGAAAACCTACACACTACGACTTTTTGCAGGTACCAAAGCCGAGCAAACCTACAAAAACAACTCAAGAGAAAATAGAGAATGGTACAAGAATTACAACTTAAGCACAAAAAAATAAATTACAGTGAAGAGCTCTATGCGTAACTTGCCAAGGGTGAAAACTCGTAGAAGTCCAAGATTAAATTCTGTAATCTTGGGGTAAAAAAAAAGAAGAAAGTATCTCAAAATATTCAGGAAAAAGCAAGCTTTTGGATATAAAACTATTAGCTACACAGTCTTGCTTTTATATTTCAACAGAAACAAAACAGTGAAAGTTCAGTTATGAAAAACTTGAAGCTGCGACAAAATCAAAAAGCCAAGAAGGGCTGTGAACAATAAGAATTACTGGTCTTGGCTTCAGAACAGTGAAAATCACAACACTCTTTCTTCCTTTTGTTTCTCCTTGAGGAGGTTTGTTTGCAAGTAGAAGCTAGAAGGAGAGCTTGGAAGATTTTCGAGCTGGAAGAAGTTTTAAGAATAGAAAATATGAATGCTTTTATTTTCCTACAGCAGGTGGTAAGCATGAAGCATGATATATTTGCCCTTTATTTGAGTTAGCCAATTGTAGACAACCATTTTAACATGTCATACAAGTGGACCAATGAGAGAACAGCAAGCAGAGGGCATTTCGGGCATTTCGGACATTTCTGGGTGATAAAGTGTCCATTGGAATGTTGGAGACAGATTGGGTTCAGCTGATTTTATATTTTAAGGATAAAGGTTAAGTCCAACCATGCTTGGAACAAGGAAAAATACTATAATAATAAATCTGGAAAAAGAGGCTGATGAGATAAAGCATAAAATAGTAGTTTATCCATTTCTCATAATCAAACATGTTGGAGAGTTTTGTTTTTAGCAAAAAGAATAATTTAAAGAGCGGCTAAAAACACTCAAATTTTCACTCAAGAGTTAAAGCTAAGAGAAGGTGCCATCTGGGATAGATTATGATAAATTTAGTGAGTTTAGGTGGACAAAATATTCAGCATAATACTCAAGGACTATAGAAAAGAAAAAAGGAATGGGAAATATAACTATTTCTCCATTTTAAAAGGAACAGATTAGGGTGCAAGCAGCTTCCCTGATTCCTCCATTCTCATTATATCAGAGCCCCAACTGAGGAGCTCCTTTTCTCTCTCTTTTTTCCAAGCATTGTATTAAGCCTTCGAGGCTACCCTTTTCCTCTAGTGAAATCATTTCGCTGATCGCTCGGTGGACGTAGGAGACTTTCTCCCTGAACCACCTTAAATTGTTGTGCGCTCTTCTAGATGCCCCGAACTCTCTGGCGCTCTCTCTCTTAAGCCTCCACTAACAGGCTTACCTTTTTGCGCGCCGTCGTCTTCCGGTACTCTTTCTTTTTTGGTGTTTCTTGGGATCTCCTACATCCTACGTCAACATATATATATATATATATATATATATATATATATATATATATATATATATATATATATATATATATATATATATATATATTTAAAGGACGGCACATATGTAAATATTAATATGCTATTTATAATTATGTCAGTAAAACAGTTCAAAATGCTGTGATTGTAAATCACCTATAAAAAATGCAGCTTTCGGTAGAGTACTTAACTGCAAATTCCATTCTTGAAGAGTAGTTTGTGGTAGTTATGCAAATTTTTTTGTAACTATTGTTAAAGGACCAATTGCCCTCCGTGAAGAAGTTAATGAACTGTCACTCAATTTCCTTATCCATATTCAAACTCAGCCAATCGATCCAAATCCAAATCCTCCCCATTGAAGAGCAGAAAAAGGTAAGAGTTTTTTACTTCTCAATTCTCTCCATCTCCCCCACAACCCTTCAATGGAAACCATCCTCTTCTTCCCTTCCTCCACCCCCGTCAATCTGAAGCCCCTCCACCGCAAATCTCCTCCTCTCATTCCTCTCACCAAGCCCATTTCCTCTTCTTCTATAAAGAAGCCAGCTTTCTGCTCCTCGTCATCCTCTTTGCCTTATTCTCCGAGGAAGGATTGGTTCTCATGCCTGCAGCATGGATTAGCTGCAGCTTCCATCTCCATAGCAATGAACTTCTGCCCACTTCCAACTACCCTGAACCCTGTTTTGGCTTCCGAGTTTGATGTGATTAATGTGGGGCCGCCGAAGGATTCATATGTTGTGGATGATGCCGGAGTGCTCAGCCGGGTGACCAAGTCTGATCTCAAGGGCCTGCTCTCGGATTTGGAATCTAGGAAGAATCTACACATCAACTTTATCACGGTTCGCAAGCTGACGGTATGTAGCTTACTTTCTTCCTGTGATATGCCTGCCATGTGTTTGATGATTTGCCCCATCTTCATAAATGGTTTTTGTTTTGTGTTTCACTTTTTTGTCGCTGGATTGTGCATTAAATCTTGACAATTTGATCAATTTGCTGCTAGTTGTTGCCATAGCTACCGCAGAATTTCTGATGTGCTAGCGAATCCCCTATTTATTCTGTGAAGAATTTGAAATATATTTGCTCGGAAAACTTGGGGATTTCAAAGATACATCTCTAGCTTGTTTTATGAAAGCAATTAATGTTGTACATCATGGATTGATGAGGAACAAAAACCATATTCTACTTCAAGTATGAAGTTGACATTCAAATTAAAAAACATTAATAGGTTGCGTAGCTTTGATATTGAATCAAAAAGTTGAAACACAACGGAGTCTTAGTGCCTGCACATGTGATTGATATTATATATTGCCCTAACAAATCATAACCACAAATTTTCATGCTTGGATTGATGTAATTTATTTTCACCTCCTGGACAAATGATGTTGGCATAGAAGTAAGTTGGCAAATTAAGCTCGGCAAAGTGCATAGCAATGAAGATGTCCGCCTAGAGAGAGCCAAATTTTCACCTTTCATGTAACTGCAAAGACATTGGATTTATTATTGTATTTTATCATCAACACTAGCTAATACAGTTATGATTTTGTTATGATTGTTCTTGTTGTTATATTAGCGGTATGCCTGCACATTGGTTGAGTTCACCCGAGCTTGGTCCGGAGTTTCGACCAGTTTAAAGCATCTCCTGGATCAGATTTAGAGCAATTTGTTTCGGATATGACCAGTCCAGTTTGCAGGCATAATTAGCATTGAAGATTGTGAATATAAACACATTGATTCGACTTTACTGCAGAGCAAACCGGATGCTTTTGAGTATGCTGACCAAGTCTTGGAGAAATGGTACCCCACTGTTGAAGAAGGTAATAATAAGGGGGTTGTTGTGCTTGTTACCACTCAGAAGGAAGGTGCAATTACTGGCGGTCCAGCTTTCGTTCAAGCTGTTGGAGAAAATATACTGGATGCTACAGTTTCAGAGAACCTTCCAGGTTAGGTATTCACTCTATCTTCCTTTCTTCTATAAGCATTCCTTCAATATGAGTACTTTGATATTCTGCCCGGTTTAAGGTACATTACATTTAGGCCCTTGAGATATGAAGGTCCTTTTAAGTTCGGAATTTGCTGCGTTGTTTCACATAGTGTTAAAAGTGAGAAACCTATAAGTGTCAACTTTTGATGGAGTTCACAATCCTATGAATATTATAAAAAAACTTAAAATATATTTGAGATAGTAAAACTTTGAAATATTAGTGATCAATTGTGCATGGTTATTGAGATAAGGGAGAGATTAAGGGAGAGAATGCTCACTGTAACATGGTGTCTTAGAATAAGATATTCTTGATGTAGTCTTGGATGTAGGCGAAATTAGTTGAATGAGAACTATTCAATGCTAATAGATTTTGTGATGACTCAGGACTGAATGGGGTGGAGAGTGATTATTGGGGTGTTGTCCGTATGAGTGAATTGGAATCACTACGATAAGGAGTGACACTTGGTAAGCTTCTAGGTGAAGGAGCACAGGAATCAATTCCTCCTACAGCAGAAGGAGAAGGGAGTTCCTGATTTGTATAAATAGATAATATAATCTCAAATGGTAGATGCAACTTTTGGGGTAAAACTGTGAGATTAATGATAAGAAACTTCATAGTTAAACTTGCTTAAATTGGTGTAGTATCAGGATGAATGACCCTCCTAAGAAATACTCAAATTATACAGTTCCCTAAAGTGAAAGCGAATAATTTTTCTATATTTGGATAACGGGATATTACAGATTTTCCTGGCATTTTTTTTTTCTCGTAGCTACTCGAGGTTTCTACTACATTGATGTAATCCATATAAATGTTCTACCCATTGTTTGTTTCAGCAAGAACATTCTACGATCCAAAATACCCTCACCTCCTCCCCCGTTTCTCCAATTTCCTTGGGGAGGTTCGACCATGGTTAGGAACAATAGAGGCCCTAGGAGAAAGTGAGGTGAGAGAGTTGAAAAGTAATATGGTATTCGAGATTAAATTGACCACAACAACAGAAATGCGTGAAACAATTAAATGACCTCAAAAAGGCCATGTGAAATTATTGAAAAAGAGTGTATCTCAGAATCCCCGTTTTATTTAACTCTTTTAATAAAAAAAATATGTCAGTAGGTACTCAAACTATAGCCTTCCATTAAGTCATTATTGGTCTGACATAGTGAATATTCAATTTCCATCTTGAGAGCTCATTTATGGCACCACATGTCATGGCTTACCTCAAAGAAAAATACATTTTTACTGTCACACTCTACTACTCGTCATTTTCGTCATTGGAGTGCTGCAAAAATGGTAGAAAATCTCTCTTAAGTATGCCTAATAGTTCTAATATGTCATTTATTGCACGTTGATCCTAGTTGATGTGTAAAATTTCTTGAGAAACATAGTTATTAGACCACTTCTCTGTTACTGATTGACCATAGGAAGTGAGCTTATGTTGAGGCTTAAAATTTTTGGTTTCGTGGTTAACGTGAAAAATGTGTATGGTTGTCATTAAAATTATATGTTTGCTTTGTGATTTAAGCAAGTGAGTTCATATTTCGGTGTAAAACTTTTTAGAGATTTTTACCCGTATGACACAAAAAACTTCAATATTTACTTATTAGACACCCTAAAGTTAAATATTACATGACACACACTTATTTATTTTAATTTTACAACCAACACACCCTAGTTAAAAAATCCTTACATTTTATTTAAGTAAACCATACTTAAGTTATGTTTTAACTTAAATAAGGTTCATAGGAATAAAATCTAACCCCTTTTGTATCTTAAATTAAATCTAATCGTTAAGATGAGCATCTAACGATTAGATTTAAAATATTCTACATAAATAATAGATTTAAATAGTTTTTAACATGTAAGATTTAAGTTAAGGTGCACCGAGAGTTAGATTTTATTCCTAAGAACTTTATTTAAGTTAAAACATAACTTAAGTATGGTTTACTTAAATAAAATGTAAGGATTTTTTAACTAGGGTGTGTTGGTTGTAAAATTAAAATAAATAAGTGTGTGTCATGTAATATTTAACTTTAGGGTGTCTAATAAGTAAATATTGAAGTTTTTTGTGTCATACGGGTAAAAACCCCAACTTTTTAATCATTGTTTTCTGTTTTAACTAAAAAGTTTTTTTTTTAATGACAAAAAGCGTAAGTAAAAAGGTTGCTTGGCTATGAAAGGGATTAAAGGTGCCTAATCTTGAAAGCCATTTGGTTGGTTATACGATTAGATTTGAATTAAACCCCATTCAATTGTTTTCTGGCTTCATGTAATCGGTTATATACTACAGCTTCATTTGGTTGGGCAGTTATTAATGTTAGAATTTGTATTGAATCATGTATTAATATTGATTTTTAATATTGAAATTTGTGTTGGATGTGAAATAAATTTTTTGAAATTTATAATAAATTTAAAATATTATATAATAATGATGTTAAAGAGCCTTGAATCAAACGAGGCTAGGAATTTAATCCCTTTTGGTGTTCGACAATCTAGCTTAAAGCTTGTGCTAAAACCATTTTCAAAAAGAGTTTTTTTTTGAAATTAACAAAAAAAGTAGCATCAAAATTGGAATTTAATTCATTTCATAGTTGTGGATTCTGAATTTACCTTGGCTTAAAGGCAAGGAACCAAACAAACAATATAATAATTGAAGAGTTTGGGATAATAATGAAGATAAATTACTACTGGTTCCGAGGTTAGAAGGTTTTCGACATTAATGCATATTTTTGAATTATTGTGCATAAGTATTTTTTTGTAAATTTTCATTTCGTTTGATTCATTGAATTTTCTAATATATTCCATTGTATCCCTTTTATAAGGTTCGTTAAAGTTTAAATAATCATAGTACCCCCACCTCTCTCCCACGTATTATTATTGTCTCTCATAGAAAAGAGAGAAAAGGAGGGAAAGAGGGATTTTAGGAGTAATATAGTTTTTTCATTTAATTAATTGGAAAATTGACATATGGATCTCCATGAAAATGAATGCCAACCTAGAGACTTGAATGAAACAATTTCAAAGACATGATATGAAAAACACCAAAAACATCAAAGAACCAATAAGAAAGCCGATCCATTCTTTCTCAACATAGTTGAATACTTCGACTATGTTTGGAAGCATCTTAAAAAAATTGAGTATAAGTAGCTCAAATTTTTAAGTAACTTAAATCTTTGAAACAGTTAAAACTCTTTCACTTTTCAAAAAACAAGGGGTTTAAGCTGCTTAAAATTTAAAGTTGCTTGAAAGCTTCAGAGCTCTTTGCATCTGCCTTAAATCTAAGCAGCTTATTCACATTTTCTAAAATTTCTGATTTTTCAGTGCTTGCAACCGAAGAGAAGTACAATGAAGCCATTACCAGCACTGCCAAGCGTCTAGTAGCTGCCATTGATGGATTGCCAGACCCAGGAGGCCCCAAATTCAAAGAAAACAAGCGAGAATCCAACTTCAAAACCAAGGAAGAGACTGAAGAGAAGAGGGGGCAGTTCACTCTGGTCGTCGGAGGATTACTGGTGATCGCCTTCGTTGTTCCAATGGCACAATACTATGCATATGTCTCTAAGAAGTAGAGAGGGATTTGTCTCCTAAAGTTAAGTTTTATGTTTCATTCCTCTTCAACCAAATTCTGCTGATTGAAAACCTCATCATGATAGTGTATGTATGTATTTAGGCTTGTTTCAGTTTAGTTTGGATGGAGGGAAATATCAAGGTTTTAAAATTCAGCTGAAATTCATTTGTTCGACTTATTTTGCATTTGCTTCGATGTAATCTGATTCGAAAAGCATGCGTTTGTCAGGTTTCAAGTTAGTTTCAAAGATTTTGGGGGTGAAACTGAGATTGTTTTTGGGAGATGATGGATAACTATATAATATTACAGGACCGATTAACTATGTATGCATCATGGATGGTACATTTCTAGAAGATGAGATCACAAGTTAATTAGAAATTGACAAGAGTAAGTTACAGGACATGTATATCCTAAAGAAAGAAGATACAATGTAACATAAGTAAGATATATGAGACTTTTGGTCGATTAGAAGATACTTACCAAGTTAAATAAAAAGATTGTTGTCTGACTAGCTATGCTTGTTTCGAGCTGGTGTTAGGTAATTAATTGATAAAATATTTAAATGATTGATACATTCAAGATGCAAAAACTTAAGTAATTATATTGGACAAGCGAGAGTAACACTTATTGAGACTAAGATGAGAAAGAGCGTTTAAGGTCTCTCTTTCCATAAATGTGGGGTTTTCAATCTAAGGCAATGAAGGGTGTAAAGGGAAGCGAAAAAAAGGGAGATTTCAATGAGAGATGTTTATGAATTGAAAGACTAAGTAGCATTTGAACATAAATTCAAGGTGCTTTCACTAGCTAGCAATAGTTGCTAGGATTTTGCAGTTGTTAGAGTTGACATCAAGTCAATGTTTGAGCGAAGTCACTTCAATTTGTAATTGAAGTATCTAATTTCAAATCGATCCAAATTTATTTGACTTATAATGGTAACACAAGCTTTGAAGATAAAAATGATTTGCTATATAAAATTCTCAAGTTAAAAACTACCAATCTAATATCCAAAACTCGAGTATTGAGGCTTCCAACTCAGATATAACTTATGGTTGAGCCTTTTCGTTAACTCGAGTAAGCAATGAAATTAAAAACTTCAATTTATAACCAGAAAATAATAAAATGAACCTTCCAAGTATTTGGAGATGAAGTTTTAATAGTAGATCAAATAAAGAAGAGGAGGAATATTCTCTCTTTTTCCTTTTGGTTTGTGGTCAAAGATGACTAAAGCAAGAACAGCCTTCTTCTTCTTCTTCTTCTTCTTCTTCTTCTTCTTCCTCACAGTAAAGAACAAAACAAGGAAGCTGCTTAAGAAATGGAGGGTTGAAAGCAACAGGTGTGATTGATTAAGATTCTATTAGCTAATTCCTTTGTCTTTTATGAGCTCACATACTCTTCTTGTAGTTACTTTTTTTGCTCTGTTCAGTTGGAGGAAAAAAATAATAATTTATAAAAATTTTATAAAAATTTTATATAAATATGTATGATATGAAATAAAATGAGTTAGTCATATTAAAAATTATGTTGGATGTGAAATAAAGTGATTATTTGATGTTGAAATTTGTGTAGGATGAAATAGAGAATAATTTATGAATTTTTTTTAAAATAAATTTAAGATTTTGTCTATAGCTAAAATAAAGAATTCATATGCTATTTGGAATAATTCTAAATTCATTTAAGTTTGATTTGTAACAAGACGTAGCTAAAAGAAAAAAAAGCATCTAACACTCAAATTTTAATAATAAAATTTATTTTATTTTACATATTATAATAATGCAATTATCTCATGTCTTATATAAATGTTATAACAATAAATTAATTTTATTTTATATTATTCACAACTGTCTACATGTTAAATTAGTTATAGAAAAAGTGATTCAAAGGAGGATGATGTGTGTTTGAATTAAGGGTAGTAATATGGGTCGATGAGTCAGATTTTGGAGTCAAACTTGAATCCAACTTAACTCAAATAGCTCAACTCGACTAATGTAAAGACCAATGTTTATAAATGAGCTTGAATCTGATCCAACCAGATTATGTACAACCTTTAGCCTTGTGACTTATACTTGAAATTCTCGGGTTAAGTTCAGATCAGGTTCACTGGTCGGGTCATACGTTGCGACCCCTATTTGGAATATTGCTAAAAAAAATCTTTGAAAGAGCGTAGGATATGAAATAAATTTGACTAATTTATTGAAGATTATATAAAATTTGAAATAAAGTGATCTTTTATTCTTTGAGTTTTTGTACGATAAAATATAAAATAATAATTTTTTACTATAACTTTAAAAGACATGGCCTTCGAAAATCTCCTTTTAACACATAGCTTCAGTTTCAAGAAAACTCGAAAAACTTCTCATAAAAGTTAATTACGGATAGTTTTGACTCGAGTTGACTCAACACAGAAAGGCATTCAGCCTCGACTTGAGCTTTTGTAGTTCGGGTTGACGAAAATTTGCTAAAACTTGAGTTGATGCCACAACAAGCTGATTATATTTTAATTGATTAAAATTAATTGTTATAATTTTAAATTAAGAAGAAAAAAATTATGATATCCAGAATTAAAAAATAAAATAAAATAAATTGGCGCATTTTCATACAAAATTGGCAGCACTAAGTTTGACACTTTAAAAAAAAATGTTATTCATTTGATTTATTATTTTTTGCAAATATTAATGAGTCAGAATTCGATATACATTGAGCAAGTAATTTAATATTTTGACATTTATATTGATTTTCATGAAGTATTACCATTTTTTAAATATAATATGATTTAATAATTTAAGTTAAACCTCAAAAATTAACTTGTAATTTGTTTAAATTTCAAAATCAATAAAAAAACTTATCCTGATTATATTTTAGTTATGCTTATTTATCACATCAAACAACCTTGTTTTTTTTTTTTTAATGAAAACATGTGTTATAATTTTTAAATCATAACAGAAATATCTCCTAATGAAGATCTCAATTACATAATTAAGGTCTAAATTCCTCTCTCATTTCAAATAATTTGGGCAGCCACAGTCTTGAGAAAAAAAATCAGGCATTTTCTCTGTTGCGAGGCCGACTTCGAGTCGAGTCGAGTCAGGCTCAGTAGGAAATTGAATTTTTCGATTTTGAGCAATTTTTGAATCGAGATATAGTGGTATATTAATTTTGGGTTTTTAAGTTAATGTTTGTGAATGTCATATATATATATATATATATATATATATAGATTAATTATGTATAGTAAAGGTTTGTTTTTAAAAAAATTAGCTCCTAAATGACCACAATTGCTCATGTATTAAACTCTTGAGTAATTTTGACAAATTCAAGGTATGAGAACATAAATTATTTTGGAGTAAATTAAACCTATAACACTTATTGTAAAAAATATTTATGCACCTCATTTTTGACTTGATGAATGATTTAAATATTATAAAAATGGATGCAACTTAACCATCCATGCCAAAGATAAATAAATAAATAAATATCTATCAAGAAAAAAACCAAAGATAAATATGTAATTTATCAGAACAAATCATAAATTAACTCATCTTAGAAATATTAATAGCTCTGAAATTATCATTGTGATTATTTCAATCATAAATTAATTCCCATCAATTGAATTAATCCATTTTCTTATTATCATGTCAATTTGTGTGTGGCTCCACTCCTTTGACATTTAAAAAAGATTAGTGAAATATAAATAAGGGATAATTCCATTCTGGCCTCAAACTTTGAGGTAGAGCATTGATTTCGCACAGGTCCACAAAAATAAAAACGTATTATTTCAATGTTTACACATGAATTTCTTTTAACATATTCTATTAAAGTTTAACTGTTAAGTTGATATTTAAAAAAATGAAGAAAAAAAATTGTATCTGAGGCCCCAACTGTGGGATGGCACTGCAAATTAGTCTCAGCTTTTGAAAAATTCTCAATTTTAATATTTGATATCGTAAAAGCGTTGTAGATTTGATACTTCTTTCAGAATCTTATCTTTTTTACTAACATTAAAGTTAATCATTATTTGACTAGGTAAGATCTTTTATATATTTTAAGAATTATTATACTCTTCTATCCATACTTTTCTATAATTTTTTTTTTTAAATGTAAAATCTCATCTCTTAATTTCTTCACTCTAGAAATTTAAAACTAATAAAAAATTAATATTAGTATTTTAAAATTTTATTCTAAAAAGACAAAAGTTAATTATTGAGAATAATCATACTATTTAAAGATAAAAATTAATAATTATATTTTAATTGGAACTAAACGATAACGCTTTTACAATTTTAGGGATTTAAATCAAGGTTTTCAAAAACTTAAGACCAATTTACAATGCCATTCTAACCTAGGGACCCAGATATAATTTATTCTTTAAATATATATATATATATATATAGATATATTTTTAAGCAATAAAAATATGTTTAAGCATTTCCAATCGTATTATAACATCAAACTTTCCTTATTCTCTAAATCCTAGCCTATAATAGTAACTTTTATTATTTAAATATCTATTTTTAATTTTCTTTAAATGATATTAACTACCAAATATAATAGTCTTTCAAAAAAGACCCATGTAAAAAATAGTTTAAGTGCGAGGGACTTAAATACCACATTTTTATTTTTATAAATTTACGAGAAATCAATGTGTACGTTAGATTCCTAGATAGGATAATAAAATATTTCTAAAAAATACTTTCAAATATGCTGATAGCTAGAGGTGAGAACAATCTAAGTTTGAATTAAGGTAGACATGGCTCAAGTAAGATCATCTCGTATATTTATAGATCAATTCAAGTTTAGATCTTGACTCAAACTTTTCGTATTTGAGCTAGCTTAACTCGATTCAAGCTGGCTAGAACCTATCCTAAGCAACCTCAAAATCTCATTAGCCTCTCGCACTTACACATAGTGGAGTAATAAAACATGTGCGTGCTAATTAAACATGTACAGTTACATGTGTGTGTATATATATTGACGATGATGATCATCTTTTTGTAACTACTAAAGTGACATGGAGATAGTGGAGCAGTAATGTAATAGTGGAATTAGTATTTTAACAATCGGTTGCTAAAGAGCGTATGAGCTTACGCTGCGTGTCCTCTGTAGACCAAATCTATCAAGTATACATAATGGTGACAAAAAGTTTTTTAATGCGGTGATATATTATAATAGCTTATATATGTAGTGACTTTTCGGGAGGTAAAACGATTCATGCTTTGTGGAGTAGGAGATACGTTGCAATGTGAAGGTACGAAAGGAGGTGTTGATTTCTCTTTTTGTTACTCGTATAAAGAAGTTGTTTACTACTCGTATGAAGACGGTTCTCACTATTGAAATGATTGAAGTAAATAATATGCATACTTCACACTATAAGATGTCATATATAGGGAGAAAAAAGAATATTTAGCATTCACTTAAGTTAAAAAAAAAAAAAACTAATTTGATCATGCTATTGACCAGAGGATTTGATCTTTGGCTATTTGAACGGTGGAGATGCACTACAACTTGTTTTGGTAAATAATATATATATATATATATATATATATAAAGTGAATTAAAAATAATATTTTAAGTTTTGCTGGATGTGTATAATTGGTTTTTGTTAACACGTGGTTCCAACATTGCATCCCTGCCGTACACGTGGTGACTAGCTGGCACCAGCCTCTATTTTATTTACTAACTCATCTATCCGTTTTCACAGGTCAAACCTCGGCTACGAGTGTTCAACCAAACCTCATCCACGACGAGCCAGACTACCCCTGATAACATCGCCCTCGTACAAGGATACTTTTTCCAGACCCGCAAATCAAGCATCCGCATGCTCCAGCTATCATGGATCCCCAGAAGTAGTACTAATATTAAAAGATGGCATCCTCCTTTTGCGGCTGATTGTCCATCCGGTGGCCAATAAACGGCGCAAACCCAGAGTTTGTTCACCTCATTTTCTCTGAAAAAACAGGATAAAGCTGCACCATCCGCTGCCTACAAATACCCTGGAACAGCTTTTAGCTAGGGGATCGGGGACCACTCGTTGTATTAGAGCCCCAACTGAGGAGCTCTCCCTTTTTTCCCTTCCATAAGCATTGTATTAGCCTTCACGGGTACCTTTCTTCCTTTAGTAAAACTTCTTCACTGATCGCTCGGTGGACGTAGGGGATTTCCTCCCCGAGCCACCTTAAATCTTTGTGTGCTGCTCTGGATGCCCTGAACTTTCTCTCTCTCTTAAGCCTCCGCTAACAGGCTTACCTCTCGGCGCGCCGCCGTCTTCCGGAACTCTCTCTCTTTTTTGGTGTTTCTTGGGATCCCCTACATCCTACGTCAACAGTTTTGAAAGTGACATAGATATACTATTAAAAATCAAAAAACAAGTAAAAATTATTTATGGCTAAAAAATAAATTAAATAATAATATTTTTCATATAAAACAAACTAACAATTTACAAAAAAATATAAAAACGAGCAGTCTTTTTTTTATTTCAAATATAAATATGGGAAATCCATCAACCCATACTTCACATTCCATATCATGTATTCATGTCAAAAAATTAGTAGCTGCCTGACTACCTATAAATTGCATCATAATCATTATTTTATCATATGAAAGTATATGAATTAGTTTAAAATAAGTGTAAATTTCAAATAAGTCTCCCAAATTTCGATCGATATATAATTAAATCTCATGAATTTTCAGAGTAGCGGAATTGATCATTAAATTTAAAATAACGTACAAAAAAAGTACATCAGTATTAATAAAATGATTCAATTAAAATTTTTTTTTTTATTACAATAGATTAATTTAATTAATTTAAAAATTATGTTAAATGAAAATAATAACTATACTAGTTTAGTAGTTGGATGAATGAATAAACATAATACCTAAATTAACCTTTTCCTCTCCCAAATAATAAATCATAAAAATTTCTAACTGATAGTAAAAATCATAAAAATTAATTAGAAAATAAAATATATTTTACTTGTAAAATAAAGCAGTATCTCTATCAAAGCCACGTCTAATTCTATACAAATTCATAAAAATAAAAACATATTATCTAGTTCTCACCCAATCCCAAATTATTTTTCACGTGAGTTATTTTTTATGAATTTTATTAAATTTAAACTGAAAATTACTATTTTAAAAAACTAAATATTGAAAAAAATATTTAAATATTTTCAATTGGTATTATAATATTGAATTTTTCTTTTTATATTCTAGTTCACGATAGTAATTTTTCAAGCATAAATATATATTTTTTATTTTTTAAAATAGTAGCTTAATGATTAAATTTAACAAAAAATCTTCGAAAAGGACCTACCTAGAAAAACATTAAGCAAAAATGACTCGGATGATACATTTTTATTTCTGTTGACCTACATGAAATTAAGGGATATCTCAAAGGTCCAGATAAAATTACTCATAAAAATAAGTCGACCAACTGTTATAATCCCTCTTACTCCCTCTCGATATAAGCAAGCCTACTTGCTATTATGATCTCTTTAAATTGTTATGGAGTCGCACATAACTGTCTCTTATGAATCAGAATCTTCTTACATAATATCTCCAAGCCTTCCATGATGCTCTACCAACCCTAAAACCTATACCAAAGAAAAAATAAATAAAGGAAGCAGAATGCAATTGGGTTAAAAGAATAATTTAATTATTTAAGATGATTATAAATTTACTTTAATCTTCAGTCCACAGTCCACTATAAAATGCCCTCCTCAATCTTTTGACCTAAAAAAAAATCCCATCTTGAATGGATCGACTGGTGGCAGTGGAGATCACCGAGCTGCATCTCCGCCTCCGGCTATCACCGGAGCCCTCCACCGCCGCCTTCACAGTCACCAGCCTCCTCCACACCATGCCAGTCGCCGTCCACCTCGCCACCACCCGCCCGGCGCTCTACTCCTTCGCTCCCTCCGCCGTCGCCCTCCTCCCTCCCCTCTCCTCCGCCGTGTTCACCCTCGTCCTCCAACCCACGCCATCGCCGCCCCTCGCCTCCCCGCCGGACTCCCTCCTCGTCCGTTCCGCCGTCGCTCCCGCCCTCCGCCGCTCCGACCCACCATCCCTCCGCGGCTTCTTCTCCCGCCCCACCGTCCCAATCTTCCGCGACGCCACCCTCCCGATCCACCTCACCGGCCCCAACCTTCTCCGTTCCATCCTCATCTCCGGACAAGCTGCCAGTGGCGGCGGCGGTGGCTTCCGCTCTTCCGTCAACGACGCTCTGCTCTCTCGCGTAATAGCCTCGTGCTCCCAGGAGGAACTCTCCGCCATCCTTCCCGTCGCCGCTGCCTGCGGCGCAGGCGTCTCCGCCCTCCTCGCCGCCGGCAGTGATCCCAATGCCCGCGGCGCCGGAGGAAAAACGGCCCTTTCGATCGCCGTCTCTGCCGGCAAGGCAGAGGCAGCCAAAGCCCTGATCGAAGCCGGCGCTGACGACCGCCCCTTTCACGAGGCCGCCGCCGCCAACCGTCCGGACCTCATCCTCCTCCTCACCGGAGCTGGGTCTGCGCACATGTGGGCTGACATTGCCGACTACGACGGCAGAACGCCAGTCCATGCGGCGGCAGCAAGCGGGGCCATAAACGCTCTTCGGCTCTGTTTCTCCTCCGGCGGCGGTGACCCCGACCGCTCCGACGCCAGCGGCTGGACGCCGCTCCACTGTGCCGCCGCAGGCGGCCACCTCGAAGCCGCAAAGCTCATCATCGACTCCTCCGGCTTCGACCCGCGGCTAGCGCTAACTCGAGAGGGGAAGGGGAAGAAGAGAAGAACGCCGCTGGACGTTGCGGCGGAGATGGGGTACGCACACCTGTACGGGATCCTCCGTCCCGGCGGCGAGGTGGGGGCGAAGGCGAGGGACCAGAACGGGTGGACGGCGCTCCACGTGGCGGCGTTCAAGGGGCGGTTGGAGGCAGTGATGGGGCTAGTGGAGGGCGGAGCAGAGCTCGATGCCGTGGACGGCGGGGGCTACACGCCACTGCGGTGCGCCGTGGAGGCCGGCCGCGCCGAGGTGGCGCTGTGGCTCGTCGGCTGCGGCGCCGTTGTTGGGTTGAAAGGGCTTTTATCCCTCGGCGGGGCTGCGGCGGCGGCGCTCCGCGACTGTGGGAGCTTTGTGCGGCGGCGGTTTCCGCTGCTATTCGTCGGGGGGAGAAGAGCTGCAGTAATTAATGACTCAAAAGTGATCCTCTGTTTTGATCATCATACCTTCCCCTGCTTTTATGATAAAAGAGAGGGTTTTTGGTAGTATAAATATAAATGAGAGATTTTTAATCTGCATCATTCCTTAGGCATTTAATTGATTTCATTACAACAGATTCAGATTAATATTTTTCAATATTAGTTATCTTTCTTTTGATCAAAAAAATATTAGTTATCTTTCAACTATTTAATTCGTTAATTAATCACTGACAAATTGTGTGAAGTGTGAATAACGAGCAGACTCGTAAAACTATTACCCGCTGGTGGGGCGGAGTCAGGAGATTCGTGTAACTCCATTTCTCGCGCAACTCACGATTCCAACATGATCATTATTAATTCTTTTATTTCGTAACTAAATTAATAAACAAACTTTGCAACCTAAAAAATGATTGATGAGTTGATTTAACCTAAATATATTGCGACTATACCATTGATTAAACCCTTAATTTATAAAAGTTTTCAATAAATTAAACCTAAAATCCACTTTCAGGCTATATAATGGTACTTTTAGGTCTTAGCATGGCTCGACTAGAAATAGACTGTCAAGATTACAATATTTTATAATGTTATTTAGAGTGCGTTTGGCTCAATATTATTTTGATATTATGTTATATTATCTAAAAATAATAATCATTTAGTTTAATAACATCTATAAATAATCTTCAATAAAATTACATAATTATTAATTAAAAAATAATATTTAAATATTATGACATCTACATTACATAACATAACATTAAGAAAACAACGAACCCAAATACCTCTTTAAATATATGATGAGACTAAGCAATTCACTGAGTAATATAACAACACAAATACATGAAACAAACATCTTATGATCATAAAGTGATTGCAAACTAAAACTTTACATTTTTAGTACGTACATTTTATTTTCTTTTTAATCTCTTCACTTGGATATGGATGCGACACGAGAACAAAGCTTTGCATTTACTTAAAACATTGGTGAAGAATAGAACAGCATATCTAAGAATTTATTTTGACATCTACTTAAAATATATGGTGAATAGCATTTTGATTCTTTTTATTACCCTTATATGCATTTAAATTCTTCTAATTTTTAAACTAAATAGATTGCAACACAAGTTTGAGTGCAAAACATCATCGGATGGCTATCACTACAAGAAAAAAAAATTTATTATAAAAATAACATTCATTACCAAAAATATATAATTATACTTTTATTCAAAATGATAGATCCATTTATTTAATTCAAAAAATAAATGCTATTTGTCCATATATATATATATATATATATATATATATATTACTAAACAATCTAATATAAATTTTAAATAATAAAAATTACATATTTTACATAAATACTAATATTAAAAATTAATTTATTTTTACACCCTAATTATATTATTTTAATAAAATAATCAATTTTATTTAACGTTATACACAAGATTTAACAAAATAAAATTGATTATTATATTAAATATCACTGAGATTCGTGAGATTAAAGTGGTAATCCTTTGGGTGGCTTCGATAGATCTGACACATTTTTCAGCTTAATCCTTCTGCAAAAATTACAATTAAAAGTTTATGGAATGACGAATTTACCCTTCTGAGGTGTGTTTGTTTGTAAGGTTAAATTTAAGAAAGTTAAAATTAAATTTAGATAAAGATATTTTTTTATTGAAAGTTGTGAATAATGTGAAATAAAGTTAATTATTATATTGGGATATGTGAGGGATGTGATATAAAGTTAGTTATTATGTTGAAATATGTAAGAGATGTGATATAAGTTAATTATTATTTAATAATATGTGTATGATGTGAAATAAAATTAATTTTTAATATTAAATTTTATGTGTGATGTGAGATGCCTGATTAAAATTAAACCAAGTTAATTTTAAACTCCTAAGCAAACAGGGCCTGTCATATATAGATAGGGATCTTCTAGCTGGTGAGCTTGGGCAACGAGATGGAGGTCAGTGTCCCCATAGATCTCGCATGCGGGTATGAGGTTGAGGGCGAGAGACGCCACAAGCTCAATGCCAGGACGTGATGGGAGTGAACAAAAGGAACCGCCCTCCCCCTTAGGGGTGTGCATTCGGTTTAAGTGGTTGGTTTGATGACCAAACCAAAAAAAAGATTGGATTCGGTTTTAAATTTAATGAAACCAAACCAACCAAATTATATTATAAACCAAACCAAACCAACCAAATAAATATCGGTTCGGTTTGGTTTGGTTTGGTTAAAACCATATTTTTGGTCTGCAATTCTTTGACCTGCAGCGCAAGCCGCGCAAATCGTGCAACCCTAAATAATCTGAAACTTCTCGGTCGGTCGAATCAGCCTTCTTTCTCGCGAACCCGTCTATGAGCGAACTCAAATCGACAAATTGCCAACTGAACTGACCTAATATAAATAAGTGGGTTATTCGGTTAATTCGATCGGTTTGATTTCCAAACATGTGAAACCAAACCCAAACCATTTAACCGAAATATTCAAAATATCAAACCATCACCAAACCACTAGATTCTAAACCAAACCAAACAGTTAAATTTAAACGGTTCGGTTCAATTTTTCGGTTTAAACCATAATTTGCACACCCTTACTCCCCCTTCTCTCTCTCTCTCTCTCTCTCCCTCTCTCTCTCTCTCTCTCTCTCTGGCAGCAAAGTAGGGTGGCCCCGCTGCAGTGAGTAGGGAACTATCATGACTGAAAAGGCAATTCTGAGGAGCTGAGGAGCCCAACATCCTGGCCTCTACCAATGATGAGATTGGAGGCCAGACCATAGTCAAAAATGATCTCTAATTATTTTATTTAAAATAATAATAATAATAAATTAAATATAATTATTAAAAATTATATAAAATAAATTTTTTATATTAAAATTTACATATTGAAAATAAAAAATAAATATTTTTTTAACAAAATAATTAAAAATTATTTTGACCATAATTATAACCAAAATAACCTCCAACCAAACAAAACCTAAGAACCATCGAAAGACCAACACTAGTGTTTCCATGCCAGCAGAAAGGAGGGAGGGGGAGTGTGAGATTTATTTTAATTGAATAAAATAAAATTGAAATAAAATTATCATTTTATAAAATAAAAAAAAATCCTTATTTATTTAGATGGAATAAATGTGAAAAATAATTAGGAAAAAAAAACTAAAACACCATAAATATAACTTAATAAAATTTCATGTTATTTATTATTATTAAATTTAAATTTACCTAAATAACTAAATGAATGTAAATTATATATATACACACGTTTTATATATATATATATATATAAATATACATATGTATATATATTTGTATAAATAAAGATAATTTTAAAATAATAATTTTAACTCAAAAAAAACAACCAAAAATTAACTAGTCCTTAGGAAAAAAGGAATGAATAACTATTTCATAAAACCTAGAATAAATTTTTTTATGAAATAACTATTTCATTAAAATAAATATAAGAATAATTATTCAATATGAAATAAAAGTAAAATAAAATAACCATTCCATCCAATTAAACACGACTCTAAGTTAATAATAAATAGAATAAATTGCATCTACCCACTTGATTAAAACAGTACTGCAAATTAATCCTAATTTTTTAAAAATCTCTATTTAAATCCCTAAAATTATAAAACCGTTATCATTTGATCATAATTAAAGCAAAATAGTTACTTTTTCACTATTATATCATATAAAACTCCCTTATTATTTTTTGTGTCTTTCTAAAATATAATTTTAAAATATTAATATTTATAATTTTAATTTTAAATTTTTAAAATAAACACAACAAGAACAAATGAAAGAAATTAAAAAAAATTTATTTTCATTAAATTTTTAAAGAAAAATGAGAATAAAGGAAAAACTATTTTGGTTCAGACACCTGACTATAGGCGTTCAGAGGCCAATAGCGGCACGCAACGCGAACTACCATCCTCGCAACACTAAACAACGTTAAGACGCCAATTAATGATCTGATCGTCCAATCTCTACAACAGGTATCAAGTATTTATCCAGAAAAGTACGTGTAACTTGAGATCAAATAAACAAATAAGTATTCATTAAAAAAGATGTAAATACATATGAAACCTATTTGATCTCAAGCTATACCTACATTTCTAGATAAAATACTTACCTGAATACCTACCTTTCTAGTAGTATACCCGTAATAATAAGACAAAAAGATCAATTAAAGACTTGAATGGAGACAAGGAGCACAACAACAACAACAATCAATCCAGAATCTTAAGACTATTCAGTCAAATTTCAGAGCAGTTACAACTGACTTGACAAAAGTTATGGAGGCCAAATATTGAATGAATAGTGACATATCTAATATATAATAACATATATTGTTTAGGCTACTCAAATCTATGCATATGGAAGAAGATCAAAACTTAACTGTCAACCAACTGTTTCTCTTCTTACTATTCTGACTTTAATAAGGTGCCCTCTGCTATTTTAATACAGATTCAAATTGATGCATTTTATGATAGTTTTTTCTATTAACAACTTATCTTTTCCTCTTTCTAAAGTCAATCACTTCTTATAATATAAGCCAAGACAGCCCTGTTTGGCGCAAGGACCAAAACAGGACCAAAATAGTACTGATTTAAAAAATAACAATAATAATAATAAATAAATTATTTTAATTTTCTACATAAATTTTAATATAAAAAATAATATTTTACTTCATATACTCAATAATTTTTAATAAAAATATAAACTTTATTTCACATCTTAGATCAAAATACTCGATTTGAATATTTTGGTCTAGAATGTGAAATAAAGTTGATATTTTTATTTTAAATTGTTGAGTATATAAAGTAAAATAATATTTTTTATATTTAAATTTGCGTAAAATGATTTAAAATATTTATATATTATTATTATTATTATTATTATTATTATTATTATTATTGTTTCTTAAATTAGTACCATTTTGATCCTGTTTTAGTCCTGTTTTGGTCCTCGCGCCAAACAGGGCCTCGAGTGACTGTTATTGGTAAAATAGTGACTGAATTCTTTAATATAATGAGAACTACCTATCAGGGTTGAATATTGTACTTTCTAACATGCGGGGGCCTTTTTTTTCTAAAAGTTAATTTTAACAAATTGTGAATGGTGTAAGACTAAGTTATTATGTTGTGATTTGTGAGAGATGCGATATAAGTTAGGTATTATTTTGGTAGGTGTGCGTATAAAATGTGAAAAAAAATTAATTTTTTTATTTTATGAGTGATGCAATATGCATGGTTAAAATTTTAACCTGACCAAACAAACAAGCTAGCATTGTAAAAAGTAGTGAAAGAACTAGAACGAGGACAATGGATGCAAAATTCATGTGGTTCGCTAAATTTCATCTTTAGGAAGGCCGGCACAGCTGAGGCCAAGAAATGAATGGAAAACAAGAACAAAACTACAGCTTGACATTATGTTTCAGGAAATCACAACACTTTTAACATATAAATATAGAGGAATGAAATAATTGAACAATAACAACTAATCTGGCATGACTGTAAGAAGATCGTTTATTCACTCACAACATTAATATACATACATATAAATATAAATAAAGGAGGTAATAATTGAGCAATAAAAACTAACCTGGCATGACTGTAAGTAGACCTTTGGTTGAGCAGCATTCTTGGAGGAAATGGAGCCCACAAACCAAAAAATAAACATTAGATACGGTGTGCTACACCTGATTAGCAAACATAATTCAATCCTGGTTCGTTTAGCTTCTTTTCACAAGTGAATACTGCAGCTGTTATAATAAGGATGAAAATGAAAATTATAACAAAGAGAACATATCCTTCTTTATGAGCGAAATGGAAGCCAAATTACCGGATAAATGTCTTCCAATCTCTCGATCAAACATTTACATAGTTGGCCGACCAAAATTCAGCAAGAGATGCAAATTGCCAAACAAGTTTTAGATATAATACACATTAATCTCTCTTATTGGTGATTTGAGTGGCCTAGCAAACGCCTTCTCATGTAATCTGAAAAATCACTGGGTTTATGTGGGTTGAGAAGGAGAATACAAACAACAAAGCACATGGAAAGAGTAGCCGTGACAAATAGATCAGCCCGTGTCCTTGTCACTGGAGTGGATGACGTATTGACCGCCCAAAACTTACAAGGCCAATAGGATCGCAAGAGCGAGCAAGGGCTCTTACTGCTATTTATATCCTTGGTTATTATCAGAGTGCTTTCATTGTTGTCTGCTGCTGAGGTGGAAGCAAAAGCAAATGCATTTCTTTCCCCCTCATTCTGGATGAAAAGAATCAATTATCTTCATAATTTTGATTATACAGGCTTGGGTAATGATATGCATAAAACAAAACAACAATAAAAGAGACTTAATTCCAACTAATTGGGGACAACGGCTATTAGAGAAGTGACAAGTTTTACAAGGTATACCACAACCTTCCCTCCCAGTCCCAGGACAGGCAGGGCAAAAATAAACAATAAAGGTCACACTAGACTAAGTTTATTATGACATAATACAGAAGAAAAGAATAGTAATGGTACACATTGAACATCCAAAACTTGCCATTTAAATATACCACGATAACAACAAAGTCTCAATCCCAACTAATTGGGTCAAGTACATGGATTTTTATACTCCATTCAACTCTAATTAAAGTAACACTCTTCAAGAGAGCAACTGATTCAAGATTATCTTTTATGACCCTATCTCAAGTCATTGTTAGTCTACCCAATGTGAATTGGATGTCCTCACAATTATGTCTTGCATCTCAACTACACTAAGCTTATGGGTTTTTTGCAACCTATTTGCCCATCATTCTCCCCAAATGATAGTTGGTCGAACACCAGCTTTATAAGTTTTCCTTCAACCTAGAGATATCTTTCTAATACATAAGGCACCAGTGCACTCCTTTATTTTAATCATCCTTCTTGATTCAATAAATAACATTATTCTCTTATAGATAATAGACTCGAGGTACTTGAAGTGATGCATAATAGGACTATTGACCCATCTAGTATTATAACATCATTTCTTTCAAGAACTTAATTTATGCTTGTCATCTACTAATTTAAAATCTCTTTGTTTCTAAGGTGCTCCTCTAAAGATTCAAATTTTTATTACCTCCTTCACGATTCTCACCCATTAGAACTACCTTATCCTCAAAAGTAAATTTTAAACCCTAATTGGATCTGTTTGTTTGTAAGTTTAAATTTAACAAGGTTTAAATTAAACTTGGAAAAAAATATTCTTTTACTGAAAGTTGTGAATGATGTGAAATAAAGTTAGTTATTATGTTGGGATATGTGAGATGTGATATAAGTTAGTTATTATTTTAGTAATGTGTGTAGGATGTGAAATAAAGTTAATTTTTAATATTAAACCTTCCACCTAGCATAATGACAACACCATTTTCTTTAGAAATCTCATTTGTGCTAAGTCATCTACTAATCTAGAATCTTTTCGCTTCCAAGGTGCTCCTCCAAGATTCGAACATTTGATCACCTAGTAGACAAGTCTAATCCCTTAGAATTATATTATCCTCACAAAGCATATACCATTAAATGTCATCTTGAATATGTCTAGTCAACTCATCTATCACTAGAGTGAAAAGAACCTTGGTTAGTTAAATCGTAATGGAAGTTTGTCTTATTACGGATGGAGGTACAAGGAGAGAGTTGACTTAATCCCCGTTGAGAATTTTCTCAATCCTCTGGCCATGTGTTAAACAAAGATTTAAAAGAAAAACCTTGGTTAGTATAATTATAATGGAACCTTGCTATTTAAACTCCAAAAATAACTTCTTGATAGAACACCTTGTTAACTTCACTCAAAGGTGCTAAAAACGTTTCATTTTTGCATTAGCTTATCCAGCTTTACTATGTTTCACTTGTCCTAGTTGCTCGTGCTATTGAATTGTTGTTCATAAACAATTGTGCATGTGGTAAAAAACATGTAATTAAACTTGTGCAAATATTTCATAATTAACTCAATAATTTAAACATTAAATGAAAATTCTTAGAAATATTATCAAGTAGTTTATGGTGCTTAATAGTCAGTATATTGATTTGTTTGTACTATTAATGTAAATTCCAATTAAAAACAATGATAATTTTTCAGTAAAATAATAATCCATTTTAACTTCAAGCCTACTAACAGGATGATGTGAAATAATTTCCAAATAAGGTCAAAACAAAGACAAATCCTTCAAATCAACAGGTGGGATGGAGTGTCATACAAACCAGAAAAAACTTGAGGAACCAACGAAAAATAATCCTATTGAACAGAGGTGTATTCTGACTTTTTTTATTTAGTTTCATAGAATGTTCTAGCTATTCTAAAAACTGACACTGCAGGAGAGAGAATCAGGAGGCACAAGCTAAAAAAAGCACTTAGATGTCATTCTGCAAAAAAGTTGCAACAAACTCTAATTTAACAAAACATTTTTGTTATTACAAAGATCTATGTATTATTAGGATACTAGGTTTGAAAACTTTGAACCAACCAAAAATGCCACCAATATTCATTGCATAGTTCCAAAAGAACTTATGAACTTAACCGAAACATAATCCTTGAAAACTATTCTCACAAATCATTTCTCCAAAAATGTGTCATTACCCACTGACACCAAAAGAGCATTCTCAAAACAGATCATGTCCTTTAGGTTCTGTTAATTGAGATGGCTAAATTGTGATAAATTTTGTTATATATGAGTCAAATGTGGGAGATGTGAAATAAATTGGCTCACCATATTAGAATTTGTATAAGATATGAAATACAATTATATTCAGAATGTTAGAAAAAAATAATTTTTAATGTTGAAATTTGTTAGAATGAGAAATAAAATTACTTGGATATGAAAGTTAGCGGCCCAAAAAGTCATGCCCTTTTTGTGTAGCTGCCCAATAAGGCTTAGGCTAGGATTACACTGCCTTATTGTATATACTACATGCACAAAACAAACTTGGGTACATTTTATTAATTAAGTTGAAGGAAAGGGATAGCTACAATTTCCAATCACATTACCAGTAATTTCCTGACAAAGAGAATAAGGGAACTTAAAATCATCAAGCATACGTGAGGAAGTGTGTTGGGCAAAAAACTCACCTCGAACCAAACAAGGCAGGGTGAGCAAAATACCCAAAAATTGAAACCCGATTCAGAACTTGCTCGTATTTTACTTAGTTTGAGCTCGACTCGATTTTTAAAATTAGTTTGAGCAAAATACCCAAAATTTGAAACCTCGAACCAAACTCGAAATTAGCTCGTTCGGAAAAAAATCGATTCAACAGGTAATCAACTCAATATCTGTACCATTATATTTATGTAAGCATTTGAAATGTAGTTTAAAATATTATATATATGCATATATTATAGAAAATATAAATTGCAAAGATTTAAAATATATATTAAAAAACTTCATGTATAAATAAATATATAAATATAATTAAAAGTAGTACATATAATATTATATGCAAAACAAATTTTTAAATAAAAAAGATTAAAATTAAGCTCGTTTCAACTCGAAAATTGACTCAAAATTGATTAGATTTTAGTTAACTTAAATCAAACTCGTCTCGAACTCAAAATCTTCGAGTTTGAATTGAGGCAAACTCGCTTTAACTCGAATCATTATCAGTCCTATCTATAATTCATGGCACTCAATCCAATGTTAAACTAATTCTTGTGGGTTAAAATTAAACAAGAAAATATATTTCGCAAAATATAGTTATTATGAAATGATGCAAGGCATCCCCGATACTTACTCCATCAATGACACCGAGCATGACTAAAGGCAGGCTGCAATGTCACCGTGCAATTTTTATTTTTATTGTGATGTATCTTTTTTTTTACTTATTTTTATTTTATTTGTAGTGTGCTATATTAGATGATGGGCTTGATAGGTTGAGTTATTTTATTTGGGTGGGCTTGCTCTTTATTTTCTTCGGTATTAGACTTGGTTTGGGTGAGTTATTGATCCCAATAGGAGTAAGGCCCAATAACCCCAAATAACGCCAAAACCCAAATTAACCATGACCATTAGATCACTTTATAGATCACTTTAAAATGATTTTATGGTCATGGAAAAGAGGGATTTGGCTATATATAGATTAGACTGGGAAGGGATTAGTTTGATCCAAGGTTTTAGAGCCTCCCCCAATCAAGCATCCCACGCTCCTGCTGCCGAACCCATCATCACCGCTGCTACTGCAGGAGACCGCGGCAACTGTCGTAGCCACCCCTTTGCTCATCGTCGCTGTCACAGGCAAGCGCCGCCGCCATCCGTGTTGAGGGGTCGTTGTCGCCAAAGTTGGGGAACAATGCCGCCGCCACTTCGACGACTCAGTTGTGACCAATCAACGCCGATCCTATTCATGGATCGATGATTTGCACCCCATGATATCTACTTCCCTTCCCCCCTCAGTTCCACCATTCTTGCCCATCTTCTCTTCCACCACTCTTCTAGTTTCTTGAACTATATTGTTAACCGTATGATTTGGAAACTATCTTAGACATTTCTTCTCTTTTATTTTTGTGAACTTGTGAATGGTTGCAACTTATGGTAGTAAGCATGTTTAGCTTATTTGGAACTTGATCTAAATCTTAAACTCCCTCATTAATTTTGCTTGGAATGGTCAGTCCCATCACTTCGCCCTAAACTTTGGTTTGTGCCCTAAAGTTCACCAAATCACTTGCTAATTTATCCCAAAACTATGTTTTTTTCGCTGAATTATGTTACTTTCCATAATACTTGGCAGTTTCTTCCTATGTTGTTACGTAGCACTTCCACAGCTTGCTTCCATCAACATCCACCCGCATTCAGTAGATTTACATCTGAGTTTACATCATGAAGCTTCTAAAAATGACCCTTGAAATAAAATGTAGTTATGTAGTTCCTGGCAAATAAAATAAGATGGAAACAGATGCACAAAAATTAAATTCGTAACTAATAATACTATTACATATATGTCTTAACTATGAGACATGAGTATCACGCTTACCAGATTTTTTGGAGTCTCAGCGCTGATTGCACTCGGGTCTACTGGCAAAGTATCTTTATACCTTACATGCCATGGATCTTGTACTGATATTTCCATGTGTTGTCTTTTCTGATTAAGAATTTCTTTTGCATTTTTCATATAGTTTAAAAGCAGTCCTGTATCAGCATCCACTGACAAGTTCATTGATTTGCTGAACCCAATATCCACGTACCGCACTACTGCCTTCAACACGCTGATTAAATCATTCTGAATGGCAAATCGTAGCAAATGGACTACTCTCTCAACATTCAGAGAACCCCAAAAATATTCTGTAGTATCCTCGCAAGGTTCCTTGAGCAACCATGCAATATCTAATAGAAGATCTGACATATCAATCTGTTGTGTAAAATTAAGCCTACGAAATGTTGCAGTGTCACCACAAACTGCACTTGATGCAATATTCTCTACATGAAGACTTGGAGATCGAGTAAAAATGCCTTGCAAACTCTCTAGTTCATGGCAAATTTGTTTGTCCCCAATAAGTACAGGGATAAAATTAGAAACTCCTGACTCGTTTTCAACCTAAAATATGAAAAGTAAACTACATAGATGCCCCAAGAAAAGAGAACAAATAGCAATATTAGTATAAAATAATTCAAGCTTAGAATTATTCATATTGTAGTATGTGTCTACAAACAGCACATTAATATTTAGAATGATAAACAGTAATAGAAGCTCCAATTAACCAACTGAAGAGGGAAAAAGAATATTGTGAAAACATACCTCAATGAATGCAGGGCCAAAAACTTCTGGAACTGTCTGTTTTACATTCACCGCAAATAATTCATGCTCAGAATTATTCATAGAAAAACATGAATTTCCACAATAACTGCTTCCCCTATGAGACATGACACGATAGACATCACAAACGAGATACCTTCCAGCAAAAGATACAAGAAACCTATCATAACAAATATACCAATGGATTAGCACATAAGGACATTGGCCACAACATTAACATATATTTAAAGCTAACAGCAGAACTGAGTAAATCATACAGGAAAATGCAAACCTTGATAACAAAAAAACAAGAACAAATTTTCGGAAAAAAAAAAACAAGATAAGGATATCCGTGAAGAAGTATAAATTACAAACTGAAAAGTTATACAGAGCATTAATAACATAAAGAATTGACTGCTGAGTATGAAGTATAAAATCAATGTTTTTTTATAAACAAACGAAGCACAATCCATAACTAGCTTGCTAGGCCTTCTCAATAAGATGCCTCATGTTGTGGCAATTATGCACACATACCACACAAATCTTGTTATATTATACCCTCTTCAAAAAAAAAAAACTACCACATAGTGTAAATTTTGTAAAGAGAGTGTGTAGTGTAATATATTAATATTTGTGTGGCATGTATGCAAATGTCTCATTATGTAAAAAAACCCTCAATGGCGTATTACTATACAAGTCATAAGTGACAGTTCAACAGCCCTGAACATATCTGGAATTGCAAAAAAAATCTGATAGCTACGCTAAAGCAGAGGATCTTCATTAACAAATAGCGCCTGTCTATCTGTGAAATGAATGCTTTTCTACCCACCACCTTCTTTATAATTCCTATAGGCAAGTAAATCAAATTTATAAATCCATCACGTAAAGAGCTGCAAGATTATTTCACAACAGACAAAAGAGAACTCATTAATTTCAGATAATAAGATAACATGTTGCTTATATCTCTCTTATGAACGATCTATATCAAAGCTCAAACGGTACTCATTTATTTGCTATAAAAGTATTTTTGATTAAAGCTTGATAATATAATGTAAAAAGAACCCAACTACAGAGTAAATTGGCATTAACAACAATAACAACAAAGGCAACAACAAGAATAACAGCAACAAAGACAACAACAAAACCTTAATCATAAAATAGTCGTGGCCGGCTACATAGATTTCTCTTGTTCATTCAGCTTCATGTAAACCACTGCTCTATGTAAAATAAGTCATAAAAGATCATATGCAATAACCATATCCAAAGTCATTTTCTTACATTTCCTCTCCTTAATATCATGACTTGGATACCAGCACACACTTGGGGCCTCTATCATGGCAATGGGAATGCCAAGCCACCTTAAACATCTCTACATCTTTTCACATACAAGCGTAAGGTTCCCCATTAGACTCCACATGGATCTAGAATCGGGAATCACGTGTGTGAACCATAAGAGAAATCAAATGAGAATAACCTGACTCGATGTGAGTTCAAGATGTAAGTTTATTTTTATAGACTATCTTTATAGTTTCAAGCAACTCAAAATAGGATTTAAAATTTGTTAAAATTGAGTTGGATTTAAAATGAATGAATTTGGACTTAGGTGCAGGAAATTTGGACCTATTTATAAAGAGGTGAAAAGTTAAGAGATCAAAATATAATTCTCCAAAATTAGATAAGGATGGCTGGTTTATTCTTCTCCCTCACCACCTCTCTGCCCTCCGTTCCATCTCTCTCCCTTTCTCTCTCTCTCTCGGGTGTGTGGCTAGGCTTAGGAAGGAGGAGGAAAAGAAGTAGATGAAGAAGCTAGAAAATGGAGGAGAGAGAAGCAGCCCTAAGAAGAGAACCTCCACTCTGTCACTTGACCAGCAAGTTTAGCAAGGTCTAAAAATGGCAAGCAATAAGTAAGCAAGAACTTAACTTGTTTATTAAATTAAAAGCTTAAATAGATTGGCTATCTTATGAGATCTATTGCATGCTGGAAAAAGAAAATGTTTGAAATGGTTTCATAAATGATGAATTTTATTGCTCAAGTGTTGTTTTTAATTCCTTTGCCAAACTGGAGTACTCTATGTAATGTTTGAGCTATAAAGCATAGACACTTCAAAAAACCACGCCGTGTCTGTGTCGGACACTCGAAGACACGCGAGGACACCATGTCGGATGCCCCATGTGGCGTGTCCTAATAAAATAATATTAAAAAAATTAAAAGACAATTCTTGGACATTATTCTATTGACGGAATTCAAGCCCCGAAAAAAATTTTATTTTTTTCTAAATGATTTTATGAAACACCAGCGCAACGCGACGGCTTCCCAGCGCGCCGCCCAACCCTTCGCGTCTCCGGCCCAAGCACGAGGACTTCCCAAGAGATCACCCATCCTAGTACTACTCTCGCCCAAGCACGCTTAACTGCGGAGTTCTGATGGGATCCGGTGCTTTAGTGCTGGTATGGTCGCACTCATACTGTTAGTTTGCTGACGTCTATTTAGATCACCAGGGACGCTAACGCCCGATTTTAGCTTTCTATTCTCTTGACGGAATTCATGCCCCGAAAGACACTTTAGGACACTTCTAAACACTTTCAAGATGCAGGACACTTTTAGGACACATAAGATAGAATTGGTTATATTTAATATTAATGTTAAATTTATTTATTAATATTATATATTTTTAATAAAATTTATGGATACATTTATCTCATTCTTTTTTTATTATGATTAAAATTTTATTTAATAAAACTAAAAAATTATCTCTTATTATTGTTAAAATTTTACCTAATATAAGTCAAAATTCTAAGTTAATCAAATTAAATCAAATTTTTTTCTCCTTTGTTGCCCTTAAGTCTTACGAAAAATGAACCAATTATAAAAAGTTTAGAATTTTAGCTTCACTCTTAGTTTCTTTTATTATTGTGCTCACTGTGATTATCCTAACAATCAAAATTATATTTTCTCTTATTTAAAGTGAACCCTAAATTTATATCTCAAATCTTTTTAATACCGACGACGTTTGTTCTCAAGTTCTCATCTTAATTTTATGAGGCTTCAGTGCTACTTACAAGTTGTTTATACTTAAAAATTTAAGTCTGTATCATGTTTTATATATTTTTTTAAGTATGAATTGTTAATTTTATTATTGTATTTGACGTGTTATACAGTGTCTGTGTCCTATATTTTGAAAAATCATCGTATCGCCGTGTCGTGTCGTGTTATATCCCGTGTTCCCATGTCGTATCCGTGCTTCATAGTTTGAGTTGATGCAATGGAGTGAATGGCATGATTAAGATCAATTACATGTTATAGTAAGCAATTCCATGTTAAATGTATGAAAATGGATGTTTTGATAATAAATTCCTTTTTGTTTGCTGTATAAATCATGCTTGATATGAAGCTATTTATTGTAGCTTAACATATTATGGATGCTTTGGTAAATTCGTGAAAAGGATTGCATCCAACTGAAATCAAGTTTGAATGCTGGAGCAAACCAGATCATTTGGTTATGGTTTGTTTTGAATAATATTTGTGTAAGCCTTATGACACTGAAATGATGAATTAAAGCTTAATGGTAATTACTCAAAGATGCATAATGGAGTTATTTACCAAGTCAAAAGACACATTTAGCTTATGGACTTGGCACGTTTAGCTTATTTACCAAGTAAAGGACAACATATCATTATTTGAATGTTTATTTGACATGGTTATTTATTCATAATGTTTATGGCTATTAATTACCCTGTTTTATATGCTATTGCTATTGTTGCTTAAAAATGTTAATACATGCCTGCATGCAAGTATTTTTTTTACTTATCAAGTCAGTGCTTATTGCTTACTCAGTTCCGAGGTTGGTGAACTGATGCTTTTATAGACAGCTACTGATAGATTAAAGGGCACACAAAAGAAGGACGAGTACTGAGAGCGTGAATTTTATATATTTCAATTTGACGAGTAGGTTAATGCAAATCAGGATGTAATAAACTAAAACGGCAAAGTATAGTTTATATATAAATAAACTTGTGTTTTTGACACCTTAATCTAATAAGACAAATGTCTTTTATAATTTAGTTTGGTAATTTATTTATAGTACTTTCGCTATAATTTTTAATAGTCTTGTGATTTTATTGAATCTATTTTACTCGTTTTACGACCTTCTCTATGAAATTAACATATTATTGTGGTAACTCGAACATAGGGATGCTATATGAGTAGAAAAGAAATACCTGAATTTTAGGTATTTGGGAATTCTCAATTAAAGCCTCATTGCTTTTTATTGCGATGTAACACAACTAATTAAGCTCAATTATCATTACATAAGCACATGTTCTTCAAGAGGGATCATAGAAGACACATTAAAAAGAAGATAATTCCTTCCCCTTCAGCACACTTGCTCACTACATGATATCAAACTAATACAAAAATTCAAATAAAATAAAAAAACATGAGTAAACTTAAGCTAAACCAAGTTAACCCAAACAAAGTCAATAACAAAACAAAAAAATAACGCAATGTGAATTGAACATCAATTATAAAGCCCCTATCAATCCTCCCTGAGTAGCAAAAACTCAACACGTCAAGCATCGAGAATGGGCCAATTCAACTCATATGCATCTCCATGAGTTTATTGTTGGTTCTTCCCTTGTCATTAAAGCTTAATCATTTATTTTGATACATGTCACTATATTTAAGTTAGTGATTAATGATGTATCTAATTTAATAATATAGACTTGGAGACTTGGCAGTCCACATATAGCTGAAGAAGCTTGGGTGTGGAATTAAGCTTGATTCAAAGAGTGATGGAGTGATCAAGCTTTGAAAAACAAACCTAAGAGGAACCATGAAGACCAATGTGTATGTAGTTGTATTTTGGTCTTGTATCTTTAGTAAAAATGTTGCGAGATTGCCTTGTAGTGCTAGGATGGCGTGGATCATTGATTGAGCATTTAGGACATTGATATACACTTATAGGTCGAGTCTAAACAATGTTGGGTGAAGAAATCATTATTTGAGGGGTTTAGACTGCATAGGTTTGACCTTAATATCGACCTAAAGGTGTCAGAATCAATCTAAACTGATTTGATGCAAAAAAGGGGTTGAAATGATTCTAACATCAACCTTGACCACTAAAGGTCAACCCAAGCTAGACCTTAGGAAGAAAACTTGGAAAACAGTGTGCAAAAAAGTTAAAGTTAAGATTAACCTTGCATACTGAGGTCGACCTAGTGTATTGAGGCCAAAAACTAGTGGTTATGACCTACAAAAAGACCTTACATAAGGTATTTCTGAGAAGTTTAGACCCATATTAATGAACTTCTTCCCATCCTTTTGAGCCTAAATAAGAGTTAATTCCCAAGTATACTAATCACTAAAAAATGCTTAAGGGGAAATTAACGGAGAATAAAGGTGATCAAGCTTTAAGGTGCTCATCTCTTAGATCCAACCTTTCCAAGTGCTCCAAGGTATTTATCTTAAGGAAAGGAATTACTTGATTCTATGCTTATTGTATATCTATGTTTTTGGTAACGGTTTTTAGTTATCCTTCACTAATGATAGTGAACAGGGCCTCGAATAGGTGCTAAAGGAGGAGATGGACTACGCCTTCACATTGAAGGTAAAGAGGGACCCCAAAGTGAGTTAGGGGAGGATTGATCATTCCTTCGTGAAATGAGGGAAGCCTCTAGAGTGAGCTAAAGGAGATGCATTGGTTCCTTCATAGTGAGTGTGAAGATGGCTCCTGGAGTAATCTAAGGGATATTTATTGTGCGATAACTAGGTGAGTGAAAAGGGACTCCAGGAGTAGAGGACGACTGCATTGGATTTGCTCTATATTTTCTATTAAGGAGTGATTTATAATGGATTTGTTGGTTTGCCGCTTCGTCGAGGACATAAATATAAGTGCCGAAAAAAAATTTGTAAAATTTCCATTACCCGTAGAAACTAGATGGAATTCACTTCATCGTTTGTTCGAATCACTTTTACCGTACGAAGACTTGCTAACTGTTTTTTACAATTCATATGCACTTAATCATGATCTTCAATTATGTTCTTATGATTGAATTTTTTTTAATTTTTTTTTTGAATTATTGTCTATTTTTAAAGAGTCTACTGAAAGCTTTTCAGGTTGTTATTATCCGACTTCGCCTTTTTTTTAACTTATGTTTTTCAAATGTTTCAAAAAATTTTAGAGTGTAGATCAGATCCAATTCTTGGGTCTTTTATTGTTGACATGGAACTAAAATTTAAAAAATACTGGAAAAAATTCACTTTTATATTCAATAGCTGCTATGCTTGATCCTGTCAAGGAATCGAAGCTATTGAAATTTTTTTCGCAAAATATTCTGATTTCTTGAGGAGTAATACTGATGCCGAAAAAAATCAGTTTTTACAACTCTCCAAGTATTGTTTTCTCTTTATTACAGCGAGCAGGTTGCGAGCAGAAACATGCAACGTGTGGAGATACAAACAGGAACATAGAAAAAGCCTGGCATTTTCAATATTCTTAGGTCAGCGGCGGCAAAAAGATCTTACTACAGAGAAAGGAAAGCAGCTTCTAGCGAATCCACAACACAAAGTCAAGCACCTGCCAATTTGAATGAGTTGTAGTTCTATTTACATCTCGGGGAGAAATTTGATGATGATATGGGCTTATTGGAGTGGTGAAAAAGCTCATCAAAGCAATATCTCGTTCTATCTGCTTTGGCACGCAATGTTCTAGCAGCCAAGCTTCCACTGTAGCTTCTGAATCAGCCTTTTCCACCACAGGAAGAATAATAAGAGACTACAGAAATAGTTTGTCTCCTGCAACCCTTTGCATGCTTACCTGTCTACATGATTGGTTTATTGCTGAGTCACAAGATCAACAGTATAATTTCGTGGATAAATTTAAGGATAACAGTTCCGAGGAAGAGGAGTACTCGAGAAAAATTCTTTGTAATTACGACGAATAATTTTTTTTGTAATGTGAAATATTTATTTGAACTGTAATTTTTTTAAAAAAATATTTTCGTTAATATTAATAATATTTTTTAGAATTTTTATGTTACTTTTTTCAAAAATATTACAAAACATAATTTTTTTGTATAAAATACATAAAATATATATTTTAAAATTAATTTACCCGATTGACCCGACCCGACCCAAATATATGGATACGGACCGAACTTGAACCGGATCCAACCTAAGCAAACCGATTCCAGAACCAGTTAGAACCGGACCGGACCGGTTCCAGGTCCAACCGAACCTGAGACCGGACCGGTTCCAAGTCCAACTGAACCTGGAATCGGTAGAACTGGACCGAAACCGGTCCGATAACCAGGCCTAGTTTTATGGTATTAGGAATCAGAACAGAAATGAATTCAAGTGACCCAAGCTGGACCCAAACTGAATTTTTCGATTCAATTCCAGTTCTAAACTTAAAATATAATTTTTCTTCATACTAATATAAAAAGTTATAATAACAAATATTCTAAAATAAAATAATTTCTCTTGAATAGTTAAAATTATAAATTTCAATCTTAAATCTATCAAAACCCATACCAAAAATAAATAGATATTAACCCTTATATTAAAGAATTATAATTAATTAACCATACAATATTTAATAATCAACAATTAATTCGGTTCGGGTCAGTTCCAGTTTACCCGAACAATAAAAGCAAGAATCGACTCAAACCAACCAATTTCAATAAATTTGGAACTGGACCCGAATTGGAAACAAACCGAATTGATCGATTCGGTTCAATTCCGGGTTGGATCTCAGTTCTAGGTCGGATCTCGCTTCTTCGAGTTTATTTGCACACTCCTAGTGCTATTAAGTTGATTTATTGTGATATAGTTATAATAAATTACATCTCTATATTAGTAAAAGTAAGTTACTCTTGGGTCCCTGAGATTGATATGGCGCTTCAAATCGATCAATAAATTTTGAAACTTTCACGCAGGTCCCTAAGATTGTTAGGTTAATTTCTAACTGCTCCATTGCCTCTAAGAGGTTTCTTTATAACTCAAAAGTGAATTTATTAACGATAATTATTTAAATATTTTTTATAGAGCTGTGAGTTTCAACAATTTCAACTAAGTTTTAGTAGTTTAGACTGAAACTACTGAGTTTCAACTGAAACAAAAAATTGCTTTTTTGGATTGGAGTCCACTGAAATGAATACAAAAAAACTGAAATCTTTGATCCAGGCAAGTTTTAAAACTTTGATCCGAGCATCTCTGGATTAGGGAACTCCCGGCTCCTAAGAGGTCATTCTATAGTCCTAATTAACTTAAATGAATCAAGTTCGTTCCCACCCACATCGTGAGAATTGTTTAGTTAAGTTGATTCTTATCATAATCAAAAATTTATTTTCTGATAAAAAAATAAGAGATTAACTATAAGGGCTTGTGTCTCTAGGAAACACTCAATCCTCAAACTTGAATATCATAAAGGAACCCCTTTAGGGTGAAATTTATTAGGAGACTTTTCCAGTCAAATTGGCTACACTTCTGGTAAATTTGTTGAACCATCAATTCTAGAACACGTAATTGAAAAGATAAAGAAATAAATAAATCAACTAAATAAGACATTGTAAGTAACATAAGCAACATTATAGCTCAGTTTTATGTTTGAGAAACAACATTATAGCTCAGTTATAAAACTCAAACTATACTTGTGTTTGAGCAACAACAAATTAGTAAAATAGTTTTCATGTTTAAACAACAACGTGGAATGAACATCTCAAAAATTGTTAAAAAGTACCAAATTGTGGGCGAAGTCCAATTAAGATCACAAATATTCAAAGTAAATTTCAGCCTAACTACAAATTAACCATTAACATATTCTGAAATGTATTAAAAAATTGAGGAATATTCAGAATGTATTATTGATGGGAAGAATGCCTAGCTTCCGGATCAAAAACAACCAAAATATTTAAAATTCATCTTAATATATATGAATGTGGACAAAGTATTTTATGACACAGATGCACTAAAATAAGTAATAAATCAAGAATTCATTCCCTATTATTAGTCCAAAAAGCAACTAGTATGCTCAAAAACGTCAAAAACTTTTATGATGTATAGTAAAAAATAGTTTTACATCCAATTTGTGTTTTGTTTTTCTAAAAATAGTTCTTCTGAAGTTCTAGTCAAGGATAAAGGCATTGTTGTAGTAGTAGCACTCAAGAAATTTATTGTGTTATCATCAAACAATTTTAGTTTAAATAGTGCAAAGAATCACCTGAATTGGTACAATCTAATCAGACAGCTTAAATTATATTATTAAATAGGGATAATTACATGCAAGTTACATAAACTTGTTATTTTACATACTACACATTCATAATTGATAAATTACACAATGCATACTTTTATTATACTATGTATACCATAAACTATAAAAAATGTTATATTGGAAACATCGTAATTGTAGTACGGAGGCAATGTCATACAGTTTGTCGTATGTGGAATGTAAATGATCAAGTATGAATAGGTAATATGTAAAATAACAAATTTACTGTGACAAATAAGTAATTATCCCTATTAAATAATAGCAAAATTTAAACTCACTTTAATGCAAAAAATCAATATGTATGTTTTCAATAACACTTCAAACTATCAAATACCTTAAATTAGGCTGATCAAGGTTACTTCCACAAGCAATGAATTCCATCGCTTTACCAGCCTCAAAGTAAGTAGGCTGAACACAATGTAGTCTTGGAGCTTTCGACTCTATCATTACGTTAATATGTGACGTTCCATCTATTGCCAAGTAATTGAGTGTCTCAGTTCTCTCTATTTTGGTGGAGAAATATTTACAAACAAACATAAAATTAGCACACACTTAAAAAACACAAGAAATACTCAAGAGGTTTGGATGCACATCAATGCAAGCTAGTGCATGACAAAAAAATCAGTAAACCTCGAAGACTCAAAATTTCAGCTATAACTATAAATGCATAAGGCTTGAAAGGTCTAACGTATAGTTACTGGAGGAAACACCTAGGTAAATCAGATGAGAAAGACGCTGCTTCCTGACAAAATACAAGATGAAATGGTCAACCTAATCATGCATAAAGCTCTGTACCTTTCAAAATCTGAATAATCACGTTACTAAGATATATAAGAATGTTCCCTCTTCCCATTAACAAGCTTTCTGGTGCATTGATCAACTGCTTTATGCGCACTTCCCCATCTTGAGACAACTGTTTGCAGAAAATGAATCATTCAAATAAGCATTTTAGTCATGCAGGTAAGACAAAACATTAAACAATGGCAGCGCGGACCACATCTTAGAAAACAAGGGTGATTTTTTCTTAAGACGTGTGGTTTTTTTTGGCAGTGTGGATGGTTGAAGCTCGATTGTTAGTGAAAGAGGAGGTTTAAAGCTCCATAAAAGGAAAGGAAATGACAATGTCCTATTAAGAAACTCAGGGCCCTAAATGAGAAAGAAATGATAAGAAAATGTATAGAAATTATGAAAAGAAGTGAAAGAATATGAAAAAAGAAAAAAATGTTGATAAAGCATGATATTTGATGTATTTGCATGATTTATCCACATCTACCTCAAGACATGTAGACTGTTTCCATGTTGAATTGCTTTTACCTACCGAAAATATGGCATATTGACTGACAAGACACATTATTTGTTAGGTACAGTATGAATGTGAGATGAGGATGGTGTGTGAGAGGAAAAAAAAGGCTAAAGTTATTAACATGTAACATAAACTTTGTAATCTACGAAGCATTGATACTTCATAAAAGTTGGCGTATTCGTATCATACTAATATCAAATACCAACTCTCCTAAATACACCACCAATATGCCATATAGCATATCATTTTTTTCAACAAAAGCAATACTTAATTAATATAAGTTTAATACTACTCAATATTTTTAAATAAAAAAAATTATGTTGGACAAATCAGTCCAACTCATGATAAAAAAATTTTAAAAAGGTTCATATATAAAAGACACCCCATGCTTCGAACGATGATAGAGCGGCACGTCAAGTCCACATGAAAGAGAAAGTAGAGTTTTTCACGCATGCCAAAGTTGCAATAATAGAAAACGATCTAGCATCCACACATAATTGCTTCATTTTAACCCTTTCTTGCAATCTTATAGACACCAATGACACCACTGCTTCTTCTACCTTAGTCAACACATTTTATGGATACCATGCATATTGTTGTTTCTATCGCAAGCTGATCACGTTGTTTGAAATGTATACCTCAATAAGGCCTATATAGTCGAAAGGCTAAACTTTGCCTTTCTTTTATTTATCTATTTATTTAGTGAATCAAAGTCTTTGAGAGAGACAAGCATGCATCTACTGCGATGATATCAGTATATCCGAGTCCAAGTTACAATAATTTTACAATTTATCAATCATACTATTTGCATCAAAGAATTGATTAGGATCAAATTTAAATTAAAACTGAATATAGCTTACTAATGTATATTGAGACTCTTGTCTCACCCGGATAGTGACTAGTTAGGAAGCATTGAACAAATTTATAATATTATTATAAATTTAAAATTTTCTAAACTTCAATAGTTGTTGAAGAATGTTTTCATTTTTCAAGTTGGATGGCCCATAATGTTGCTTTTAGTAGCATCAAGAATATTTAAGAATACACAAGTATCATTAAATTCAAGAAAATTCAAGGGATATTTTGAAATTAATGTCAAAAATGTGAAAATTATTGCGGTCTACCATATAAGCTACACCTTAAATATAATGATATGATGTGTTATATATATAAACCGTAAAGTGATGATATGATATTTCCTAATTTTTTTAGATTTCCACATCACCATGTCCATGTATTGTACCTGTATTGTCGTATAGTACCCATGGTTCATAGACTATAGTATGTTAGACAAAAGGTTCATCTAGATAAGTATATTATATTTTTGTGTTTAAATGATATAGCCTTGAAAAGGTGAAACGGCAAGATTTAGAGTCGCACCCACACAATCTGCTAAGAAGCCCACTACAAATCCCTTATAAGTAGGGCGAGATAACGAACATAAAATCATTATCAATTTACTTTAATATTCTTAAAGGTTTAACTACATCTTGAGTGAAAATGTAAATAGTAACCAGAGCTGCCCAAAATAATCAAGCTGATAATGTTTGGATAAAAAAGTGACATTAATTATAATAAAGATATTTCCGATATATACTATCGTGGAAGCTTCTAGAAATCTATGATTTATTTTCAACAAAAGCAAGTTCCCTACATTGAAGAAATTCTTACAAGGAATCTTCACTTTGTTGAGGGATTCCACAAAACAACAAGAAGCTTGAATACAATTCCAAAATTTAAACAAAAACATCTAAATATGAATTATAAACTGAAGATCATTGACACAATTCATAAATCTAATTTCACTTATTGCCTAAAGGTCGTATATTTCCAATCCTAGTACAGATCCGAACATCTAATTATAATAAGAATCCGACCCCAAGTAATTCTTTAATTTCCTTCATCATAGAATGTCACAATTACAAATTCAATAATGACATCATTTGGAAAGAATATACACATGCACATGTGTGTGTATATTAAGAGCCTGCTTCAGAAGGAGATCACTTTTATCATGCAATGAAACTTAAATTAAGGGTTTACCTTGAGATATGTATACAATGAAAAACAAAATTAATTATATTAGAAATTATGTATAATGTGAAATAAAGTTGATTGTCGTATTGAAAATGACATAGTAAGTGAAATAGTGTTTTTATATTGAAAATTATGTAATATGTGATAAAAACTAATTTATTACTATTTTTTTTTATAGTGAAGTTACCATTTTGGTGTTGGGAATGACCAAATTGATATAGTGTTCAAATAGGCAAATGAGTACCCTAGACAGCAAAATTCAAGAATAGTTTGGTTGAAATAAAGAAACATCTAAATGCCTAGAAACATTGAAACAAAGTATAACATCATTTCGGGTATCATTCAAGAAGAGATTCTCATTTAGGTCCGAATGCGAAATGACCTTGAATTCAGATTTTGGTCATAAAATGAGGCACGTTTCAGGTCTGAAATTATCATCCTAGTCGTTCTGCATTAAAAAACATGTAATTACTACTACATTTAAGATCAACAAATGAATTAATCTTTATAGAAAAATAACATCAAATCACCTAGACTTTAGGCCACACTTCCTTTCATTTGATAAAAATCCAGCAAAACAATTTTACCAGGGCAGAAACAAGGAAAGCATTGGATGTATCATAGTAAAAATACGCATTAAAGAAGTAAAAAGGAGGGAAAAAAAACCCTGAGAACGAATCTACAGGATAATTACTAAGAAGTATGCGGTCTATTTATAATTGGTTGCTTTCCAATTTGTCCTATTTTTCTTTGGAGAGAAAAACTACATTTCAAATTTTAAAAAGAAGCTCCTGTTGTTTCTGTTAATATAAAACAGCGGGAGAGAAAGAGAGAGAGAGAGAGAGAGAGAACACCATGGTAAATTAGCAGTACCTTCACCCACATATATTTTGGCATAGCAATAAATAAGGTCAAGATAGTACATCCAGGACGAACATATCCCTCAAGCTCCACAGGCATGCTTGCTAACCACTCAAATATCTGCATGCAAAAGTATTTTATATGGCCCTTTAGAAGCTCTCTGGTGGCAAGCACAAGCAAGCATTATGTCAAACTGAACCAGAAAATCAACTTATCAAATTGCAAGTACTTGGTGGCGTAGCCTTCTAGGGAACTCTGCAGGATTCCAATCATAAAGCTTGAACGATATTCGACCTGTTGGACACTAAAATAAGCAAATGTTGTCAGTATACGTTATTTAGTAAAGAGTAGGTAACCATTTGACTAACTGTAAAAGTTATTCTATTATACAACAAGATACATAGGCTACACCCACCACAGATGAATATGTACTCTTGTTATCACAAGTTGTGGATGAGATTGTAGACTTTGGTTTGTCTAGTCTTTCATCATCCACAATAGCATCCACAGAAGTTGCAAATGATCGAGGACTGTCAGTTTGAGTATTTTCAAGACCAAGAGATGAAGGCTCATCACAGCCAAGGCCATTTTGACAATCCAAAAGCATATCCCCATCAACTAATTTATTTCGAACACCATCATCTTCAACAGCCGTGCATGTAGATTCCTTCTGTGTTTCTGCACAGAAGTCCAATGTGAAGAAAGCAGTGACTTGCAAGGACGTGCTTCAGTGTGCAGAAACAGTATCTATAGAATCCGAGCAGAAAGTTTAAAAGAAATTCAAGAGTATTTTTACATAAAGTAGCAAGTGGCTTAATATATCTAAAATTGTATTCCTTTAACTTGAAATGCCAAAAATCATAACTGTAAATAAATAAACAAATGGAGTGATTAGCATAACAAATTATACCTCCTAATTGTTTGCCTTGACAAACATTTTCTTTCTCCACAACACTTTTCAAATCAGCAGGTTTTCTCCTACGCCTTCTGTTGTGTCTCTCTAATTTTCTTCTACAACTACGTTTATCTTCATCAAAATCCAGTAACACATGAAACCTGCAGAGGAAGTAAATTATTATTTATAACCAAGAATAGCTAAACCAAAACCTACTATGTCACACCAACACAGTTCCCGCACAGAAGTTCAAGTCTTCCTATATTGGTGAGAGGTCAGGAACAATTGAATCATCCACATATGCAACAATAACAATAAAAAGAATAGCAAGAAAATAAACCTACAAGCAGATTATAACAAAATTATGCCAGGCAGAATAGTCCAGGGATGATCCCAAAACCAAGTATAAAGTGCAAGTAATGTGAGGAAGAGGATCATAATAGAGTATAACTGCACTTTTTTCTGCTTCAGACTTTCAAACTGACATTTTAGTTAAATTTTTCATTACTTGAAGGGATTCTTTCTGGCTGACCTTCCGTGTGATAACTACTCTAGTACACGTGAGTTTAATCAAATAAGTTAGGATTTTAACCGATAATATAGAAAACATGATGCAAATTTAAGACTTTCCACTGGTGACCATCCTTTCTTCACTTCTAGACTGAGTAAGACCAACCAAGGAAATTCAAAGTCATGATATTCCAAAAACAAACTTTATCTTTGCATGTCATTTCATTTTGGTGTCTACATATTAGGGTGAAACAATTATCAGTAGAAACATAACAACATCAAATATAAACCGACGTCATCATCATCAATGTCACAAGAATTTATGTCCGGCATTACAATCCTTATCCATCAATTATACTTATCCAGAATTCACACATGGTTTCATTATAGCTATACATATTTTTGCAGACTTGCAACAATGTCAGTAATAACATGCTTCTTCTCCTTTGTAATCTTTTAATAGCATGCCTATCTCTCTGCATATATGGTGCATATTCTACTCTATAGTCTATACCTGCACAAACCACCTAACCGTTTGCCCAAGAGTCAGATCCATTAAACAAAAAAAAATTTAATACTGTCCACAAAGTTCATGTTCAAAAGTCATCAAAAATATTATCCCATCACAAAATGCCCTGAAGCCAGATAATAATTTCAAATAAAATTAATCTACTTTTGCTAGTTTTCAATTTTTTTTGGCAAAAATTGAATGCGCAAAAGAACAAATTTTCATGGTGCGGATAGTTTAGAAAAGTTCCAAGCAAAACATGTTAGTTTCAACAAAACACCAAAAAAGGTCGCAAGTACAGGTGTGTACTACACAGTAGGTCAAGTAGGAAAGGAAGGGCATAGACAGGTTGGGGTTGAGCTAGAGAAGCTTCCAACGCTCCAAAACAAAGTTGTACGGCATGTATCAGCTTACAACAAATAATTAAAATTGCTGTGAAAAAAGAAAACACTTTTGAAAATGGTTTTCATGAAATACTTTGTAATGTCACAAGATTTGTAGTTTTCATTACCAAGAATTCCTTGCCATATATATAATTAGGTATTCTATGGGACCTTATGAAACCCCATGAAGCATATCCACAATAGATCAGCTCTGTGGCAATGCCATATAACTTGCCAAAATACAAGTTATTTATAAAAGAAGTGGAATGCTTAATTTCACAAAAGTCTTCTCTTCGCAAAGTATAACCAGCTATTCCTATACTCTCTACCACAAAAACAACCATGGATCAATTCTCTCTTTCAATATGCCCATAAACATGAGCTTGATGTTCCTCCATTCAAGACACATGTAAGAGCCAAAGACATCCCAATCAGATCAACTGAGAAGATAGTTCATCATACTAAATCTGTAAAGACATCACAATATACTAGGCACTCTAATTCTCTAAGGGGATCACCATAAAGATTTGCAATATAACTATTAAGTCGATACAAATATCACACGAAATGCTGGACATGTGTGTTTTATCCCTTATTGCACCATCATATCCAAGAATCAACAAATTCCACCAAGCATTATTCACAAGATTTCCACATTTCATTTTGAGTCTCAAATCCTCGGTAATTTCCACAAGCACAAAACTTACACAACAACAACAAAACAACTCTTTATCCCATTAAATGGGATCAATTACATGAATTTTTTATTTCCATTGTAATCTATCAAATAACAAATCATCATTTAGCTCCAAATATGTAAGATCATTCCTTATAATTTATTGTCACATTTTTTTAGCCTTTCTCTTTTTTTTATATGGGCAAAATCCAATAATCTAATTTTCCTTACTGAAACTTCTATCGACCCACGATTATATGTCCAAACCATCTATGCCAACACTCTCTCAAAACCCACTTATATGGGTCCAAAAATTCTTTCACAAAACAATCTGTCTTTGGATTAGCTCTAAAAGTTTCTTCAAAATGACTATTGGTAAATGAGTTGGATTTTGCATTTATTAAGCAAACACAAATGGAGAAACAAATTTCACAACAATCATTGTTAATTCACTTTTCCAAAATTCAAATTTATATTTGCTTGGGGCTCCACTGCATCCAACAAATGTTTATATTTACATCACATTATTCACAAATTTTAATATTAATCTTAATTTTATAGGGCATTTTGCACAAATTTCAATAATAAAAATTAAATTAATTTCACAACCAAGCATATTTCAATAAAAAATTAATTTTATTTCAAATTCAATATAAATCTCTAACAACAACAACAACCAATCTCCAGCAAAGTCCCAGCACACGTGAAGTCTTGAAATTATATGACGTTATTCAGAAGTTTTCTAAACATTACGGTCTTTCTAAGATATAGGCATCAAAATTATATATAAATCTGTAAATTCTGATTAAGGGTATACTAATCAAACTCACCGTTGTAAAACACAACCAGTAATTCTTATCAGATCACGGGATGACTAGTAGAACACTTCAGAGATGAAAAGCTAAAAGAATGATCCCCTGAGTTCTAAGAAGTTAACGAAACTTTGCAGAACCATCAATTCTAGCCCAGTGTACAACTATTCCAACTCAATTAAATTCTTACTCTTGTGGGCTGAATTTCATCAAAAGGGAAATCAGTTTTTGTACAAGAATTGCAATGCAGCAAGATGAAAACCAAAATATGTCCAGTTGTCGAGCACGAAACTCACTCACTTGCCACACTGCTGGCAGTACCGCTTCGTCTCCCCTTCGATCATCACGGAGGGAGCATAAGCGCACCGGAGGCAGACGCGGTGGCGGCGGTGGTAGCCCTTGAGCTCCCCAATGTCCACCTCGCACCCAGGGACTTGGCACCGCACTCCGACATTCACCACGCCCGCCCTCGCCCGCTTCCTCCCGCCGACCACAGCCTCCTCCTCATCCCCCTCCATCTCCTTCTCGTCCACCTCGGGGCAAGCGCAAGGCACCCTGCCGGCGAGGTAGTTCGCGCACACCAGCCTCGGATCTCTCTTCCTTACGCGGCTCGAGCTTCCCTCCGGCGCCGGTTCAGCCTGCGGCGGCGTCTCCTCCAACGGCGGGGGCTGGGGAGATGGTAGGTGGGGCAGATCGGAGAGGATGAAACTATCGTCTGCGTCGATCGCGAAGTCTAATAGATTTCCCCAGTCCCAGACTGATGAGGAAGACGGGTCGTCGCCGGTCACCACCGCCGGAACCGACTCCAGCAGCGGAAAGGACGGTGGGAATTCCATAGCCGGAAGCCTAACCCTACACCGAATGAGAGGGAAGAGGGTTGATCCGTCTCAATTGGAAGTGGATAGAGAAAAAGCGGTGGCTAATAGGGGTCGGTTAGCGGCAGCTTAAAGGCACCGGAAGGTCAGCCGATTCGGAGAGAGAGAGAGAGAGACAGAGAGTGGTGGGTGGAAATATCAACTGCAGAGCGCCAGATTCCCTCGCCGAGCGAGTTGTTGACGTCATTGACTCATTATGTCGACAGAAGGAATTATCAAAATATAATAATATTATTAAATAAATAAATATATATATGCCCGAGTGGTGACCCAGCACTAATTATAAGAAGGGTGAGAGTTTAGCTTAAAAATTAAAGAAATAATTAATTATATGTCACACAATTTAATTTTATTTATATATTATTTATTCATTCTTAATTAATTACATTATCCACACTCAAAATATTATAAAATCTTACATACATATATTTTAATTTATTTTTATTATAATAATTAATCATAATTTTTTAATAACCTAACTATAATTAAATTACAAAAAATCTGAGCCGTTCATCATATTATTTTACGGATATTTAAATATATTTTGAGTGAAAATTTTAAAACTTTAATGTTCAGGTGACAACAAAGGAAGAAGACATCCGCGATATAAATTAATTTTAGGACAAATCAACGCTTTAGTGTGGTATTGAGGAATAGAAAAATATATACAATTAAGAGTAAAAATATAATTTTAATGATTTACTAAAAGAATTTTTTTTCAAATAAATTTTAATTATGTTTTAACTCAAATGTGTGTATGTAAGATTTTATAATGTTTTGAGTATGCATAATATAATTAATTAAGAATGGATGAGTAAGGCATAAATAAAACTAAATTATGTGGCATGTAGGTAATTATTCCAAAATTAAAAGCCCTTCGTAGCACAAAAAAAAATTTAAAAAGCCCTTCAATTTTTAGCCCCAATAAAAATCAAATCAAATTTTTAAAGCTAAATTAAATTTTTTGACTCAAAATTTTTTTTGAGTCGAGTTTAAGTTAGGTCGAATCATGCCCGCACAAATCAAATCAATTTAAATAAAAAATAATATTATATAAATATTAATTATATAAAATAATTCTCATATATTTAAGATGAATAGCAGAATTCAAATCTTCCCTGTTTAGTTACTTAAAACTAATATATTTTAAAAAATTTATCTATTTTTTTAAAAAATCAAAACATTTTTAAAAATTAATGTTACTTACTCTCATATTGAGAGTTTGAAGATATGGATGAGAGTGTGGATAAAAGAATGAAGGAGGCCTCTAAAGATGAAATACGATCGTTATCAAATAAAATTAAAATTTTAATATAGAGAGAAAAAATATCTCTATTCAAGTTTAATTTTAGTCTTGTTAAATTTAACCTAACAAATAAACTGACCCTAAGAGTTAAAATATAATTTTAATGATTTACTGACAGAATATTTTTTTTTCAAATAGATTTTGATTAAGTTTTAACTCAAATGTGTGTATGTAAGATTTTGTATTGATTTGAGTGTGCATAGTGTAATTAATTAAGAATGAATGGGTAAGGCATAAATAAAACTAAATTATGTGATATGTAGGTAATTATCTCTTAAAATTATTGGCTTAAGATCTTAACCCAAAATCATCAATTTCATCAATTTTATTTTAATTTTAGTGAAAACTAATTCAAAGTTAATGGCCGCTTTTGGTAAAGCTTTTTTATATAAATTTTTTTTTCATATAACTAAAAATAAAAAGTTATGTTTAGTAAAATAGTTTTTAAATCGTTTGCAGCTTTTAAAAAGCTAAAAAATAGCAGTAAAGAAAAGTTAAAAAAATAATTTTTTGAAACAGTGATTTTACACTAATTATTTATTTATGAACATAAATGTCCTTAACATTATTTTTAATTCTAAATTTTAAATTACCCAAACAGGTCTAAAGGAAAACTTGGCGAAAAAAATTTAAAAAATTATTATTAGTGTATACGATTTTTTATATTTTTGATATATACTATATAGTTAATTTAATTTTTTGTAAAGAGAAATATTAGAATAAAATCTAACTTATAATAGATATAATTAAAATATATAAAATAAATTTCATTTATTTAAAAAATTTACAATTAACATGAAAATAAATTATAAAAATAATATATATATATTATAAAATTAATAGCACATAAATTTAATTATTTAATAGAATAGATTAATTATTATACATTTATAGAATATATGTAATAAAAGTACTTAAATTAAATATCGAATTTAGTAAAAAATAAAAATATTTTAGACAGCACAACAGTTTAACCAAAAATAGTTCTGCTCTTGATGACAGCTTTTAACAGCAGTTTACCAAACATATAAAATAGCTTTATTCAACAGCACTTTTTTATACAGTTTTACAGTACAGCACTTTTTTATACAACACAGTGATGCCAAACAGAGCATAAGTATTTTTTTGGCTTTGGCCGAATCATTTGAGTTTAGGCTAAAACTCGTATTTTTAAAGTAAAATTTTGTATAACCTAAAATTTTTAATCAAAACCTCAAAGTTGATAGTGAGGTATTATGCTAAAATTATTAAAATGAAAACTATTTAAATTATTGAAATAATTTAAATTATTAATTCCAAATTGTGACAGAAATTGAGTTTAACCGTAATTAAAACTTCGGCAATATTAATGATCTAAAACTTAAATTAGACGTTGATATGAATAAAAAGAATTAAATTTATTGTTATAAAAAAAAAATAATGATGCAAAATATAGTTAAAAGTAAATAAATATCAGCTTTTCATGACGAATTAAATGAAATCCAGTCAAATTGGCCCTAATTGCACTTTAAAGTCTCGTTTGATTCGAATTTATTTTTTTTAAAATGTGTAAAATATGAAATACTTTAAATTTTAATATTTGTATTTATATTAGATGTGAAATAAAATAAATTTTTATAATTAAAATTTGTGTTGATAAAAAAATTGGCTCGAACCAAATTAGATCTAAATTCAGGTGCAAAGGACCTACAATAAATAATTGTGAAACATGAGGGACGTAAATATGAGTTTGCCGTAACCCATGAAACTTTATGCCCTTGATCCTAAAAGGTGCGGACCTATACGTAATTTATCCTTTTGTTTCAATTTTTTATGTCCTTCCACAATCTCCTCCACATCACTCATGTCATTGTCGTTAGGTTGCCGCGGGCCCACACTCTAATGATCACCACGATTTATGGTTAACAATATTATAAGCTTTCTTAAAAAAAAAAATATATCATAAGCCAAAATTCCTAATATTAATAATTTCCTTGTTGTCAATAATAAAAAAAATGTTTTTTCTTCATAAAAAAAATAATAATAATAATTTACGTCTTGTTATCAAAATCTAAGGTTGACGTTAGTTATTACGCTTGAGTTATTTTAAAAAGGAATATCTCACATCAAATTAAATTTTATTTTTTTCTTGGAATAATTACCTACATGTCATACAATTTAGTTTTATTTATATCTTACACATTCATTCTTAATTAATTACGCTATACACACTCAAAATATTATAAAATCTTACATACACACATTTTAACTTATTTCTATTATGATGAGTAATCATAAATTTTCAATAACCTAACTATAATTAAATTACAAAAAATTTGAGCCGTTCATCATATTATTTTAAGGATATTTAAACATATTTTGAGTGAAAATTCTAAAACCTTAATGTTTAAGTGGTGGCAAAAGAATAAAACATCCTCGATGTGAATTGATTTTAGGAAAAATCACCGTTTTAGTGTGGTATTGAGGAAGAGAAAAATATATACCATTAAGAGTAAAAATATAATTTTAATAATTTAGTAACAGAATATTTTTTTTCAAATAGATTTTGATTAAGTTTTAACTCAAATGTGTGTATGTAAGATTTTACAATATTTTGAATGTGCATAGTGTAATTAGTTAAGAATGAATGGGTAAAACATAAATAAAACTAAATTGTGTGGCATATATGTAATTATCCTTTTTTTCTTTTCATTTTTCCAACCAATAAATCCTAAAATTAAAATAAAAATCAAATTTAACTTTCTTTTTGGTCCAAAATTTTGTGCGAGATTTATCTTTTTGCAATTACACAAAGTCTTCTCTCCTCTATTTTTTTTCCTTCTTGATCATTAAGGTGGACTTATGAGTAAAAATTACGTGTAAAATACCTTGTTCAATAAACATTATAAAATTTTTATCCAAAGCTTGAATTGCAATTAGAGTTAAATAAATTAAATTATTCAAAATAATAGTAATATCTAGTCATAGATTTGAATTGACGGCAATATAAAATTAGCAAAAATTAAAGTAGACAATTTTATTTGATATCAATTCATTTTTTTCATGAGATATGTAGGGCATCTTACATTAAATACTGACCAAAATGTGTAAATCAAATACTATTTTAATCAAATATATTTATGAGAAATAATGAGGATAAAAGTGTAGTTTATAGTTGAAATATTTTATAAGTTTTATAATTTTTGAGAATTAAGTGTAAAATTTATTATTTTTATTAAATAAAATTCTGTATAAGTAATTCCCCTAATTTATTAGTTGTGTAGTACTTAATAGATCACAAATACTAGATGACATCAAAATATGAAAAGAAAATTCATTTTCATATGGATGATTATAAATGATAATAGCTTTAAGATTAGGGCTTCAATAAGTTTTAAGGAGCAGGAATCAATGGGCTTGGGCCTTTAAAGTTCTAAAGCCCAGTCTTCTTATTGTTTGAGGCCCATTATCTTAGAGGGGCTACTTTCCTATTACAACAGTCTTCAACAATAGAAAGTTAAATCCATTAAAAATAACATAAAAAATCAATAAAAAATATTTTTATTAGAAGAAAGTAAAATAGATTATTTCTCAAAATCTCTTGTCATTCAATAATTATAAAGATAGTTTTTTCATATTATTCATGAAAGATTTAAAATTTTCAAAATTTAAATTTTATTACAAATATTAAACAAATCAATATACCACTTCTTCGGCACAATGGGGAGGAAGCGTGCCTGAAATTGGAAGTTGTGGAGATTGAATTCCTTAATTTCTACCTAAGACGTCAATAATTTTTGAAATAAAATGTTAAATAATTAATAATATTTTCTCTAATCGATAAGTCAAATTGGACGTTATTTTCATCTAAAATATTAATTTAATTTTTAAATTAGCCAAATTAATTCATTAATTAGAGAAAATATTTTTCATTTATAATGCATTTATTTGCATAGATTGACTATTCCATTCTACCATTATTCTTAATAAAGTAGCTATTCTCATATTTATTTTTGTTGAATAGCTATATATTCTTTAAGTGAGAAAAAGGAATTGTTATTTTATGAAATGTAGAATAGAAATTTATATGAATTAAATATTTTTTGACTATTTTCTATGCTAAATAAATCATTCTAAAATTATCCTTATTTACACACTTACATATATATATATATATATATATATATATACACACACATTATTATATGTGTACTGTGTTTACATATATAGTTATAAGTTACATTTATTTGATTGATTGTGTAAAATTAAATTTAATAATAATAAATAACATAAAAAATATTATTACTTTTCATTTTTATTCACTTCTTATTTTATATTTTATTTAATTCAAGTAATAAAGAAATTGTTAATTCATTCTTCTTGAAATGATAATTTTATTTCTATGGAACGACAATTCTATTTCAATTTTATTTCAAAGGATCTATTTATAAATTACGTTAAATTAGATGATCTATTATAGTTAATTTAGAAATTAAAAGGACCTATTTGCAAAGTTGAAATATACTTTTGTCATTTATAGCCAGGACCAGAAGTCAAAAGGGGGAGATGGTGCCACGCGTCCTGTAATATTCGTACTAAATTCATTTTTTAATATAATTTTTTTTAAATTGGGAAAAGACAAAATAGGACCTCAGAAAAGACAGCCAACAGGCTGCTTCAAGGACGACGAGGTAGACTCATGAAGTCAGCGAATCGAAATTACAGGAGGGACAAGTTTCGCAGTTTTATTGGCCCAATCTCCTGTTCAAAACATCGTATCAGCGTACCAGATCTTTTAAATTTGGGTAAATTGCTTATAGGTCTCCGTGCTTTATCTTCCTTGTTTTTGCTCCACATTTTTTGAAGCCGGAGCACTGAAGTTCCAGAAGAATGAATTAAAACCAGGAATAAAGTTTCACAAAACTAAGAAAAAAATTTGAGATGCTAAATTATAATTTTTTAGAACCTAATATTATGACTAAAAAAATTTAAATGACTAAATCATAATTATTATTGTAACTAATTGAGTATTAAAATCAAGTCAAAGAAGTTGAAGTATCAATTTATAATTTGTTAAGAATAAGATAAATGTGAGAATGAATTTATAATTTTTATTGTAAATTATTTGGGCTTAATACCAAGACAAAGAAAAATTAAGGGACTAAATTATAATTTTAATTTTAAGTAATTCATACATAAGATGAAAATAATATTATAATTATGCGAAACCTAAATCTAAGACTAAAGTACATCAGGGAGCAAATTATAAAACTTTAAGATCTAAAACTAATTCTAAGTAATTTTTGAATAGTTAAAATATAATTTTTTAACGCTTAAGACTATGATTAACTATATTAAAAAAAATTTCATAAGAAATTATGATCTAAAATAAAAACTAAGAGACATAAAAAGATTAAATAATATTTTTTATAAGTAGTCCACCTAAGATTAAGTTTTAAAAAAATAAGACTACCGAATTACAATTTTTACTAAAAAGACAAATATCATTAAATAAAATTTTAGATAAATTACATTTAGATTTTTATCTAATACATTTAAATTTGAGCGTAAGGTGGGGAGAGAAAAGAAAGGGAGTTGGGCGGGAGAAGTATTCTAGATATTTTATAAAAATTTAATATTAAAAAAATAAAAAATCTTATTAGTATTTATATTTATTTTAAGAAACTAAAGATTAAATTTTTAAAATTATAAATTTGAGCGATAATATGCTCTAAATTTAAAAAATTGAATATAATTTATCCTAAAATATTTACCACTCTATTTACACCTTTTCTATATAGAGAGAAGAAATAAAGATCTATGTGCATTTAGGGTTTTTTTAATATATTTAAGATATTTATGAATATACATAAATTTTGAAATAAATTAGATGATTATTTTATAAGAAATTTACAGATGATTATTTTATAAGAAATAAATTAGATGATACTTTTAATATGAATAAAAAATTTATCAAAATTTAATAAATTATATAGGCTTGAAAAGGAAGTTGGGTTACACTCGAAAAAAATAAAATGTAGTTGAAATTGACTTGATCAAACTCGATACATTAAAAATTTATTATATAATAAATAATAGTCTAAATAAATGCACTTATAAATTTTTTAAACACATCAAATTAATTAAGATAAAATTACTCCTTGGTCTAATTTTATTTAATTGTTTCACTAATTTGGTTATATTTAATTTGTAAGATGAATTTAATCAATATAAAAATGTTGAAATTTTATTTTTATTACAATAATACGATTAAATTGGACTACTACAAATAACTGCAAATTTTCATGCTTAAATTTTAAAGTTTAAACGTATCTTTTATTTTAGTTTAAAAATAAATATATTTTTTTGGGGTACTTTTTCTTTTGATAGTATATTTTTTTGGTACAAAGAATTTTGACAGCAGGGACATTTTTGCTACCAAACGGGTTGGTTCGGGAATTCATTCCAAATCTGACCCGCTATTCAGTCGTGTCAAAATAAACAATATATCCTACTTTGTTGCTACCAAATGCTATTTTTTAAAATTTGGGTCGGATCGGGCCAGGCAGGTCCCCAAGCTCAAATTTTAAATAATATTAAAAATTTTCAATAACCTACTTAATTGTACATCCTACTACGTGTTTAGTCATTAAAAATTAATCTGATTTAGTTTTAATCAGGCATATCACATTACACATAAAATTTAATATTAAAAATTAATTTTATTTCACATCATACACAAATTACCAAAATAATAACTAACTTATATCACATTACTCACATATCCTAATATGATGACTAACTTTATATCGCATCACTCATATATCTCAATATAATAATTAACTTTATTTCAGATTATTTAAATTTTTAATAAAAAAATATTTTTATTAAAATTTAATTTTAGCTTTATTAAATTTAACGTTACAAACAAACAGTCTTAAAAGATAAATATTTATAACAAAATAAAAAAATTAAAGTACCAATAAATATCAAGTTTAAAGTGATAAATATATTGAGTAGTGTGAGAAAAAATATTATATTTAAGGGATATTTACCTACGTGCCATACTATTTAGCTTTATTTATACATTACCCTTCCATTATTTATTAATTACGCTATACACACTCAAAACATTATAAAAGCTTACATACACACACTTGAGTTAAAATTCAGTCAAAATCTATTTGAAAAAAATATTTCGTTAGTAAATCATTAAAATTATATTTTTCTCCTTAATAGTTCATATTTTTCTTCTTCCTCAATGCCACACTAAAGCGCTGATCTGTCATAAAATTAATTTACGTCGCGAATGTCTCCTTCCTTTGCTACCACTTAAACATTAAAGTTTTTGAATTTTCACTCAAAATATATTTAAAAATCCTTAAAATAATGTGATGAACAGCTCTGATTTTTATAACGTAACAATAGTTAAGTTATTGAAAAATTATGTTTACTTATTATAATGAAAACAAGTCAAAGTGTGTTTATGTAAAATTTTATAATATTTTGACTGTGTATAGTGTAATTAACAAAAAATAGATAGGTAATGCATAAATAAAGCTAAATGGTGTGGCATGTAGGTAAATATCCCTATATTTAAATGTCGCTTTTATGAAATAATTCGTTTCTAAAATAATTATCACTTCTAACGCAAACAAAAAACATATATCTACTTAAATTTATGATAATGATAGGATAATATTTTGATTTAAATATATTATTTTGTAAATTAGTACTAATATAAGTAACACATATTATTTTTTTTTAATCTTATTTGGTAATGGCTTAAAATTTGAAGTATAAGATGCTTAAAATTTCAAGTTAAAATAGAGTAAAATTCAAGCAATATTTTTAGGTCCTGTTTGGCCCGAGAATCAAAATCAGAGCTAAAATAGCACTAATTTTAATAATAAATTTTTAATTATTCTACATAAATTTTAATATAAAAAATATTATTTTATTTCACAATCAAAATATCAACTTTATTTCACATCGTAAATCACAATAGTAGAATCGAGTATTTTGGTGTAGGATATAAAATAAAGTTGATATTTTTATTGAAATTATTGAGTATGTGAAATAAAATAATATATTTTTATATTAAAATTTATATAGAATGATAAAAAAAATTATTTTTTATTATTATCATTATTTTTTAAACTAGTATTATTTTAGTCCTCGGGCCAAACAGGACCTTAATGACTAAAAATTGTTTTAAATGATCCGATCTCGATTCGAGCTGGGTTTGACTAATTTGTTATCGATTCAAGTTTGATCCGAGCTAAAATAGATCCAACTTTCGATTAATTTTTTATCTTTTAACCAAATATTTTATATAAATATATTTGTTTATTCAATTAGTCTAAACGGTAGCTATTCATTTTGATCAATTGCTTAAAGATAAAAATAAAAAAATAATTTATAATAAATATGATTTAAATGACTATGTAGAAAATCCTAATGAAATTCTAATGAAGCTTTTCATTAAACAGCTGAAAAAAAAATTACATACTAAATCTAGTTATATATATATATATATAATTATTTTTTCGATTGATCCAATTTCGAGCCGTCTTAATCCCATTCTATGTCGACTCAAGATTGGATTGATAAAAATTTTGAACTAAAATAACAACTCATTAGTCGGCTCATTTGGATTGAATCATACTCTATTCAATTCCAAAATTCAATTCAACTTTCGAACGATCTTTGATTTCTTCTAGATGACTTGGGTCATTTCCAACTACTCATTAAAGTAATTATTTTTCATAGCAAAAAATCTAAGGTAAATACAAAAAAAATGTTCAAGAGAAGAATTTTAAAATTATTGATTTTATTCTTATCATGTAACGAATTTTTTAGCTTGCGTTTGCAAAAAAAAAAAAAAATATATATATATATATATATATATATTAATTTAATTAGTTAGTTGATCATAAACGAACATTTCCTAATTTATATATATATAAAAAATAAAGTTGGTTCAATGATTCAAATAGGGCTAATGATAAATTTTGTTTACAATGAAGGACAATTATTTAGTTTTCTTAAAACTTAGATTTTATGGCACATTAAGCTTTCTAATCTGATTATTTAAGTTTCGTAATTGACTTAAATTATCATTTTTGAATGTAATTTGCAGCTTTCTATCGGTGATCACGCATGTTTAATAGACATACATGAATTTTAGTAAATGTAACACATGGTTGAAGCCAGCGTGAATGATCGCGTGATGTCTCAAATGACAAAAATCACTGATGCAAAGAACGATTTCTAGCAGACTTCTATGTTAAGTAAAAAGTGACATGAGAATGAATTGTTTTATATATAACAGAATGAGTAGAAGTTTTTCTCGTCTCTCTCTCTCTATATATATAATTGAGCCTTTAAGATGGTATAATATTTTACGTCTAAGGTTGAGTTGTGGAATAATAATATCAAGCCTCACATAGTATGGCATGAATCAAGCACAAGTCATGCAGACGTCAGTAGACCCATGACTCCCATGACTAAAGTGGGAGGACAGTGATTTATTGATCGTCTTAGTGCAAAGAAAAGAACAAATATGAACCGTCTCGCACTAAAAAAAGTAAAAAAATATTCTCAATTGATATAAGTGATTAAGAATACGACAGATATTGTGATAATTATAAACGACAAAAAGATAAGGCTAATAAAGAAAGGCAAAAGCAGACAGTACTTTGACATTTAGAGTTTGCTCGTCATAATATATGTACAACTCTTAAAAAAAAATCCAACAAAAATCTTTTAGAAAAAAATGGATAAATTGCTAATAAGTTTCTCTATTTAGATTTTGGTTCCTTTGATTTTTGAACCAAATAAATTAGTTTTTTAATTTGAGAAACAATGCAACTAGACCTTCTAAATACTTTAGCTCAATAATATTTAACTACAGAGTTTTTTATTATCAGCTTTACAGTTTTATCAAAAAAAAATCTCAATAAATTAAGATTATATTATTTTCTTATATATTTTAAAAATTCTCATTCTTTCATGATGTAAGACAATTCATTTTTTGTATCACTCCACCTAAAAGCATATTAAAAATTGCTCTTTATTCGAGTGATTCCAACTCAATCATATGAAATCACTCTCCGCCAGCTTCTTCAATTACAGGTCGATACAGTCATCCTCGCCATCCCGATGCTACAACCAATAGCTTCGCTATCCTTGGCATCATCACTCAGGATAATGTCAGATGCAAACAGTAAGAGAAGAGAGAGTAAAAGAAGACAGAGAGGGAAGAGGTCAAAAACCTATTTTCACATTAAATTTAACGGCTAGATAAACTAGTTGCAGTATTGATCAGATTAGAAACCAGAGAAACTCAAACGCACAGATGCTTAAACTAGAGAAAATTACCTGCCAGTTGCCAAAAAGACTTATATACACGACACTTTGAGAAGCACGATCGATAGAATTTGAGCTCCTTCTTCTAACATCACCTCATTGAAAGTGAACATTGTGGTGAGGATGCATGCACTTGGCCACCTAATGAGATAAAAATCTCCATTTTCTTCATATAAATTCCAAAAGGTGAGATGTGCGTGAGCGCCATGTGCTCTTTCAGTGCCGTTAAGACTTGAAAAACTCCCTCAAACATCAAATCCTTCCAAACGCAATAAATTAGAAATTCAATCACGCATGTATCATTACTTGTCTTTTTATCACCTTTTTGCTACAAGCCCTCCATTTTTCAAATTATTTTTTCCAAGTCCATGATATCGAGAAAATCTTCTTTACTTAGTAGACGCCAGGGCAGTGAACGATTGATCGGGTTTTGATTTCAAAATTTTAAATCATGGTTCAAAAACTCGGCCCGAATTCAACATTTTTTGCTGAAACTATGAAAACTCGCATCTTTTTGTTTCAAAACCTTGCTTCAAAGGATTCTTTTTGTATCAACAAAGAATCAGTATTGACAAAAGAAACTTTTGCGTCGCAATATTGAAATGTCTTTAATGAAAATAAGCAAGTTAGGTGATGAAGGTGATGAAGCACGTCAAGAAATATGAACTTATGTGGACTATATTAGTTACTTGAGGTATCCAAATGCAACTTACCACTTATATTATAGTTTAGTGAAGGCACACAAGCATGCTTTTTGTCCTATTGTTAGGTGCATTGGTTGTTCAATTGCTATTATTTGTCTTTCATTTTGGAAGACTTATTGTTTTCTTCTTCATGGATCTCAACTTTGAATCTCTGATCAAGATTAAAGCTTTTAAAAGGCCTATTCCAATTACTTGGATTAAGGGATAAGGGCCCGTGTCGAGTCCATCCCGGCCGACAACTGAGTCTATTCATTTTTTGTTTAAATTTGAATCTGAATTTTATTTGATTTTGGCTAGAACTCGTTTCAAAGAGGAGCAACTTTTAATATCCTTTTAGGTTTTGTGTTTCTTCTTTTAAGATTATGATATCAAATTTTTTATTTGTATTTTAATTATCTTTGACTTAAATATAAATTTTATAAGATAGTTATTAAATCAGTGATGTTATATGATACTGATGATCACCTATAAAATAAAAATACACAAATAAAATGAGTGTTATAAAAATGAAAATGCGGGTATACTCAAAAAAATAAGATGAGAAATGAATACATTCACAAGAAGGTTGAAGTGACCTCAATTAAAAATAGGATCAAAGAGAGTCGACTTAAATACTTTGAACATATAAGTCGTAGGCCGATAGAAGCTCCAGTAAGAAAAAAAAATTGAATCATTGGATCTTCTTGCCAATATAAAAAGGGAAAGAGGACAGTCAAAAAAGATATGACTAGAAATTATAAATAGTGATCTTACATATTTGGAACTAAATTGAGATTTTTTATTTGATAGAGTACAATAGAAAAAATGAATCATGTAGCCAATCACATTTAGTGGAATAAAAGCTTGATTTATTATTGTAATTCCAAGAAACAATCTCTTTTTGGGAGAATAGTGAAGATTGAGTGTCGAATTAGTAAATTAGATTAGGTTTTTTAAGAACTATGAACTTAATTAAAAATTTAATCATAAAATTTATAAAGTAGCAATTGTGAGATAAGTTCTATACACACAAAAATGGATAAAATCTAGGTGTAATTACATATGTCACACTAAAATTGATTATTTGCATATTATCTATTCAATTTTGTCGAATTAGAATATAGTCATTGAACCCATATTAACATCATATATGCACATCTAAATTAACACATGTTAGTACATAATATTTTGATATAATCTTCATCAAATTTACAAAATAATCATTGAATTTTAGGGATAGAATTTTCATAAAATCATCAATGCTAACGACCGCTTTCATTTTCCAGTGAGTTGCCTGACAACCTTTAGCGACACCTTGCACTTTGAAAATTGGGGGAGAGAGGAGGGTGGTGATATACGGGAAAGTGTAGATAGAAGATTTGCATTTGAGTATATTAATGGTGCATTGAGACCGTGCAAGAAATAATTAGTGAGAACAAAAGAAAGCCACGACGAAGTTCACTCAAAGTTTATGTTTCGAAGGGTAATCCTTATATGTACATGAAGAAGAAGCAAGAAAAAGATGTGGCAGTGTTACTAGCTAAATCGTCCATTTCTAAAGTATAATCTTGACTATGCTTTTGGCTAATTTTCATGATGTGATTCAAAACTTGAGTGAAATTACTTTCAAGCCATATGCTTTGAAATTGTGACCTCTAAGCAATAGTTGCTTAGACTCCCTCCCAAGCTGCAACCATCTCTGCTCTAAAAATTGCATTTATGAGTATTCTCCTATCTCTTGTTTCCCAGACTTAGCCAATTCTATCTCTAATCAAGTAACCTGCTCCTGCTATCCTATGGCCTTGCATTGATCCATCCTCATTGACCTTTAACCATCCTTACTTGAGGGGAACTCAACAATCTTTGGAAGAATAGGTAAGCCTATTAAGGCTAGTTAGGATCTAGTGGGGCTTAGATCGATGGTTGAGGGCCAAGTAGATTATCGGTGGCCTTAGTGATACTTATGACTGTTGCTATAATGACATTAGCTCTTGGGACTACCCTTTTATGGACTTGAGCATTTCTTGCTCTCCAACAATAATATAATATTGTGAGCTCCACCAACTTATCAATCCTTTTTGTCTAGTCATTGAGGCTAACTCCTTATTCTTATCTGTCCACATGTGGCATTAGGTCATCATATTGTGCTGCATATTGATGATGGCTTTGACATCTTGATATAGCTTGCAATAACAGTGTCTTCTATTTGCAAACAAGCTTAAGGACAAATATCAGAATCTACTAGCCCTCTCCTTTTAAGCCATACCTTAGTGGGAATGGCATCCTAGAAGAGTCTCCAAGTAAAAGTCTGCACTCTAGGTTGAGTAATTGTTTTCTAAACTCAGGATCTTGATTCTATCCAATCTATGTTTTACGTATTTATATATTTATTATTTAATTACATATGTTAATTGTTGTTTTATTTTATGCAGGTTTTGAAATGTGATTGAGGCCTATAATTATTAAAGAGACTATTGCAAATTCTTTTAAGTGCAGTAATCAGGAAGTGCTTGCATTGTGAAGTGGGATAAATAGCTACAAATATTTTTTACCGTTACGATAAAATATTTAGTGCTAGTTTTAATAGAACTGTGCTTTATTTTTTGTGTAATATTTTCATTTAACTATTGGTTTTATGTTTTGTAATATTGTAATATAATGCTGATGTCAGTGACATGATCTTTAAATGTTTATATATTATTCTTATATTTTCTACTATAATATATTTATATTATAAATTTTAGTGATCAAATTTATTTAAAAAATATAAGAATATATATATATATATATTATATATATATATATATATATATATATATATAGTATAATTAATATAAGAATATATATACAACTAATAGTTGTAGTCATTGAAAAAAAAGTGTTAAATTATGTAAAAAAAAGTTTCGGGTCGACCTGAAATTCGATCCGGAAATTCGAACCGTGGCGGGTCATGGAACGAATCTGGGTTGACCTCGATCCGATCCGATTTTTAATCCGATCCGGATATATTGGAATCAGATCCGGGTCAGGGTCAACCCGATCCGGATCCGATCCGTTGACAGGCCTATGTACTACTATCTCCACTTCATAGGAAAGTTTTTATAAGCTTTTCTATCACATAAGGATATTGAAAGGGACAAAAGTATGTGAGAGCACATAGACAAATATAGAGGTGAGTACATTGTTAATTAGTGTGACTCTACCAGCTAAGGACATGTACCTAGTTCCCAATTTATGGATCCTTCGATAGATTTTGTCAGGCAGCTTTATAAAATCAATTTTATCTAGCTTATTTTTCCTTAATGGGACCCAAGTATCTCCAACAATTATCTTCTTGCATGCCAAATCTTCTCTTAATGTCAACTCATCTATCTCTGGTGTTCTAGGGCTAAACATAATAGTTGATTTGGCATTGTTCACCTTCCAACTAGTAATATTGCAGCAGTTGTCAAGAACTTTTTGTAAGAAAGCAGCTTCAGCAAGTTTGGCTTTAGAGCAAAAGATTAAATCATCTACAAACATATAAGATGATTGTGGCATGGTCCCTTAGCCGAGATTCTAATTCCTTTTAAATCATCTACAAACATAAGAACTTTCTTTTCGAATCATGATCGACAATAATTTAAAACAAAGAATGAAACGATAGGTAAAAAGAGAACAACCTTATCTCAATCTTCTTTTGGCTACAATATAGGGGGACCTTTTGTTATTAATGAAAAGAGTGTATCTTGAGCCTTGAATGCCCGAATTGACCCATTGCTTCTATTTGTGTGAAAATGTGAGGAGAGACATCATTTTATTTAAGTACCTTCAAATTAATTCTGTCATAGACTTGTTCCATATCAATTTTTATCATCATATGGCCATCTATAGCTTCTCTGGTGTATAACCGATGCATCAATTCTATACTTCTCCCAGAACTAGAGGTGCCCTGCATGACCTCAACGAAGATTTGACCAGTCCAATAGCAACGACCAATCGATTTTCTAGACGGATTCGAGGGTTGACAAGGTCGAATTGGTTGACCGGGATGGTACGACCTAGCTTTAAAACATTGTTTCTAACAATAAATTGTACCGAGTACAAACCAGCTATCCTATTGACATTTATTTAATTTAAATTTAATCTAATTACCTGCTAAACAGTTTTAAAGAATAATCCCACTGACAACCAAACATAATTTTAAATTTAAGCTTTGTTTTTTTTTTAAAATAAAACAAGTGAACCTTCTCATGCCAAATACAAAACAATACTAGATTCAAATCCAAATCTATTTAATCTAATTTCTATTTTAACTTCGTGCATAATCAAAGTTTTAACCTAAATATGAAGGAAAATATTAGAGTTTTAATCATGAAAGAATGAAAAATGAGAAGAAAAAAAAAGCATCTTTATAACAGTAGAATCCCAAGTATTAACACAGATAGCTCATGTCAACAAGAAGATGAAAAAAAAAAAAAACTAAAACCAAAGTCATGGCTGTAATTAGCATTAATACAACATCAGCCAGGGATCTAAACCCTAAAAGAAAGAAGATCAGAGAAGCTTGGAGCTGCAAGCATTCTTGTTAGTAGAACAGGCAGCAGCATCATTTAGCACAACAGCATAAGAATGAAGAAGAAGAAAAAATACCCATGAACCTCTTCTCCTTCATCCTAAGCCATGAGAGCTTCTTCTCAGAGCTTCTATACGTATATATATATAATTATAAAAAAAGGCTTAAATCTCATATACACCATTTGCACAAAGCTGCTGCTGCCTCAACAGTTCAGCACCACAAATTCTCTGATCTCTTTCATGACTTCATGGTAATGGTGGGTGTTTGGCAGGAAGTAGAAGCCTACGGTCGCCTGCTCTCGGTAGAGAAGGCGAACTTCATGGCCGGATTTCTTCAGACCGTCGGCATAACCCAGCTGCCAATCTTGGGTCAGATCCAAACTGGCGACTACAAGAAGGGTTTTGGGGAATGGAAGACCTTCGAGGTTGATGCCATGGGGGCCGAAGGGGTTGCAAGCCGGGTGATCTCGATCGGCTCCTTCGGGGAGAAAAGCTCTCCAGTACCAATCCCTGTCTTGGAGGGCGACGAAGTACTTCCCATCGAGCTTGATTTCTGATTCGGTCCTCCGGTTGCCGCCGAACAATGGGTTCAGCAGAATATTGCCGGAGATGTGGATTCCGGACTCGACAGCTCTGACGGTGACGTGGTGGGCGATGTTGCCGCCGGAGCTATCGCCCGCGAGGAAGACCCGGAGCTTGGCGTCCTTGCCGCTGCGGAGCCATGGCTGGGAGGAAGCCCACTTGAGGGCGGTCCAACCGTCGTCGTACGGGCAGGGGTAGCGGTACTCCGGCGATCGACGGTAGTCGACGGAGATGACGACGGCGCCGCCGCACAGAGTGACTAAGCGGCGGCAGAGGGTGTCGTAGATAGCGGTGCTGGCGCAGGAGTGGGCGAAACTGCCTCCGTGGAAGAAGATGATCACGGGGAAGGGGTCGGCGGACGGAGGCCGTTGGAACTCGGAGAGCAGCGCGAGGTGGGGGAGCTCGTGGTCGGCGGTGGCAGGGGCAGGGCAGTAGATTCTGGCTAGAAGATTCGATTGACGGTCGAGGAGGATGTCCAGGGAGACGACCCCATTGACCGGAACAGCGTTCGGTGGCACTTTCCGGTCGAGGTACTCGGCAAGCGGGCGGTCGAAGCTGCCGTCGGCTCGCCGGAGCAAGTTGTACGCAACTTTGAAGTTGGAAATCAGAACAAAAGTGTTCAAGGGCACCACCATCTGCGCAAAATCAGAATCAAATCGGATTCATCGATCCCCACAAACCCTAACCCATCATCCAAACAAGATCGCAAACCTAAGAAGAAGCCCTATAGACAAATCCCCAAAGCAAACAGCACGATTACCAAAATTTACGCATTAATTCACCCAATAGGCAGCCCAATCAGGTATCATGGAAGAAAAGAAGGACAGCGGCATTACCCTGGAATCGCTTGCGTTAACCTCGTTGCTTCCGGCCATGTCGCCGCTCGTTCCCCTCTCAAGCCGAGACTGGAGCTGTGGAAATCAAAGAAGAGCAGCAAAACCCCAGATCAGAGTGCGACGCCAAAGGCATAAGAGCTTGGCCAAAGAAGCCGATGAGGGAGAGGAGAAGTAGAGGGAAACGGGGAAGGGGAATAAGAAGGCGGAGCCTTGGAGATGGGAGTCAAACCGGAGAAGAGACAGAGAGAGAGAGAGAGAGAAGGGAGAGTGAGGACAGAGAAAGAGTCTGGAGTGACAGGGCTTATCAAAATGATCCAAACTCAAAAGCTCGATCAAATTTTTTTGTTTTAAAATCGAATTATTTAGAAAAAAAATATCGAATTATTTGAATTTTTTTTTTGATGGGGTTTATTTAGACCTTTTCAAATATTGAGTCTTGCAGTAATTTCTCTCTTCGAGCATGCAAAATATTACAAAAGTTTACTTTTTCAATCCACCGAGTCAGATTAATTCATCGTGTTGACAAGCGATTTCATCAATTAGATCAAAAAGAGATAAAGTGAAAATAAAGAGAAAGACACGCACATAATTTTTACGTGAAAAGCTCAGTAATTGGGAAAATTCATGATGCTCTTGCAGAGATTTTCCTGTGGTTATAAAGTGGAATCAATCATTAAGAGAATTGAAATTATATAAAGAAAAAAAAAAGTGAGAGTGTTGAGATCTTCTTGTGGTTTTGGAATAGAACTGAATACTTCAAAGAGTCAGAATACTTTTAGTGACGAAGAAGTTGAAGAGCAGAAAATAATTTAAGAGTAATGAAGTGAATCCTTCTCGTAGAGTTTCCCTTGCATATCTTCTTCCTTTTTTTTTTTTTAATATTTGGTGATAAGAGGATAATATGATTCTGAAAGATATTTGCCACAATTTCGAAAGAAATAGGAATATCCTAAGCATAACTTTTGAGTAATTTTGATTGGTGTCATTATTAGATCTTTATCATAATTTGTGGAAGTTTTCTCGTCGTGAGATATCTATGAGATTGGTGTTAGAGTGGGCTCTTGCCGTTTTAGCTTACAGTAGAATGGCCTTGCTTGTCTTACTTATTAGGCTTGCCAATTCAATCGTTTTATTTAGATGTCTTGGTTGATTGTTATCGTTTTCGGTGACCATTAATTTGACTCATTCTCTAAATCCCACAATGTGAATGTCTGTGATTTCTCCTCTTTCTTACTATAATAGATTAATTGAATTTTATTCAATTCAATTCTGTTTTCTATAACTAAATTTGACATCTCTAAAGAAATTTTTCAAATTACAGAATCCAACTCTTTGTATGTTTTCTTACTCTTTATTTATAGTCTATAAGGTTGAAAAAAATTCACTTTCTTTCTCTCAAATACCACTTATTCTTGAAATACCCTTCGATTCAAATATATTTTATAGGCATGTATACTACCTTTGCTGGTGTAAGATCGTATCTAAACAATTTTGCATCAGATGGGTCCATTAGGACTGTATTTGGGTCGACCATTTGCCCATGCTTTTCAAGTACCCTTCAAGTAACTTTAACTGGTGACTTGACCTATAACACCTATGACTGAAGAAGCTGGAGAGAAGCTTGTAGCATCCTGATCTAAAGGGGACAATAGTAGAGAAATTTTTAGCAAACTTCTAAAATGAAAGGGGAGAGAAAACTTTTATTAAGTTTCTCGTCAAAAAGATAAATACATAGTAATGAACTTCTACATTGAATAGGAGAGGTGAGATACAGAGTCATGTAAGTAATGATAAATTATGATTTTAACTTATAAAAATACTTTTTGAGATTAAAAATAATAATACTAAAAATAAGAATTATATAATTAAATATATTTGAACTGAAATTAAAATAAAATAGGTGAGCTTCAAGTCACATGATTTATTAAAATAAAAAAAAAATTCAAGTGAAGATTATTATTTTGTACTTATTTATTGATAATGAATTATATTTACACTACTAAAATTTACTTATTTTATATATTTGACTTCAAAATTTTGAATATTATATATTGACTATAAAAATTATATAAAAATTTTAAAATTTGCAATAAATTTGTTATCTTAGCATCCAAATGAAATACATTTTAATATATATTATGCATTTTAGGTTGTATAATAAATTTTATTCAATTTTTTAGAGCTCTGGCCATGTATTTGAACATACATAATATGATGCATTAAATATTATTATATTATTATATTTGTCAAAAATACATACTATATATAATATTACTTTATATATTAAAATGCATAAGTGTATAGATATAATAGGAGACTATCCCATTACATACTAATATAACAACTTAATTTATGGTAGAATTTATGATTTTCTATCATATGTAATATTAAAATTTTTGATGTTAAATACACAAAATAATTAAATTTTAATAGCATAGTCAACTCAAAGCTTGAAACTCGATCAAATTTCTACTAAACTCAAGCTTGACTCGAACAATTTCAAGTTGAACTTCGATCCATAACTTGATTTTGAGTGTTATTTTAAATCGAGTTCGAGCCAAGGATGGTTCGCTTAATATAAACTCAAATTAGCAAGACAAATATTATTTTTATGAATAATAAATAAAGTTTTTAAATATATTTATATATTTTTACATATTTTAAAACATATGCAAATATAATCAATTTCGAGCCGGCCGTAAATAGATTTCAAGGTGGCTCTAGTTCCTATAAGTTTGAGTAATATAATCATCCTTCTATCAAAAAATTAAAAAAAAAAAACATAATTATCTCACTTTATCTCCCATCAAAGTTTGAGAGTTTTGCTTGAACATTGATAATTACTTAATATTAAGATAATAGTTAATTTAAATCAAGCTTGACTCAAGTTTATTGAGTCGAGTCATGAGCTATGGTCGGATTGAATTAGCTTTGCTCGATCTCTACTTAAATCAGTAAATATTATCATGGTCTTTGAGGTTAGCGAGCAATATTAAAAAGCTTTCTAAAATCATAAATCCAGTTGATATTATCCTCTAACTTTAAGAACTTAAATGATATTTATTTTATTTTAAAATATAATAATATATTTAGTTAATTATTTATTATTTATATATACATATATATTAGAGAATACATGTATCTTATGAGTATGATTAACTTAATTTTAAATCATAGTAGAGGCAATAATTTTTAAAAAATTATTTCTTAGAGTGCTTGAGTTAGTTTGAGCCATACCCATCATTCATTTTTTTTTAAAAAACTTCAAAATAAATTAAAAAAATTGCACTCATATTATTACATCTAGCTATTTTATATATTTAACACTTAAATTTTTAACACCACATATTAGCCATGAAAAAATATATATAAATTATAACTCATACACAACTTATGTTATAAAATTGTGACATGTAAATAATAAATATTATAATTTTTATGGCTAACATGCAGTTCTAAAGAGCCTAATTATTTGTAAAATTTAATTTTAATAAGATTAAAATTAAATTTAAATGAAAAATTATTTTATTAAAAATTATAGATGATGTGAAATAAATTTAATTTTTTATTTTTAATTATATGTGATGTGAAATATAATTAATTTTTAATATTAAATTTTATAAGTAATGTGACATATTTATTTAAAATTAACAGTTAAATACATTATTTAAAGCGTTAAATATCTGAAATAGTTAGATTTTAGTGGAATTTATATCTGTCACCCCGGCCTCATTTGGTTCAAGGCAATATTTTTACCCAACAGATTTCAATTATAAAAATTAACTTTATTTTATATTCAATAAAAAAACAAATATTAAAATTAAAAGTATTTCATATTTTACATAATTTTTAATATTAAAATAATATTCTCCACCAATAAATTTAAAATATATTTTTTTTTTCTCTTGTCTAAAAAAAAATTCAAACCAAATGAGGCCAAAGAAAAATGTAACTTTAAAAGTGGGGTGTTGCTTGTAAATTTACTTAAAAATAAGGAGTATTATCTGAAAGAGAGAATTACATACATACCCCTTAAATCATCTTGAATTACATATTAAACTCCTTATTTTTTAATTTTACAACTTAACCCCTAAATCATCCAAAAATAATATATTTAGGTCTTTCTCAAGATTTTCAAAGTATATTTTTTTTGCTGATTTATAATTATTTAGATGTTTATTACCAATAATATATATATACAAATATTATAAATATATTTATAAATACATGTATTCTATTAGTTTTTATTTTTGGATGATTTAGGAGGTTAAGTTATAAAATTAAAAAAATGAGGAGTTTAATATATAATTCAAGATAATTTAAGGAGTATGTATGTAAATGCCCCTATCTGAAAATGATAAATTTTGAAAGTATTATTTAAAAATAATGAATTTTTGAGGATGAAGGTTGTAAATTTACTAGTAATAACTCTTTTGGCAGTTGACTGAGCCGGCGACAAACTCGGGCGAGTTTGTGAGGCGAGTGAGTGAGTTGAGAGCAAAATCACTGGTCCACAGGGCATAGGCTTACCGCGGCGCGGAGACGACAGCGGGAAAGAGACGACAAATCGGGCGGCTCGCAGGGTCATAATGAGACTGCTTGGGTGGGGCCCACCCCGGACTTTTTTCCCCCGGCGAAATTTCCCCGAATATATAAAAATCCCTAACTTTTCCGTTAACTTAAAGACCAGAAAATAAAAATAATTTTTAAAAAAAAAAATCCATAGACTGTACGGACCGAAGTCCACGTGTCGCCGTGCCAGCTCGCCGAAGGAGTCGTTATTATCGTCATTGGTTGGATGATTCTGCAGATTTTCCGCATTTTAATCGCACGCCACTGGCTAAGCTGGAAGCCTGAAACTTCTCTTAAATCATCTGTTGGATTCACAGGGAGAGCACTTCGAAAAAGAACTTGAGAAGCATCTGATTCTTTCGCGCACTCGAATCGTGAAAAATATACGACTCGAGTTGATCAAATTCCGCTTTCGACAAAAAAAATAACAAAAAAAAAACTTAGAATTACGGCAAGTAAAAAAAAAGTTAAATTATTAAATTTTAATCATGTAAAAAGAGAAAGAGTAATTATTGTTATTATTTGAAAACAAATAATTCCTGCAGCATCAACTCGCTGGAACTCAGCTCATCTACGATAAATGAATGTTAATTCATAGAAGAGAAATTTCAAAAAAATAAGAGAAGCATCTGATTCTTTTATGCACTCACTCAAATGATAAAAAAATATACGAACAATATTGAGAATTTTAGAAAAAGTTTAAGTTTCATGTTAATTAAAAAAAATGATGAAAATGTTATTAAAAATTTTGAAATAGTTCTAATGTTATTATCTATAATTCCTAATTTTTATAATAAAAATTTATATTAATTATCAAAAATAAATTACATATATTAAATGGTATATTTTTAGATCAATAGTCATGTTAAATCATTTTGGTATACTAAAAAATAAATATTTTTTTTCTTATAAAAATAATAAATAGATTTTTATTATACACTATATAAATTTTAATATAAGCACAACAAAATACTCTTATTTTTCAAAAAATAAATAAATAAAATACTCCCATTACAAAATACTCTTATTTTTAATTATTCTACACAAATTTTAGTATAAAAAATAATATTTTACTTCACATACTCAATAATTTTTAATAAAAATATAAATTTTATTTCACATCTTAGATCAAAATACTCGATTTAAATATTTTGGTCTAGAATGTGAAATAAAGTTGATATTTTTATTTTAAATTATTGAGTATATAAAATAAAATATTATTTTTATATTTAAATTTGTGTAAAATAATTTAAAATATTTATTTATTATTATTATTATTATTTTTTAAATTAGTACCATTTTGGTCCTGTTTTGGTCCTCACGCTAAACTGGGCTTAGTTAATTACGCTATGCACACTCAAAAGATTACAAAATCTTACATACACACATTTAAGTTAAAATTCAGTCAAAATCTATTTGAAAAAATATATTTCATTAGTAAATCATTAAAATTATATTTTACCCTTAATAGATGTCTCTTTTCCTTGCCACTATCTAAACATCAAAGTTTTAGGATTTTCATTCAAAATATATTTAAATATTCTTAAAATAATATGATGAACGGTTCAGATTTTTTGTAACCTAACTATAGTTAGATTATTAGAAAAATTATAATTACATATTATAATAACAAGTTAAAGTATGTGTATGTAAGATTTTATAATATTTTGAGTGTGTATAATATAATTAACTAAGAATAGATGAGTAATGAATAAATAAAGCTAAATAGTGTGGCATGTAAGTAATTATACGAAAAAATAAAACTCAAATTTCTTATAAAGTTTATCTAATAATAAAATATAAGAAAACCTTTATTTTTTGAAATGAACAAAATCTTCATATTAAATAGTAAATTGTAATTTATCTTAAAAAAATTAACTAAAAAGTGTTAAAATGTGTAAAAGCTAATTTTACGCAAGCCACACTTATAAAAATTAATAGTCCCACATTATAAAAAAAAAGTCTAAATTTTGTTTATATAGATTTATCAAGGGTGATCCCTCAATTTATTTTTGACTTACAAAGATTTACTTTTTTTCTCCTTTGAATCTTCCGATATTTAAGCTACCATCTTAACAAGAAACAAAGTTAGAAGGGCAATATTAGTAATTTTATTTATAATTAATAAATAGCAAAGCATGCACCATTATATCAAGAAAGTCTAATAAAAAAAATTACAAAGCATTGTGAAGATGAACTAAATATAAAAAAATTCAAATAGATTTTCTCATTATTTTTATTTAAGATAAAATGCGATTTGGTCCGTCGACTTCGGTACATACTTTGTTCTCTTGAATTTTGAAAACCTCCTTCTTACTCGTCTCTCAATTCAATCTTTCATAGCATTTAGATCTCAAACCATTCGGCCATTCGAAAACTTTATTAACATTGACCGTTTTATCGTAATTTTATCTCAATTTTTTTGCTCATTTCAAGTTAGTAGGAAAAAAAATTAGTTACCTAACCTAAATCTATATGTTTTCATCTTACAATATTAAAAAGGCATTTAATTTAATGTTATTTAGGAATTTGTATTATGTATATATTTATATTATCTTTACATTATTATTTATTTTATTTAGTGTTATTATATTAAAAGATAATAATAAAAAATTAATTTAACATCACTTCTCTTAATTATAATTAAGATGACATATATATATATATATATATATATATATAATTTTAGAATAACAAATTTATCATTTTTTATCATACCATTTAAAACATTTCTGATTTATTGTTATTACGTAATTGCATGTAATATATATATAAATACTATCTCTAACTCATTATTTATTCAATTCATCGCCATTATAATATAAAATGAGAATAAAAATTTAATTCAACTCTATATCTCTTGATTATAATTAAGATGATATCTAAATAAAATTCAATTTTAATTAATATTTAAATATTATTTTTGAACAATAATCTTGCATTTCTTTTATAATATTATATAAATATAACATCTAAGTAAATAATAAAATTATTTAAATTACATAACATTACAATAACATCAAACCAAATACACCCAAATATTATCAATCATTATAATTGAAATTATGCGTATATCAAAATAAAACCTGACTATTTATATACTAAACAATTAGAAAATTTAGATTTATATTCATGCACATAAAATATTTCAAATTATATTTTAATAATTATAATTATTCTATTCTCATCATATTTATCACATGTGATTGATACATATAAATTGTAAGTGTAGCCAAAAAGAGAATGAATACATAAAACGTTTTAGATGTAAATAATAATGTTTTTAAAGACATTTATGTAAATTACTATTTTTAAGGGCAAATTATATATAGGTCTCTATAGTTTAAATATAATTATACTTTGATTTATATTTTTTAAAATCTTTACCATAAGTTTTTATTTTGCTTTATCTTTACATTACTATTTTAAATTCTAGAGATCTAAATAAAAGATTTGAAAAAACATTATGAATCTAAATCCAAATTTTTTAGAAAAAAGAAAATAAATTTAATTAAAATTTAATTATGGGAACCTATCTGTAATTTGCCCTTTTTATTTATCAGTAAATCTCAAAAGAAGTAAACGATGATTATGGCTTCCAGGCTTTTGCCTTCGGAAGGAATTGTGGAACTGGCGTGCGAAGCAACAGTGATTCACAGCCTGTAATTTTGTCAGTATTTAATTAAAAATATATATATATATATATAAAGTAACTTTTACATACAGAACATAATATTTATACGAAATTACATATTTCATTATTAATTCGTAAATATTACCACTATCACATTATATTTATTTATAGACTCTGATTAGCCATTATAACGGCTTTATGAAATATGTGAAATACAAAATATTTAAATAAATATGGTGTGATAATAATAATATTTACGAATTGATGGTGAAATGCGTGATTTCGTGTAAATTTCATATTGTAAAAATCCCATACATAAAATATGATTATATTATTATAATATTATTTAATAAGTTGGAAGATTTTGAAGTCTATTGATACACATCAGCATAATGGATTTCTACAATAAGACATTAAATTTTAAAATTTATGTTTTTTTTATGAAAATTCAAATTTTGGAATCTTTCATTAATTCAATATTAAAGATTCTAGAAAGTTTTTGCTAACTAGATAATTAATTGTTTTGAATTGATGTGATGGTTGCTCAATCTGGACCGTACACGTGGCATATATTGAGGTAATAGAATCATTGTTGAAATTGACGATTGTCGAGCTAAAAATTTTTGTTCGACGCCATTTTATTAGGAACTATTTATTCGATAAAACAAGTTAATAATGCTATCATATAAATAAATAAAAAAATTTAACATAAATACATATTTATAATATTTACATTTAAATAATAAAAATATTTAGATTATATTATACCAAGCACTTCCTCAAGTCAATTCTTAATTTTTATGTTAATAATTCTATGGCTCCCATGAATTAAAATTTATTTTTTGTTATGATCTCACCATTTGACTTTTTGGATTTCATAAATTCTTATAAGCCAAAAAAATTTCTCAGTGTATGGTCCACATTGCACATTGAGACTGAGAATTTGAACTCATTGCATTATGGTCCTAAACTCCCTTTTTCTATTAATCGACAAATAACAAGAACAACATTAGATAGATTTCAATCGAAAAAATTGTTTTTGATATATAATAATTTAAAAATAAAAAAGAAAATAAATAACTTGCTAATAAAATTAAATATCATCATAGACTGAAGCTTCCTAGCATGCAAAGCAAGGCTAGGAAGCAAATCTAAAGTCATTACACAAAAAACAAACTGTTAAACATAAAATAATATGACATAGAATAAAAACAAAGGGAAAAACATGAGAGCTAGAAAAATATAAGATCTATAAATTAATATAGGCACTAACTTATGAAGAATAAAACCAAGGACAAATGAAAAAAAAAAGTAGGTTGTGCATTATTTGTCTTAGAGCCAGTTATTAGCTTCCAAATATAATAATAAATGCGATAACTACATCTTAATTTTATGTTAAAAATATAAATTACTAATACTCATCGAACTTTCCTATTACTTTTCTATATTTCATCCTTTTTAAAACCTTCCTAACTTCAGCTTTACTTATAAACCAAATGTAATAGTGATTTTTATCTTCTTTTTGAATGCTAAAATGAATAAGATCAATCGTATTACCAAATTCATTACTGAAAAGCCTTTAAAAATAACTCAATTCACCTATATTAAATGCCTTCATTCTTAAAAAAAATACATTTTGATCCTCATTTTTAATGTATTTTATTTCAATTAGATATTTAATTTTCTTATTTTTTACTTTAGCAAGCTTATATATGTGTCTATTTTCTTTTTTAGTGTCTAATTTTCTATAAAGATCATCAACAGTTACATTTTTTGCATTACAAACTGCTTTCTTATATTCTCATCGAGCAATTTATACTTTTCTATTTTTTTTATTCTTGTACTTATACTTGTCTTTATAACAAACTTTATTTTTTTTAATCTTTTCTTATACTTTTTCATTTTGCTATCAAAATCTTTATTATTTGAAATTTTTTCTTTAAATTCTCCCAATATAATTTTTGCAACATTACGGGTGTAATTAATAACTCTCAACCACATATGATCGACTTTTATTTTAATGTCAATTGCTTATATTCTAGAACCCCTTCTTAAAGATATTTCTATTCTTATTGTTTAAATTTCACCATCAAAACTGAAGGTATTATTTCGACTTACCATTCGTTCTTTAGCTCTTCATTTTAGAATTTAAGACCATTAATCGATGTTGGGTAGTTAAGCACTTACCTAGAATGATCTTACAATTTTTATAATCCAAGTGATCATGTTTCCTTTAATGAAATAATCAAGCCGTGCTCTTAAAGATTCATTCTTATAAGTGATAATATACTTATCTATTTTCTCAAATAAGCCAAAAAATTTTTTAAAATAGTTTTACCCTCTTCATTAGTCTTCCTAAAATTATACCCACTATAAATGTTAATAAATTTCTCAGCAATACTTCCAATATATCCGTTTAAATCTCTTTCGATAAATATTTTCTTTTCTTGAAGTATTCCTTGTACCAACTCTTCTAAATCATTTTAAAATTTTTTCTTTATATTTACATTCAAATCTACATAGGGGCATGCATATTTACAATGCTAATACATTCCATCAATAACAATTTTTAAAACTATAATTCTATCTTCATTTCTCTTAACTTCCACTACATGATCTTTCAAACTCTTGTAAAAAATTATACCAACTCTATTTCTAATTCTATTCTTACCAGAATATTAACTTTTGAAGCTAGCTATTAATTTCTTTGGCTTTCCCCCTTACCATTTCGTTTCTTGAAGGTACAAAATATTAATTCACGTATAAACTATAATATCGACTAACTCTATTAGCTTGTCTATTAGGGTGCATATATTTTAAGTCCCTAATCTCATCCTAGTGTCTTGGACTAGCTTCCTTACTCGCATCCGTCCCACTTATCACTACATTTGGGCGCCGATGCAGTGACCCTTGCACACTTTTCACTATATTCAGACTATATACCGTGTTGCTTTCAGAAAACGTCTCAGCTTTATCACAATTTTAAAAGAATTCATATCATGTTTGTTTAACAAATTTTATGCAAACTGTTAACTGCCTAACGCAATCCTCCACATTACTCATCCGGAACTTGAAACCCAGCAACGATACGTTCATATCTTCAATAAAAAAAAATCTTCATTTAAGTTTAACTTTAATCTTATTAAAATTAATTGCAAACCAAATGTATAAATGTTGTGAAAGTTATTAGAGAAAATGCGTAAAAGTTGCCACTTCAATGTTACGGTTAAATGTACTTGATACACTCTTTGAATATATTTATTTTTTGGTATAGTGAATAGTGACATAGTGTGACATTACATATATTTTTTAGAAACCAGAGCTCTTCCATCTTAACTTTAGGCCCTGTTTGGCAATGGGCTAAAAATCATAACTAAAATTAACCATAGCCAAAATCTTAAATTTATTTTAAAAAAATTAAAAAAATTATTTTATATCTCATCTCACACAAATTCCAACATTAAACAATCACTTTATTTCACATCCAACACAATTCTCAATAAATCAATCAACTTTATTTCACATCCTACACAGTTTTTAATATAATCAATTTACTTTATTTCACATCATACACATTTTTCAAAAATGACTAAAAATTCTAACCAAAACTTCTTTTTTTTTTTTCTTATTACCAAACAGAGCCTTAGTTAGAGAGTAATTCAATCATAATAACACAACTTCATAGCGGATAACCAAAATGTATAAAATACAATATTTACGATTTTTGAATGTAAACAATATAATTTTTCTCCCCCAGCCGCCCATTCTGTTTCAACTAACAAAATCTGTGTTTTTATGAACCCTAGAAAAATAAAAACTGATCTACCACAAAAGTTGGTCTATAGAAAAAAGTACCTAGAATTTGAAATGTCTACACAAGAAAGATCTTTGTAAAACCTAATGAACATCTTCAACAACAAACCAACTCCAAAGATATAAATTCTTCACCTCCGTTAAAATTTGAAACTTAAAATTGGGCACTTCTATAATTAAAGCCATAGAATACCTCAAAACCACCATTTTAGAGAAAAAAAAAACTTTGCCCAAAGAAATTATTATCAACTAAGACCCCGACAAGCAAGAATCTAAAAAATAATTCCTTTAAAAATAAGAAGGAACTCACCAGCTTTATCTTCATGGTATCTGGTTTAAATGATGCCGCTGCAGATGCATCCAGTGGATACAAGTCGACTTTCCAAATTCCATATTGTCATTCTTCAGTGTTCTGCTAGCAGATCACGAAGCATGAATATTCAGTGGAGAGAAGGAACACAAAAGCTTCCATATTTAACTCGAAGAAACTAGAGATTGAAGTGTGAAATGTGAATACGAAATAAAGATGATGAACCAAACCAAATATAATTAGATGAAAGAAATTAAGCACAAAATAAAATATTCTTAATACCACTGACAGAAGTTGATCATTATTTTTACCATTATGTAATTAGCAGAATTTCAATGTTTAATATGTAATATTGTTACATCATGCGTGTAATTATCGTATGTTTGAAATCTAAGTTTCCATGAAAATCATTGCACATACCACAAGAATAATCCATAAGATCAGTGATCATAGAATTGTTGAGCAGTGTAATCTTGCTGATCTCTATCATCATGAGATACTCTTCATAATAGTATAACGAGGGATTGGAAACGGACTCTAAGAACATCAGCTTATGAATTACCAGTTAACAAAAATTAGCTCACATCAGATTTGAACAGAGAAGAGGTACCAAGACACCAGTGCCTAAATGCACTACTAGTAAATATTGAGACATTCGATAACATTGAAAATTTCTATTTTCCATCCATAATCATGCTTCTCTTCAGAGTTCCAGATCTTTTACATAATGGCCAACCTTGAAAGCAACCATTAGCACGACCAATATAATCTGATTTGTTGACAAAATACAGATCAATATTAATACTAAGCATACTAATGCTCATATAAAGTGCCTTATGAGCGCACAAAATGGTGAAAAACAAGTTATTAGGGTGTGCAATAAAATCATTTGCAAATCTCAATCCAAAATCCATAAAAGCGAAAGGAGTCAATAAAATTTTGATAGCAACATTTTGCCAATGAGTAGAATTTAGAACTAAGTGGGTAAATATCTCTCCAAAAAAAAGGTTTTCATGAGAAAGTCAATTTATCATTAAGGATATGCTAGAAGAAGACTTGTCGAAGATTCAATGAGCACTGATAGTCCACGAGGAAGTAATTCATGACCAACAGTTGAATCCAAGAATTGAAATGGAGGATCTGAGTGCAAAAATGTTGAAGATAGGTGACCCTCATGATGGAGTCCTCGGAGGAAGAATCTTTGTGAAAAATATCTCTGAAAAAGGAGCTACTCATTCGATTGTTCACCAAGAAGATAATATCTTGTTGAATTGAATGTGTCTAGAAGACTAAGAATCATTGGACGATTCTAGAAGAGTGGCTACATCAACCTCCTGTAAGACATTAAGTGGTTATGACAAGATAGCGACCTTCAGGGCATTCTTGCAAACCCTATTCCTCTACTATAAATGGGGTGGAAAGGGCAACAAAAAGTGTGATGTGCTATAATGAAGTTAGAGATCCATAGAAAATATCTGGATGTAAACCAGGGTAGTTTGATCTTCTCAGATCTTCAATTAAAGAAGAAGAAGAGTAGAGAAGACTTCTTTATTAGCCATACAAGTAGAGTTTTTTTTTATTCTGCCACATAGGAAGGGTTTGACTTAGATGAATATCCTTCATAACTCTTGGTGAGTCACCTAAGAAGAGTCACTCGTATCAAATCTTGTGTTTCCAGCTAGTTGCTTGATATATGGCAATTGTAGGCTATTAGTCGTCGTGTGTAAACCTCGCATTATACCTATATTCAAGTTAGTACAATAACTAATAATATAAAAGTGTTTTCCACATTCAATCTTCTCTACTTAGTGGTTGAAGTGTGTTCTCCAAAGGTTTAGAGATTTATGACAACATGGTTTTTTTGAACACCGGCACCATGTGGTTTAAGGATGCAAGTCACTTCCTCTACAATCAGCATGATGATATCTCCTTTATGTTTCATAGCTTTCGCGACGATATTTTGCAGTAAGGGAGTGCTAGCACCTCACCTAAACACATCTCCTACTCCATCATTGTTGAGGGCTGCCATATAACTCACTCCCTAAACAACTCGCTGCACTTCCAACCTACTCTTTTTGGGATTACAGCAACTTGGCCTGGTTGCAATATTCTCGCAAACATAGGGTATGCGAGTAGCGAATTGCTTCACCCACAACAATTGAGGGCATATCATTGCTGACACTAGTCTCCCCTACATTCAGAAAACCCATTGCGGTTTACCTGACTCTCTCAATTGTTTTATTTACTTTGGCATTTAGTCAAACAACGGATTGGTTATTTTTTGGGATAGTTTTCGTAGCAAAATTAAAAACCTATATACGTGATCCCTGCATAGAAACTAGGCCATTATAGACTCTTCCTACTTCGACACCATCCACATCACCCACGCATTTCATATCACAGTTAATATCAATTGAATTAAAAGAACAAGAGACCACCTCTAGGGTCGTAGGGGAATCCACCTCCTGAGTTGTAGAGGTGGTATCTAGAATGTGTGGGTAAATCATGGACTTTCGATGGCTAATTTGAAAGCTTAGTTGTCCTCCTTTGATCAATCGTTACCTCCAGATCTTGCATTGCTGTCAAAATCTCTAAATTTATACTGCTAATTCCTACAACATCAACTACCTGCTTGCAATGAGGCAGCAAACTAGTAGTTGGTTGCATACTAGCTTGAGCCTCCTCCTCAAGGCCTCCATCGAGCTTCCTTGCCAACTCGATGTCGCTATTAAGATCATTCTCTAGCATTTCTTCAACAACTTTGTCATCTGATTCAGCTCTAACTCTCCCCTTGGAGTTTTCGAACTGCTACACCATGGAGGAACGCTATATCATGTTGATCCCTCTTTTTCTTCTGTGATGGGCTTCCTCCCTCCCTCTAGTAACAGGCTTCCTAATTCCAATGGCCATAGTTAGAGTTTGAACAATCGTTTAGTGTACAATAGGAGTCAAAGAATATTGTCAATAACAAATTTCTTTTCAAAGCTAAGGCAAGAGGATTGGGAGATGATGATGCGACTTTGAAGCAGATAAGTGCGTCGCCAGTGAGGTGGGGGCGTGAACGAAGACAGCCGACTACCTTAACGTAAAGGCTATTACTACTACTGTATTAAACATCATAATTAATGATTCAATCCACCATAACAGCGACTGGAGTTCAACAGCCTGTTCAGGGCCATGCATCCCCTCCTTTGTAGCCTTACAACAACAACAACCAAGCCTTAATCTGACTAGGTGAGGTCGGCTACATGAATCCTTTATTTTTATTACGCTCTATCAATTACCAAATTTTTATAGATCACTCCTTATAGTTTCTTATTATGTTTTCCCTCCTTTGTAGCCTTAAATGGATCAAAATTGACTTTGATGATTCAATACAAAGAGGTGTAGCAGGAGCTATGTATTATTATTAGGGACCACCTAGCGGACCTAATCTGAGCTAGAGGTAGAAGAATATTGATGAGTGTGATGCTCATTGCAGAAAAATGAGTTGAACTTGAAGGATTGACGATGATCACAAATGATATTCTGAGGACATGAAGAGTTTAATTGGAAAGGGAACTCCATGAAGGTGCTTTAGCTCATTTAAAGTAGATTATACTAACATGAAGTGACCTGGATACAACTAGATCTCACATAACACCACAGAAGGACATCAACATAGCAGAGATCAGAAAGGGACACACTAGGGGCCTTTAGTACATTATATCAATTTAAGGCACAACAATGAACGTGGACACACAAAAACGGAAGGATTGATGCAAGCAGCATTTGGACAGCATTTGCAGCAACTATAGCACAAGCAAAACAGACCAACTGAGCTTTCGTTAAAAGCATTTTGGAGATCTACCAAGAGGCTTAGAGCAGTTAACACTTTCCATGATATATCACATATAGACTTTGTTCTTGAGCATGTTGTACACATCTCACTGTTGTTTCGTTTTTGTAAAATTACACAAGTATCATGTAACATAAATTGCGTGACTGATTTTTTGACACACTATATTGCTTTAGGTGATGTTTGTTGGGAAGGGTATACCCCTCCCCATTCATCTTTGCAAGGTCCTCAAAGGGATGTTGCGATGTTGGATGACTCTTGTAATTTGGTGTTTTAGTTTAATGCTAAATGCCAAGTTTATGAACACTGTAATCTAAGTACACCTTTGAGGTTGTTAATTTCAATGTAGGATGGAGAAGAAAGAGGATGATTCCTTCAAACTGACATTGAAAAAACACTAAAATAAAATAGATATTGTTGGCTAAGAAAAGAAGAAGCTAAGCAAATGTATACTTCTATTAGAGTAATACACAACTAGTACCATCCATCTCTAAAAGTTCACATACTAAGCTAAGTCCACACTTAAGAATCCACAATCAAGATCAAAGAATCTAGGGACAATTACCTACATGTCATAAAGAACTTTGAATATTACTTACATACCACTCTCTTTGTCAATTTTGAATTATAAGATGATATGTATTTGAACAAGGGCATAATGTTTAAAGTTTTGAGTGACGTGCATATAAATGCCCTACGAATCTACTCTAGAATCCACAGCAACAATTTTCTTATTCAATCTATAAAACGTGGGGAAAGCAGTATAAGCAATAGGCTCCTAAAGCTTAGAAATTATCAGATTTGCATTAATAAATCAGCAAGCTTAACATTTGATAAAAATTTACATATAACATATATGCACAAGAAGATGGCCGAAGAAACTCACCAAACAATAACCTATAGACTTTAGACAAGTACGGTTTGTCATCATCAGACTGTGCACTGCTAGTCTGCACATCCCCATGGAACTCTCCAGTCTCTCCTGGTCAACTAGGAAATCAAAACCTCCTCTGAAGCTAGAAAACCATACTTCCACATCATCCCAATAATGGTCTCCGCTTCAGACATCCTACCTGCTTTTGAATATGCTTTATACATGATCAAAAACGTCCTTTTGGTGCGATCAAACCAGGGTTCCATCTCTCCCAACACACCATGCATCTCAACCAGCTGATTCCGCTGCCCATACATCACCATTTTAGTGTGATACAGTGATCTGCATAGCTTCCAACCAGCGTATTCTGCTACCTTAATGAACCGAGACAGTCGATCCACCGCACCGCAGTGGAAGTAATTCGAAATGATGGAACGCATGACTCCTGATGCAACAACTCTTATTTCCCTGCTAACCGCTTCAGAAATAAGTGTTTCCATGGCATCCACTAATCCCTCCTGAGCATAAAGCCTAATCATAAGAATGTTTAGCCATGGCTTGTACTCGCCTTCTGGAATATGTTTACTCAGCTCCTCGATCTTCCTCACCCTATCTTTATCTGAGCTCTTGCAGTAAGCGCAGATCATAACTCGAAGCAAAGACCATACCCTTTCGTTCACATGAGACTTAACCAATTCGTACATCTTTTCCATCTTCGTAATATCGCAAACATAGGCATATCCCCGAAGCATGAGGCATCGCGTGAAAATATCCGGCTTGACATCCCCAGCGATCATCTGTTCGTAAGTCATCTCCATTCGATCCCACATCCAGGCCGTCAGGTAAGCCGCGATGACAGTATTGTAAGTGGTTAAGTTCGGCGAAAGAAGGGGATGCTCGTGGATTTGTTTGAGGACGATCTCCAATTTTCCGATGAGCATCGAGCGGCCAAAAACTTGGAGAAGAAGGTTGTAAGTCGAGATGGTGGGAATGCAGTTTTTATCGCGCTGGAGGTCCTCGAAGACCGCGACGGCCTTCCTCGTGAGGCTACTGTACATGTATACGGTCATAAGGGAGTTATACATACTGGTGCTTCGTATTCCGCGGCGACCACCGTCAGTGAAGAGATCTCTAGCAAGGCCGGAGTTCTTAGCCCGGCCGGCGAGGCTGATCGCTTTCGCGTACTCCTCCGGGACCACCTGAACCCCCGAGTTCGCCTGCTTCAATCGCCAGAGAAAAACCTAGAAAGCAAAGAAGGCGCAAACAAGTAAAGCCTGCTGGCTTCAGCACAAAACCCTGAGAACTCTAAACCCTCAAAAACCTAATACTTCACCTGGACGGCGAGGCGGGGGCGGGTTTTAAGGCGGGAGAGCAGCTCTACGAAGGCGGAACCGGGTGGAGAGGAGTGAAGGAGGGAAACAGCTGAACGGGACTCCAGAAAGGCAGCGAGATCGGTGAGGTCATCATCGTCAGCGAGATTGGAAAGGTGACCTGCGGTGAGGAGATCGTCGGCCAGGGAGGAGATTAGAGAGCGGGTTTCCTCAGTTTCAGCATTCGTCGGGAGGGCAATGGGCTTCTCGCTGAGTAGCATGATGCGCTCGCGAAGGTCGTTGTGATCGTCGGAGGTGGAGAGACGGCGAGTACCGGCGGTGGAGCGAATTGCGGTGTCTGGTCGACGGAAAGGGAGGCGAGCGGGGGAAGGAGGGAGGAGGCGAGGCTTTCTGGAAAAGCACCCGCGGAGCAGACGGAGATGGTGGTTCGGCTTCGCCATGGCGGCGGGGCTCGGCAAATTTGTTAAAATCCTTTCCGGGCTCCGGCAGGTAGGGTTGAACGGCTGGATTGAACCGGAGCGTAGATGGGCCGGTCCAACTCCACCAGAACAGGGGTGAGAATATCAAAGTTAAAGCCAAACCAAATCCATTTGAGCCCGAGTCAGATTTGAGTTAGTTTGATTCGATTAAAATTTAATTTCGAGCTAGTTGAACTTTAATCAAGACAGTTTAAATTTCAAAGTAATTAAAAATAATTTTTAAAAAAAATTAATCAGCTTTCATTTGATTTTAAATATGAATTAATAATACACAGACTTAAAAGATATATAATTTTATAGGTTTTGATTAATGAATCAATAACAATATTGATTTTAAAATAATATTTATTTGAAATTTCAGCTAACTATTTTTCCAACTTTACTGAGTGTTTTGAAACCTCTATTAATAATTTATAATTTAAAATATTTATTAAAAATATTAATTATTTTATCTTTAGACAACACTTTTATAATATTTTTTTTATATTAAGTCCATAAATTATAGTTAAATTTTTTTTATGAAATATATAATTTTCAATTGATAGGCCACTCGTACTATCTTATGACATTAAAAATATGTAAAATTGGATAATTTAGTTTTTATAATTAATAACTATTTAATAACTGATTCAATTTAAATATATAAAAATATTTAATTATATTTTTCATTTTTATGCACATAATTTTGCCAAGGCATGTAAAATTTTTAGGATGATTCAATTCAATTCTTGATTCTATCCTTTAAAATTTAAAATTATAATAAAATAATTAATTTAATAATTAATAACGATTACGTTTATTAATTTTGTAATAAATAAATTGAGAAAATTATTTTTTTTTTAAATTAAAATATTAAAATTAACATTTTTTTTATCAAATTATAGATTTTTTAAGTGATGAACCCATTAACGTGCATAGATTAGTCAAGACATTAAAAAGTTTTAGAAAAATTTTTTAGGATCGAATAATTTAGTTTGATATTCTGTTTTATCATTCCGAAATAAGAATCAATTTAAATAATTGACGTAATGATTAATAATTATTAATTTTATCAACCATAATATTGATAAATTAAATATTTTTTATTATTTTATGTGCTTGATTAGTAGTAATTTTATTATTTTCTATTAATACTATAAACTTATAAAATTTATTTTAATTGTTTTATTTATATTTGCTAACAAATAAATTGAATGTTTTATTTTCTATTATTAATATTGATGTTTTATTATTTTGTATAATCTAAATTTCACTTTTTTATTTTATTAATTGTCTAAGTTATATAAATTAAAAAAATATTACTATTTTAAAAAAATATTATCGTTTATTATTATATTTAAATTATTCTATAATTAAAATTTTAAAATACGTATTTTATGATAAATGTTTTTGTAAAATTTATTAAATTTGTATTATGATTACAATCATAGTTTAAAATGTGTAAATTCTTTTTTATATGATTTAAAATATAAAATTGATTCTTTAATTTATTGCTAAATAATAAGTGGGATATAACACGATTCAAATCTAAATTGATTTTTTCAATTCAATTCTTATTTTGGTATAAAATTTAATTTAGTTCTGATTTATGTACAATTAACTTTAGTTAATGCATATTTAAATTTTTTTAAAAATTAAAACTCATTCGTTTTCTACAAGCAATGCACCTAAAATCTCTAGTCAATACTATTCAAAAAAAATTGTAGGCATTACAAATTGTATGAATATAAAATAAAATAAACATTTTATTTAAATATTCATAAAATTTATTTTTTTAATTTTTATTTTTCACATATAAATGAAATATTGAATAAAATATAAGTATATTTATCTCTAAAATTATTTTAGTTTAATAATTAAAATTTATTATATTTTATATAAATTTTAATTATTTTTATTACGATTGTTAATTTTATTTTATCATCTAAATCAAAATATTTTACTTATTAAAAATTTAAAATAAAATTGATGATTTTACTAAAAATAATAGAGAATATGAAATAAAATAATTTTTTATAATAAAATTTATGTAAAATATAATAAAAATTAATTAATTTATTATTATTTTTAATTAAATATTATTTTAATTTTAGATATAGAATCAAAATGAGCCGAGGTTGCTTTATAATAATGGGCGACTTCTTCAAAAACCCTCAAATGTTCGTTTTTTTTCCGGCGCCCTCGCCGGGAGTGCTGCTCGCTCTTTCTCTGGAGATTGACATTCCGCTCCCAACTTTCAGAAGGCAAACTCCACAGCAAGGGCTTCCTCGCCCTAGCCTTTCTGGAGTTCGCCCTTGACGTCTGTGGCCGAAGAAACAAAACAAACAAAGCCCTCGCCGGAACCCTAGCGGGGTTTTACGGCCGTCCGGACGTCATGGCCCCTATCCTCAACTACGAGCAGCACGCCCAGCGGCTCCTTGACCCTGAACTATGTAATTTCCTCTCCCTCTCTTTCCTCCACTTCCTCCCCTTGCAACGGACTGCTAACATTGCGGTGGTTCGGGTGCTGCAGCTTTGCAGACGAGGCTGCAGATGGTGATGGAGGTGCGGGACTCACTGGAGATAGCGCACACTTCCGAGTACCTCAACTTCCTCAAGTGCTACTTCCGGGCCTTCTCGGTGATCCTGACCCAGATGACAACACCTCAAATGGCGGAGAACGTGGAGCACAAACTCCGAAACGTGGTGGTCGAGATTCTGAACCGGCTTCCCCACAGCGAGGTCCTCCGCCCCTTCGTCCAGGACCTCCTTAAGCTTTCTCTCCAGGTTCTCACGCAGGACAACGAGGACAATGCCCTCATCTCCATCCGCATCATATTCGACCTCCTCCGCAACTTCAGGCCCACAGTCGAGTCCGAAGTTCAACCCTTTATCGACTTCGTTTGCGCCATCTATCAAAGCTTTCCTGCTACTGTGAAGTACTTTTTCGACCAGCCACACTCCACTTCTGCGGTCACCTCCAGCTCAGTCGCCAGTGTAGTTAGTAGTAGTAGTATTATAAGTGGAGGTGGCGCTGGAGGGGAAGATGGGAACGTTTTGCTGGATGCCGCACCCGTTACACCCCATGTTGGTGCGGGACAGCTTAACCCAAGTACGCGGTCCTTTAAGATCGTTACGGAGAGCCCTCTCGTGGTTATGTTCCTCTTTCAGCTTTATAACAAGCTCGTCCAGACCAATATACCATGCCTTCTACCTCTCATGGTATCGGCTATCTCAATAACAGGGCCTGAGAATGTTCCTCCTCGCCTGAAGACCCAATTCGTTGAACTAAAGGGTGCGCAGGTTAAGGTATGTCACGCCTGGCTTATGTTCTCTTGCCCATTATTTCATGTTATGATTATTCATTTTCTTATTTTTCTTTGGCCTATTGTGTAGACACTTTCTTTCTTAACCTACCTTTTGAGGTCCTTTGCTGATTATATAAGGAACCATGAGGAGAATATCTGCAAGAGTATTGTGAATTTACTTGTCACATGCCCTGATTCAATGTCCATTCGAAAGGTGAGAGCTTGCTTAAATAAGGCAAAAGAACAGTATGATATTGGGCTTTTGTGTTCATGGCTTGGTTGATTTCTTGTTTCAGGAGTTACTAATAGCCTTGAAGCATGTTCTGACTACTGACCTCAAAAGAGGATTGTTCCCTCTGATTGATACACTTCTAGAGGAGAGGTACAAGTACAACTGATTGTGGAATTTCTCAATCTTCATGCCTGCCCATGAATGTTTTCCCATGTTTAACAATGAAAGAACAATTTTGTTGGCATGGCACATTACATTCAATGGATGAATTCTTTCTTATGTTGATTTGACTGTTTTTCCATCACACTTTGTATCATACTATTAAAGAAGGTATATAATGACTCGTTGCTCCCACCATTTTGAGGACTGGAGGATGTCGATGAGCACAGCCATATCCATGCATAATACACAAAATGTATCCTGGATTCTAACATATCAGTCTCAGTTCACCTCTTGACATCTTAGGCCACATCAAGGATTCCATAATGTTGCTTTGAGGCCTGTCTCCCTGTAATTTCAACAACATTGTGCGAATCCTTAATCCTAAACAAACTTTGTGTCATCTATCGGACAAATACATCATAGAAAGTTACACATTTTACATTGTCACTCAACCAACCACAACCCTACACTTTCATCCGGGCTTGGAACTGGCAACACAAAAGTAGAAAATAAAGCTCAACATAGATGGAGTTATTATGGAAGTGTTCACACGGTGAATATTCAAACCAATATTTTGTGCTTGCTAATATGGATATGAAAGCACATCTCCACTTCTAATTTAGCTTTGTTTGGAGCTAAGGTTTATACCTCTTTCATTATTTAAAGTTTGATTCATAGAGTCTTATGATCTTTCAATAGCATAATGAAATAACACACATTGTTAGCCAAGATGATTATGAGCTTAATTACTATGGGTGACATATGCTTCCCATTGATGTATTTTGTATGAGGCATCTCACCTATTCTTTATAGGTGATTTTTGTACTCTTGTAGCTTAAGTAACTTAATAAATAGGCTTAGGCCACTTTTCAAGAAACCTAGTTATTTCTTTAGATGATATTTTACAACATTTTGCTTCCTCTTCTTTTTCTTTTACTCTTTTTGTTCTTTATCATCCTCTCCTCTCTTTCTCTGAGCCACTTTTTTGAATTTATCTTTGGATTTGTTTGGTTGAAATTGAGCTCCAGCACTTTCCTCTTTTTAATTCCCTGCCGAAGCTTGTATCTGATTTGGATCTAATAGGTAAGCCATGATGCCTTCTTATCTTTATTTGGCTAGATGAAGAAAAGTTGAATTTTTCATCTGCTTCTTTATCCTCACAACTCTCCTCTCAAGTTTCTGCCACACATACCGCACTTCGTCATTGACCTGTGTAAACATGGATGAAGTTAGTCTCACCACTACTTCATCTTTCTAATCAAAATTTGACCCTAATACTTTGATTATGAGTTCGAACTCAATTTGTTATTTTTGTAAACTTTCACTATAGTTCTAATGGCTATTCATTTTTTCTTAATAAAAAAATCACTAATCTTTAAATAAGATATTTAGTAGAATGAACATGATTATTAACGTGCTAATACAAAGACTAACTTTTAGCAAATTCTGGGACATTACAAAGTCGCAAATTGTAAGCGAGAGAGGATCTGTTGGATGTAGTCGCCATTGAAACTAGTGGGCATAGTTGATGTAATTCTTGATCATGGAGGGCAATAGTAATCCAATCTTTAGTTTCTTTTTGCAAATTTCATTCAATAATAATTTTTGATTTTCTGTTCTCTGCTCTTGGTCTACCAAACTAGTAATTCTCGTTGTCGCAGTACACCCTATTAATAGTGTTATGGTTTTTGATACAAGCTTTTCATTTGAGTGAGAACCTAGTAGAATTGATATTAGGGAAGCTCGGAAGCAGTAATAGCTTGGGCCAAATGGTTTTCACCAACCTCGGAGAAGGAAAAGAAGAAGAGCCACAAAGATGGTGTCTAATTTTTTTTAATTTTCTTACCTTGGAATTTATGACTTGCCATATTGTTGTTTACTTCTTCTACTTTTTTTTTAAGTTTTTCTTTTTCCTCTCTTTTTTGGAGAAGGTAACAACTCGCTCACCTCTATCCTTTTGTGAGCTTTCAGACTGTATAGTCCAGGCCGCATGGTGTGGATAAGTAAGAAGGGAAAAATGATGTCTTAGTTGTAAATTCTTTTCAAATGAGCTTAAAGTCATTGTATGCTCTGAAAATGCAATTAGTAGAAATGCATTTGTAGTCAAAAATATCTTTAAGTGGCAGATTAATTTACTGAATTTCACTTTAAGGGAGTTACCTTTAAGATTTTAGATTCTGGATATGAAAGCTTCCCATAGGTGCAAGCCTCTATGGTTAATTACCTCTTTTCATTAGGAAAAGAACTTTCGATTAAAGGAGTCAAATGTCGATATTTATTTAGTCAATGGTTTAAGTTATTTTTAGGGTTGAGTTGGTTGTGAGGCGATAGTAAACTCTATCAAGATCCCATGGTTCTAGGATTCACCGCTTGAACTTGGTCTACTTAATCCCTTAAGGTTATGGCTACAGAATGACCTGTTAAAAATCATGAGTTTTATAGTTCGAGGATGTTTTAGCAAATCTGGGTGGACGGAATTTAAGTCTCTTTGATGACATGCCTTATGTGAAAGATTCAGTCTAGTTCAAATTTTTTGTTGACAAATAACTTTGTCATGTCAAAAAATTCAACATTGTAACTTAAGGATGCCCTTCATTTCATTTGGGAATGCGAGATAAAGGGTATGTGCCTTTGTCAAGGGGTGGACATCACGTAGTTTGAAATAAGCTATGATGTAATCAAACACATTATAGTTTTATGAAGAACTTATAATCTCATAAATATCAATTTTTTTTTAAATGAGCATTGCTCGCTTTAGTAGAGTAGTGGTATAGCAAGTCACAGAGCTGTCACTACAATTGTTTTGCATGATAAGGCATGCTATTCGAGAAATTTTAAAGTTAAGAAAATACTCAATTTTAGTATAATTTGAGGCATTTAGCCTCATATAAGATATGAGGATCAAAAACTATGGGTTGAATCATTTGATGTTTATTTATCAAAGGAGATGACATTTAAAAGTTTCTAAGAAAATTAAAAATTTCATATGAATTATAAGTTCAAGAACTTAAAAATTATGTGTTCATAAGCTAGTTACTTCACAAAAATCACTAGGTATGAATTTATTATTCTCATAAATTTTTGTGAAACAATTTCATTTAGGTCCGAGAGGTTATTTACTAGACTTATATGATTTTGTTTTTAATTCTAATATGGAATCAACACGCGTAGGTATTCATTGTGAAATGAGGCTAGGTTGAGTAAAGTATAAGGATAAAAAAATAGAGAAAGAGAAGATGATCAGTGCGGCTTACCTATGTTTGATGGTTGGCCGTTTGTTGTTGACATTTCTTTGTATATGCAAACACACTAGGAAGAGAATAGGGGTAAGATGTCATGATCAAAGTGGAGAGAGATAGGGAAGGATGGGGTGGTGGAGAAAGTTGAGTAGAGAAAGGTACTTAACCTACAATTTGGAGGGCTTACGAAGAAACTTTGTGTGCCTTTAATGATTTATGAGAATACGTTTATATAGAAGGAGATGTTAAGTAGTAAGTGTTAATGAAGAATGAAGATGATTAGTGGGTGAGAGTGTGAATGTCCAAAATAGGTGATGAGTAGGTGAGAGTGTGAATGAAGAAATTAGATATTGGTAGTGAGGATGTGAAAATGAGATAAAGGTGGTTGATATGGAAGTCAAAATATCGATTGAAAAAGAAAAAATGTGATATGTATGAATTGGTAGATGGAGAAGTAATTTTAAAAAAGGTTTATTATTATTATTTTTTTAGGTAAATAGTCATGGTGGTTGATCCATGTGGCTAATATCACCACTAATATGCCACACAACATGCATTTCAAAGAAGAAGGTTGATATGTTATATCTCATTCGATTATTAAGATGTCAAGGCAGTAGCTCTTGTTAAAGGAGCTATATTCAGCCTAATAGTTAGGCCTCTAAATAAGTTATCAAAGCCCAATGTGTGAACATAAGGTACAATATATGCTAGGTTTCGTTTGAAAAGAGTTGGAAAGAGTAACCCAAGTTGCCAGATTTATGGTTTTTTGCAATTGAATTCATCTCATTGTTGGGGCCTAAATTGTGTTGTGGTGGTACCCTTGTACTACTGCTTCTATTGTGGTTATTGGTCCTCCACTTTTAGAATTTTGTAAGGAAGCCTTTCCAAAACCAAAGATGATCACTTTCTACAATAGAAGTTATATAAAAAAAAATCATACATCTTTTTGTGAGTATGCAATACTCTAGGAATTTTAGAAGCCTCAATTGATAAAATGTCTAAAGCATTTTGTCTAATTACTTAACCGTTGGATAGGGTCTCGCTGGTTTCGATCGGTGAATCTGCCAGTAAATGGCATTTTATATTCGGAAAGTGGTGCATTTTAGGTTTAAGATGATATAAAAAAGGAGTCTTTGTCACAATTATTTTTACTCATATTATATATGCACAAATTAGGGAGTGACTTAACAGTTAGAGTCATTGAGATAGATTACAAAAGAATAATGTTTATTTATAAAATTTGATTTAAATACAGAATTATAAGAGTTCAAGTACACAATAGGCCATCCAGCATAACCTTAGACAAAAACTAAAAATAGTTGGTTTAATAAGAAAAGAATATTTGAATAGTCCCGTGTTGGCAGAAAGATTTATTCATACAGGGGATACAGGAGCAGGGGGCCATCTTATAGCGGGGAAGTGTGGGCTTTTCTGGTAGTTCATGTGCTTAAAAATAGCAAATTTATCATATATAGAGAGTAAATGATTCCCACCTCACAATAAATGTGGTGGCTAATATCACATAAAATATCAGTAATCATGAATATATAATTGTAATAAACATCAGATTATTTAGAGATTTCTCTTAGATTATTATATATATGTATTTTAAAAATATCATCAATGTGACTAAAGATATGCCACTAGTGTGACAGCAGAGATTGCTATCCGCGTAACAATATAATGCAAGTATGTCCTTTGCTCGAAGTCACACATCTAGAAGGTGGTTTGCTAATCACCTGGATCCTAGATTATTGTATCACTATATGTCACTGGATACATAGTATTAGTATTATCCGGCATAGAGCCCCAACGTGTAGCCACATAATATCGACATTTGTCATATAATATCTTTTATTTAGTATGATTATGATTAATTTAATTTAATAACCATGATAATTTAAGTTTATCGAACATTGGTAATTACTGATACTCTTTTTCTGTGGAATTGTTTTTAACTAAGTTACTTGCATGTCAAGAGATCTTTTGCTGTCCTCTTAATTTTGCTAATTGTTTTTAACATATTTTTTGTTTGTTAGAGTTTTGATTGGGACTGGCAGAGTTTGCATTGAGACATTAAGACCACTGGCCTATAGTCTTCTTGCAGAGATAGTGCATTATGTGCGAAATGAGCTTTCACTTTCACAGGTTTGTTTCTTTATGGCTTTCTCTAGTTTTTTTCTATTTTTGTTTATGCAATAGTATTTTTTACATAATGTGAATTATATTAATCTTATGCATGATCCCCTAGTGGTGTCATGTTACTGAGCTTCCACATTTTTTTTGAAGTATTCTAATGGTCAATTGTAGTTTTTATTTTTATTTTTTGTAGTATTAGCTGATCAACTACCATGCATATGATTAAGTTATTGAGAAGAGTGAGTGGTTTTGGATACCATAATTCAATTATATAAAATGACAGTTATATAGATTGTGTTATTAATAACATCCGTATAAGATGGATTATGTAGAAGAACTTAGGATTGAAGGTAAATTTTATAGGAGAATAGTAGGATCAATAATGTAATATGATACTGAACACTGATCTGTAAGGTAGGAACATACAAAAGAAGTAACCATCACAAATATGAGAATTCTAAGATGGATTGATAGTATAACATAAAAGGACATGATGAGGGATAAGTACATTTATAAGAAGGTTGGAATAACCTTAATTACGGATAAGTTCAGAGAATCATCTTTAGATGATTTGAACATATAAATTATAGGCTGAAGCTCTAATAAGACGAGTTGAGTTATTAGATTTTTCTCATCACATATAAAAATAAGAGAAAGACAAAACAAGATTTGATAAAAATCTTGCATACTTTGGAGCTAAATGAGATGTCATTATTTGATAGAATGGACTGAAAATAGAGGATTCATGTAGCTAATCGCTTCTAGTGGGATTAAATCTTAGTTGTATTTGTTGTTGGATATATAATATACAATGTCTTATGTACATCTATACATAAGCAATATATTTTAGCAGATTATTCCTTGATGCAGAATAGAATGGATAGATTGAATAGATTATGGTTAACTTGTGATTCTTGTTGAGTTTTTTTGTTAGTTTATATAAGGTTTGGCAACAACACTCTAGTAGAGCTCAATAATGGAAATGAAATCTCAATAGTTTTAGAAATGGCAACACTATGATGTACCACTTATTAATACTTAATTAAAAGATTATTGCTAATGAAATATTATTTAGCAATCTACACAAAGATAAACTTGATGGGATCTTACACAAATTTTGTAGTGAAAACTAGCTATATTTCTCCTCCAATATAGATTACAAAATAAAATTAAACAATTTCATTGTGTCACATCCCATGGTTAAAACTAATTTTATTTCACATACTATATACATTTCAAAATGAAAACTACCTTATTTTAAATTTTATATAAAAATTAAGACAAATTTCGTCATTTGATTAAAGAAAACCGCTAAACAAAGGCAAGCTATATCGCTGCGATGCGATTCTTGCACAGTGCAAGTGACCTTTACATAGCATATAGTCCTACACATTTTATATTACCCTTGGGACTTGACTGCTTTGCTAGCTCTGTTACACTTAATTCACCTCATTACTATCTCATATTCTTCACCTATCCTCTGCTCATGCTAAATCGAAACCTCAGCTGCAACATGTGTTATGTTGGATAAGACTTGAATTAGCTAGTTTAATAAAATTTATAAATGTATTTTGGGGCACTCTGAGGCCACCATCATATGAGATAAGTATACTTCAATATCATGTTCACTATGATACCTAGAGTTACGGCATCAAGGTGTACCCTTATGGATGCATCTACAAGCAGTGAGAACCACATATTTCTCATTGCTTGGAGACCCAACTTGGATATCTCACCCTCTATCATTGGGAACTCGAAGTCAAGTTCCTTTACGAGGAGTTCTGATGCAGGAGCATTGAGATCACCATTAACTTGATGCACTGGATTGAGTCTACCACCTAAATAATCTGGTGGAACTACTTTTAGTATTTTATTTTATTAGTCGATTTTGTTATGAGAGATTTTTGAGAGATCATGTAGTGAGAAAAATATTATTTAGTGTGTGGGCATATATTTGTGTGGGTCCTTGTAACGAGATGAAACATGACTCAAAACAAGTTTGGCTATTGAATCAAGCCCAACCGAACCATGTCTACAGCTAGCATTCATTAAAGGTGCCCTATATGCATATTAAGCAGAAGCATTCAAAACAATTCAAGCCAATATTTCATAATTTAGTTATGGGCCTTCAGTTGCTTCAAGTCCATCGGCCAAGCTATACTCACCAAGCATTCAATTCCCAATTATAAGCCTTCAAATATGATTAATTTCAGATTTCAGCATTTATCTCTATCATCCAACCAACATTCAGCCCATCTATGGATTTGACCCATCACTCTCTACTTCAGCAAAAGATCAGATGAGGAACCAGCTTGGTTGGATCTAAGGGCAGGGAGATTCTAGGGGGAGATGGTCACTTATGTGGTAAAAGCCACATAAGGGGTAGTTTTTGGGCAGAATATGATCTGAAGAAACCATAGTTTGGAGAACTTCGTCCTAGCATATCCCTGTCAACGTCGACAGTGGGAGGTGGTGGTGGTGGTGAGGGTGCTCTCTTGGACCTAGGTGTCGCATCCAAGCTTCTCTAGTGGTGTGAGGTGGAGGTGGAGGTGGAGGTGGAGGCGGCTGGCGGTTGCTTTGGTATCTCTCCCTGCGGTAGTGGCGAACAATGTAAGGGGAGGGAGGCGACGACCTCCTACAGGAATCACTCACAGTTGCTCTAAAAAATGAGTAATAACAAAAAACAACTAAAAAATCCTAATTCCTCTCACCTTTGCTATAAATGAATGATATCAGGCCATCTTATCCATTAGTCCTCAACAACCTTGATCCTCACTATAGATTAGGCTACTCCATCAAGTCCATCTATTTGAAAATAAATTGATCCACTGGATGGATGATTGAGAGGGGAATTTTGGGCCAAGTTCGGCCCAAATTTAAAATATACCCAACTAAAACTTAAAGCTCTCATCATACCCAAATTAACCTAATATATGCTCATTCCTCTCCCAAGCTCATTTACGATATAAAAGAGATGTAAGACTCACCCCTAAAATAAAATAATACATAGTATCTATCTAATGTAAAATATGCGAAAAAGTAAATAAGAGGATAAATAGGATGATGTCGAAAATTATCCTTGAACTAAATAAGATATCGTCAAGGTTGGTGCTAGGGATGCTCTGTATCAGAAATGGTATGGTGTAGGTTGTTAGAAGCAGTAAGCTTCAAATACTCAAGTGCTTTAATAGAAATAAATATGGATGTACGTCAAGTATCAATTAACAATTTATCAACTTTACCATTGCACTTAAAGCAAAAATAAAAGATGGTAGCCTCACCTAAAGGACCTTTTGGTTAACAAGAAAGTGAGACATCTATAATTGCCACATGCTCATGTGAAAATGAAGGCTTAGCATACCTAAAGCACCTTGCCATTTAAAAGTGTTAAAAGTATATAAAGACTCAATTAGGCTTAGATAACAAAAGTAAATGTAAAGTGAAGGCTACTCACCAAGACCCCAAATGTAGTGTATCCAAGCCTTTTGTCACCAATCTAAAATAAACTTTTAGGCCTCTATATTGGAAGATGTGATGGGGATGAAGTTATCAACAAAAGGAATGAAGTAACTAACTAGTAGAGGCTCGATGAGTAGCTGATATGAGTCGTGGGAAGAGGATATGTGTAGTGGATAGTGGAGTAAAAGCACGAAGTGTTGTAGGATGGATAAAAGACTTAATTAAGGTTCGATAGTAAAATTAAATGCAAAGTGAAGGCTACTCATCATGACCCCAAACGTAGTATATCCAAGCATCCTGTCACTAATATGAAATCAACTCTTAGGCCTTTGTAATGGAAGATGGGATGGGAATGAAGCCATCGACAAAGGAAATAAAACAACCAACTAGTGAAGGCTCGATGAGTAGATATGAGTCGTAAGAAGAGGATATGTGTGGTGGATGGTGGTAGAGTAGAAGCACAAAGTGTTGTATGATGGAAAAGAGATAATTCTAGTGACTCCTATAACATAGAATCCATAGGATCACTTGTTTTTAATCCAATTTGATGTAGGATATGTGAGGGTGCCTATGTTTTGCCAAAGCGGACAAGCGGACCATTTAAATGAAGAGTTTCGACATGTATAATACAACATTACAGAAATTCAGCACAGACCCTGGTTGTTTGGATCTTAAAAATTAATTTGGTTTAATTTTAAATAGGCATTTCACATCACACATAAAATTTAATATTAAAAATTAACTTTATTTCACATCCTACACACATTACTAAAATAATAACTAACTTATATCACATTCCTCATTTATCCCAATATAATAACTAACCTTATATTACATCCCTCACATATTCCAACATAATAACTAACTTTATTTCACATTATTCACAACTTATAATAAAAAAGTATCTCTATTCAAGTTTAATTTTAATCTTGTTAAATTAAACCTTACAAACAAACAGACCCTAAATAGTGAAAAGAAAAAGGGATTGCAGCACTCATAAAATTATTAGGTGGGGTGTTGCAAATAATAAATCTGATTAAGATTGCTTTCAAAAGATTTGAAATGATACTGAGGCCAAGTCCATTTCATAAGCAGAAGTTTATTCCATCGAGGCTTCATGAAATAGTTTGGAAACATGTGTAGAACTCTTGGTCAAAGCAAGAACATGAAATTCTAGGAGTTACAACTCCAAAATAGTGCGAATAAAAGGAATGAACTGAACAGGAAGATGAAAAATGAAATGAAAGGGTAATAAGACTCAAACCCGTTATTAGTCCATCCATCAACCGCAAACTTGTAGGTGATATCAGACAAATCTCCTTTGACGAACACCTTTCCAGCTACAAATCCCCTCCGATATGCTAGGACAAAGTTGTCGAAACTAGGGTTTCTTTAGTTCATATTCAGCTCAAAAATTGCCCTTGATGTGGCTTTTGTCGTAAATAACCGGCTCCTTCTAGACTGCTCTCAGCCCTTGGATCCAACCAACCTGATTCCTCTCTCTGGAGAGTGATGGGCCACATACATAAATGGGCTTTTAGTATTGGTTGGATAATGGAGATAAAATGCTAAAACCTGAAATTAAATAGATTTGAAGGCTCATAATTGGAAATTGAAATTTTGGGTGAGTGTAGCTTGGCCGATGGACTTGAAGCAATTGAAAGCTTATAACTAAATTATGAAATATTGGCATGAATTCTTTGGAATGCTGCTGCTTCATATGCATATAGGACACCTTAAAAGAATGCTTATTGTGGACATGATTCAAGCTAGATAAACTTGTTTGAGTCAAATTCCATCTCATGTCAATCACCTGTTATAGGGACCCACACAAATATATGCCCACATGCTAAATACATTTTTTCCTCACCACATGATTTGTCAAAAATCTCTCATAATAAATTAAACTAATAAAAGTACTAAAAATAGTTCCACCTTATTATTTAGGTGGAAGGCTGAATCTAGTGCACGAAGTCAGTGGTGACCTCGATGCTCCTGCGTCATAAAGCTTTGTTGTTTTCCCTTTCATTGTCATTAGTTGCCTTGAGCTTTTACCTAAATGAACACAAGGGCTTACACTTGACAATTATTTTAGCAATTTTCTTTTTAAAATTTTGTGAATCATCATTTGTTTTAAATGTCGACACGTGAAGGATTGATTGCTATGAATTTATACAACCAAGCATTTTTCTTTTTAGCTAGTGTATATTTAAGTTGGATACAGTCACAATGTGTACCATAATCTAGTTTAGGCAGAATCTCTAACTATATATTTAAGTGTACATCTGTGAATGCAGATGCTTGATGCATGGTGCAATCTATTGTTATAGTTAATGTTACACGGTTTGTATCATGTAATATATCCTTCTATTTGCTTTTTTGATTCTCTTTGCACATAGCATTTGAGCTTGATTTATCTAAGGTGACAAACTAGTACCTTTTTAGGTACCCATTTTTTTAGAAATTCAATTCATTTTGTTTCTTATTCTCAACATATTTGATTTGCACGTTGTGCTGAAGGTACTGACTTCCTTTAGTTAACTTCAATATCATGCAGCTGTCTTGTATTATCTACTTGTTCTCAAGGAACATGCATGACTCTTCCTTGACTGTTGTTGTTCATACAACTTGTGCTCGTCTCATGTTAAATCTGGTGAGTTTTTATTCTTTTCTAGTGGAATAAGCTTTATCCATCAAGACTATCAAATAATTTAAATTGACAAATATTTTTTGAAAAGTAAAATTATTTTTTTGTTTTTAGCAAGTATTTTATTAGGTGTGCTAGTTCATGAGCACAACATTGTTCTGGGCTAGGGGTGGCAATTTGGGTTGACTAGTCAGGTTCAAGATCCAGTGTTTACTTGACCCATTTAAGCTTGAATTGAACCTGATTCATTTATTAAATGAATCAAGCATCACCTAACCTATTTAATAAATGGGTTATCCGATCCAACCTGGCAACTAGATACCATAATTTAATAAATTTAATATTTTTTTTTACCTTGAACTGATTTAATCATAAGTTTTATTAAGAACATTAAAAATCTAATTAAATTATGTAATACATGTCTAATAATAAATATTCAAATTAATACTACAAAGAAAAATAGACTAATTTTGAAAAATTGTCAGGTGTAGGTCATAATCAGCTTGACTCGCCAATTAGATGGGTCATATTCGGGGTAATCCGTTTATGACTTGTACTCATATAAGCTTGACCCATGTCTGGTTCAATTAGGTCGGGTTTTGGTCGAGTTCATGGGTCGTGTCAAAAGCTGCCAACCCTATCCTGGGCCAAGTTGTCTAATAAATTTTTGCTAGTATTTCACTTTGAAAAGTCTTGTATAAATTATCACAATGTTTGCTTTCTTTTTCTTTACTTCACAATGAGTTCCCTACCAATGGAAGAATGATAGGTCTTTTGGTGATTTGCTTTAGGTGGAGCCTATATATGAGAAAGGTGTTGACCAACCAACTATGGATGAAGCACGTATTCTATTGGTATGTGTACTAGTGTTTTCCATTTATAGTTTTTGAAATTGATTTGCATTTATGTTGCTGATGTGCATTTTGTGGTAAACTGGTCAATTAAATTTAAATTTTAAGGAACTGTTGGTTGGAGAAAATATAGCATTTGGAATGGAAAATTTTGACTCGTCTTAAAATGCTTGTTTTATAGGAAACAAAGTTTGTTTGTCATGTTAAAAATTGTATAAGATATGGAATAAATTCGATACTTGTGTTGATTGTTGTATAGGATGTGAAATAAACTTAATATTTTTAAGGTAAATTACAACTAGAATCTTGAGGTTAAGGGGTAATATTATGTCTCTTTAATTTTGAAAAATTTCTTCTCATCCTTACTCTCTTCCCCTCTCTTACTCGTTTGTGCAAGGGTGGCGTTGCTTCGGCAAAGTGCTGTTTTGACACTTGCATTGCGTGAGCGAATTGCCTTTGCATGTGAGGGCAGAGTTGTTCTACATAGTTGAGTTTAGGCAACGCTACCTCACCGGCCCCCTTGCATGCATTAGCAACCTCGCACGGATAATACGACCTCCGTGCTTTACCCGATGCACTTGTTAATGCCCTTAGTTTCTCCCTTGTAACATTATTTTAATGTTTACTTAGCAATTTAGGTTAATTTATACTAAGAATTTTATCTAATGTTTATTGATGTTGATCAATTTAATGAAAACATTAAGCTAGGAGATCGAATTATAAAGAGGATATTGAACAAGAGCATGATCAAAGCATCGAAGTTAAAAGAACTTGATGCATTGCAAAAGACAAAGCCTAACTGATCAAGTTAAAGATTAATTTTTTTTTTGGGTAGAAATTATGTAAATCCACCAATGAATGTGTGAAAGTATGTTGGAAAAAGTCTTCAGTACACTAGACACGATTAGAAGTGAGTAGGTTGGAGTCCATATTGATTTGGAGTGTTTTGGGTTGACTGGATAGTGCAAGGGGTGTTTTTGACCAATTGGTCGACCAACCTGGTTTACCATTAATAGAGCCAGTGCGAAATTTAGAATTTGGTCGACCAAGTTGATTTGATTTTGGATAGCTTTCAGTATTTTGGCCATAATGTCCATATGAATCTCAAATTGACAAACTATTTTTTACATTAGGTAGTAAACATCAAAACCTTTCCTATGGTATATAATTTTACAGGTTTTGATTAATGGATTAATAAAAATATTGATTTTAAAGTGATATTTGTTTGGGATTTTAGCTAATTGTTTTTCTTTTTAATTTGAAATTATTTTTCTAACTTTGCTTAATGTTTTGAAACTCTATTAATAAAGAATGTGACCTAGGGTGCTGAATGACCCAAGATTGAATTTACATTAAATTTTTGAAAATTTTAAAGAGTTTATTGTGATTAAGCATCCTTAGTGAGAAAAGTTTTATGTGTGATCGCATGCCTGTGTGCGCAAGCTCTAAAGAGTACTCTCATTGTGCTTTATATTTTTATTGGTGGATTTAGGTGATGTTGTAACTTATTTTACTTGATTCATTTGTATACTCTCTTTTTTGTCTTTTGGGTTTTCTTTTTGGAGAAAAAAGATGTTGAGTATGTGTGAACATTTTATGTGAGCGTTGTGCTTCTATATGGGGCTAGTTCACCTTCTATGTACGGGCGTCTGTGTGGAATCTTTGCATGAGGGTGACCTTCTGTATAAGGGTAGTCATGGGAGCCTATGTAGATTTCTAAGTGAAATATTATAAACTTCTTTTCTGTGTGATTGTGAAAGGTTTTGGTTTCTAAGTGAGAAAGGGTCCGTTGATGTAGGCCTTTGGTGTGTCGAACCACATAAATCACTGTCGTGTGTTTTTTTGAATACAATTGTCTCTGTATGATGTATGTGATTATGGTTCTGCATATTTATTTATTTTGTTATTAGTAATGCCTTTTTGTGTGGTATGAAATAGTTTATATTTTTTTGTGTATTTCGTCTATTTATTCCCCTTTAGATATCACCATCAAGCTTGCAGTTGTTGTTTCTTGCTAGAAGAAAAAAGAGAGAAAAAGGGCATTTTTGTAATTAGGAAATTAAAAATTTTAATTTAAAATGATTTTCATTCAGTTGGGGTTGGAAAACCAATGAAATTTATTAAATTTCGAAATCGTTGGCCTGCTTGATATTACACTTTAACCTCATAGGCTGGGATATAGTTTACCTATATTTTATATTAGAGTTTGTATTGGATGAGACATATAATTAATTAATTATTATTTTAAATGAGGAAACGATATATTTTCTAGGCATGGCTTCTTTTGCTACCATTAATGTCAATTTGTAAGCATTCAATTTATACTTTTTCTCACTTGTAGGGCCGCATTTTGGATGCTTTTGTTGGGAAATTTGGTACTTTGAAGCGTATTGTTCCTCAGGTACTCTCCATTTTTCATTAAACTCTCCTATAATAGTTTAATTGTCTTCAATCGCTTGAGTTTAATCTTTTTCTTGGTTTTATCATCCAAATATGAATGTGCTAATATAACCCTCTCCTATAATAGTTTAGTTCTTGGTCCCTGGCTATATTTGATATGTGATGTTAGGAAAAATGAAGAGAAGTATTTGAATGCTGTCTTGGGATTTTTTTTTTCTTTTTTTTTTCTCAATCCTAGGGATTATACCCTTGCTCTTCTGTCTTTTTAGAAAAGACATTACATGTTGGTAGCATTATGGTGGGTTTTCTCTTGGACCCTAGAGAACCGAGTCGAAAGGAGTACAGATGATTTGCTAATTTAAAATGTTTGTTAAGTTGTTGATCTTATTAGTCGTTTGCTAATTACATAGTATGCGAGTAGATTTTTTAGCTGTCTTTTGTTATAGGTATATTAAATTGACGCTCTTGAGAAATTCAAAAAAATATTCATACTCTTGAAAAAATAAAAAATGGCATTCCCACATTTTTGATTTTGTTCTCGGTAGTTGTCTCTTTCGATGCTACTTGTGTGGTGTGACGATTGATTTTTCATAGTTCTGTAAGCCTTTGTATGAGTCTCTCTTCTGTACCTATCTTGAACGACTTAGCCTTGTTTGGCGCAAGGACCAAAACGGGACCAAAATAGTACTAGTTTAAAAAAAATAATAATAATAAATAAATTATTTTAATTATTCTACATAAATTTTAATATAAAAAATAATATTTTACTTCACATACTCAATAATTTTTAATAAAAATATAAACTTTATTTCACATCTTAGATCAAAATGATCGATTTGAATATTTTGGTCTAGAATGTGAAATAAAATTGATATTTTTATTTTAAATTGTTGAGTATGTAAAGTAAAATAATATTTTTTATATTTGAATTTGTGTAAAATGATTTAAAAATTTTATTTATTATTATTATTGTTGTTTTTTAAATTAGTACCATTTTGGTCCTATTTTGGTCCTCGCGCTAAACCAGGGCCATAGTGTTGAAGAAGACTTACTTAAGTATCAAGATTAGCAATTATTGATCTCAAAAATTGTTCTGCTGTGGCAATGGTAGGAACATTTTTGTTTTTCTTAGAATGTCAATAAAATTTACAGTTTCTTTGGAGTCTTAATGTTCTGACTATTTTTAATTTCCAATTAAGCAGCTACTAGAAGAAGGTGAGGAAGGAAAGGAGAGATCTATTTTGAGGTTGAAGCTTGAGGTCCCTATGCAGGTAGTCTTTAGTTTTCATACTAATACAAGAAAATTCTTGCCAAGCATATATTATTCATTTTGTAAACTTCAAAGTTTTATTTATGGTTTGCCAAATTTCGAACTATACTAGGGCACAACCTTGGTGATAAAGTAGTTAGCGAAATATTTCAAATTATACATTTAATAAATTGAAATAATTTGGGAAAATTTCTGGACTGCCATGCCTTTTAATAACAAGATAATTGTCATTCCTTATTAAACTTGCTGAAAAGCGAGGCTCCAATTGTATGCTATAGTTTGCTAAAAAAAAGTATGGTGTTGTGATGGCTTATGCTAGAAGGAGGATACATGGCAGATAATGGGGCTGGGGATACTAGGGCACAAACTATGTTGAGAGAGGGAGTGGTAATTCATACCCAAATTGTGAAGTCATCCTGATCTGTTTTTATTGAACTTGTTAATCAAATTGATACACGCATAACTGATATCATTGATAATTTCAGTTTGTGTGGATGATTTACTCTAGAGTTACTCTGGCAATATGCGTGAGCTTCTGTGTTGCCTGTAGTTGTTGGTTTTACTTCATATGAATCTGAATGCTTTCCTATTAAGCATTGTGGCAAGTGTGAAAGTTTCAAAGTTTTTGCAGTCCAGACTAACTGTTGTGATTATTAATGCTTAACTTTTGATCTTAGTTGTCTTAAAATTTTGAGTTAATAGCAATTCGGTTCCTTTAGTTTGAACCTTGCGCAACTAGATCCTTGGACTTTCCATATTACTCAAATTGGTTCTCTAGTTTATGATAACATGCAAATTGGTTCTTTGATATTAGTAAAAGGACCCTAATGCATAATGTTATTTGTAATTATTAGACCAATTTGGACATTGTCTCCGTTAAATGTTTTGACTTGGTTTTTAAATTAGCCAAATTAGTACACTAGCTAAAGAAATGTCCTCCATTTGGCACTTTATTAATGTTATAGGGCCTATTTGCATGTTATTTCAAACTAGAAAAATAGTTTGGTTAATTAAAAAACTAGGATCCAGTCGCACTTAGGCCCAAAGTAGAGCCACCTAATTGCTATTAACCCTAAACTTTTCTTTAGATGTTTCTGGCTGTTCGTCTTGAAAAATTTGGTTATGGATCTAAAGATTGTTTAGGGGTGCTACTTACTGTAGTTAAACGAATTGGACTGCATGTGCTTAATTAGATATGATCGGGTACACTGTATAGCAGGTTGTATTAATTTGGGAGACTGAGCAGGGGATGTTGTCTATCTAGTGGTCAGATTTTGGCTAATTGTTCGAAAATCAAAACACAAAAAATATGTTAATGCAAAGTACGTGAAGGTATTATTTGACATTACAGAGATCATGCTAGGTGACTTCATGAGAAATTGCGTTGCATTCTTAAGCTCAGGCTTCTGAAGTGTTTTTTATAAAACAAATGTTGTTGACATCTAAAACAAGATATTAGTTACTGTGAGTTTCTTAATTTGATTATTTTCCCTGGGATCGTGAATGCTCCACACCTTATGCAAAGTATATAATTTTTTAAGTTTATTTTGCTACCATTTTTTTTTTCATGTATAACTGTTGTCTGTGAGGTAATGCTATTTCACATTGGCATAGTAACTAACCTGTACCACATCCATAGTTTTTGATTATGACATGTTATTTTCTATTCAGCTGTTAATTATCCTTTGTTTTCAATAATCTGATTTTTTTTTCAGGCTGTTCTTAATTTGCAACCCCCTCTGGAGTACTTGAAAGAAGTCAATGATTACAAAAATTTAATCAAGACATTGATTATGGGTAATGTATGACACTATGTTTAATAGTTATTCTGCAGTCATTGATGCGGTGGTTAAATGTTTCATATGTAATTGGTGTTTTCATCTCTTGATTTTTGATATTAGGCTCTTCTTGTATGTAAGCTGCCATTTGTATTTCAGATTTTTTGTATTGTCCCTTCAGTAGAAGCCTTTGTTTGGTTGGGGGTTATTTTGGTCATGATCTTTTTTTATGTTGTGTAGAGTATGAAATAAAGTTGATTGATATATCGAGAAATGTGTAGAATGTGATATAAAATGAAATATTTTATGTTAAAATTTATATATTGCGGATGAAAAACTAAATTTTTTATTTTATTTTAATCTTTTTAAAGTGACCATGTTGGCTTCCAACCAAATAGGGTTAAGTATCTTATTTTACTGGAATTAATTTCTTCTACTTCCTCATTTTCTCTAGAATATTTGCTTTGGTTATTTGCTTGTAATTGATAATAAATGTCAAAAGTGACAAATATTGCACATATGTGGTTGTTACTTGACAGAGAAATTGAGATCTTTTAGCCCTGTTTGTTTGGTGCGAGGATTAAAATCAGGACCAAAATAGTACTAGTTTAAAAAAGAACAATAATAATAACAAATGTTTTTTTAATTATTCTACACAAGTTCTAATATAAAAAAAATATTATTTTACTTCATACTCAATATTTTTTAATAAAAATATTATTTTATTTTACATCCTAGACTAAAATATTTGAATCGAGTATTTTGGTCTAGGATGTAAAATAAAGTTAATTTTTTTATTGAAAATTATTGAGTATGTGAAGTAAAATAATATTTTTTTATATTAGAATTTGTGTAGATTGATTAAAAAAATTTATTTATTATTATTATTATTATTGTTTTTTAAATTTGTACCATTTTGGTCCTGATTTTGGTCCTCGTGCCAAACAAGGCCTAGAGGATTCTTCTTGGTTCCTTGGAAAGGGGTCCTGATGTGAGCATTAACGAGTTCTCAAGATTTAGTTAATTAGTGACTACTTAATACTATAAGCAATTTTATTTACATTTGATGATTCTTTCTTTGTTCATTTTCATAGTTGACTTCCAGAGGCTCTTATGTGTGTGAGTGTGGGAGTCCAAGTCAACGGTAGTACAAAAAATGGTGGGGAAGTAGAAATTGAGTTGGTTATGGTCATTTAGCTTGCCATAACTCACCAGTGCTTATGGAAAGCGCTCTTTTATATAGATCTAATTGAAGATGAGAAATCCGTCTGACCTGTAGTTTGGGATAGAAGGCTTTGTCATTATTGTTGTTGATTTTGTTGGAATGTTGTTCTTCAACTTAAATGAACAATTTTATTGTTAGCCACTGCAATTTTGTCTGCTTGTTTTACAGGAATGAAGACCATAATTTGGAGCATCTCCAATGCTCACCTACCTCGTTCTCAGGTTCAGGTGAATTGATTATCAATAGATTAGCAACCAAATTTTATTGTGGATGGCTCGTCTATTTCATGTTTATCTGTGACAGGTCTCACCTGCACATGGGGCTCATCAGCAAGTTCAGGTCTCTCCATCATCTAATAATCTGCTTCCACAAGGATATAAAGGGATGAAGGAGGATGAGGTATCACCTATTTATTTGATAGATGTGTCACTTTTTATTTTCAACTAGCCTGACTTTACTTTGATTAGGTAAGAAAAGCATCAGGCATCCTGAAGAGTGGTGTTCACTGCTTAGCTCTTTTTAGAGAGAAGGATGAGGAAAGGGAAATGCTGCAATGTTTTTCACAGACTTTGGCTATAATGGAAGCTCGGGATATGATGGATATGTTTTCATTGTGTATGCCTGAAATTTTTGATAGCATGGTCGCAAACACCCAACTGCTTCATGTATTTGCTAACCTTATCCAAAATCCCAAGGTCCTCCGGCCATTAGCAGATGTTTTGATGAATTATCTTGTTAGCAGTAAACTTGATTCGCTAAAGCAGCCAGATACCCCTGCAGGAAAGCTTGTTTTGCAACTTTTTCGATACTTATTTGTTTCTGTTGCCAAAGCACCTGCAGAATGCGAGCGCATGCTGCAACCTCATATTCCTGTTATATTGGATGTTTGCATGAAGAATGCTATTGAAGTTGAGAAGCCTCTTGGTTACATGCACCTACTCCGAAGTATGTTCAGATCTTTAAATGGCGGAAAATTTGATACACTGTTGCGAGATCTGATACCTTCTTTGCAACCATGTCTCAATATGCTACTTGCTCTGATTGACGGCCCCACCAGCGAGGATATGAGGGATCTTGTATTGGAGCTTTGCCTTACTGTACCTGCTCGGTTGAGCTCATTGCTACCCCACCTTCCTCGTCTTATGAAACCTCTTGTTCTTGCTCTGAAAGGAAGTGATGACCTTGTCAGTTTGGGCCTCCGAACCCTAGAATTCTGGATTGATAGTCTTAATCCTGATTTCTTGGAGCCTAGTATGTCTACTGTCATCTCCGATGTTATTCTTGCATTGTGGTCTCACTTGAGGCCTCTTCCATATCCCTGGGGCACAAAAGCTTTGCAATTACTTGGCAAATTAGGTGGCAGAAATAGACGCTTTCTTAAGGAGCCTCTCTTGTTGGATTGCAAGGAGAATCCCGAGCATGGTCTTCGACTTATACTCACATTTGAACCTTCAACACCATTTCTAGTGCCTCTTGACCGCTGCATCTATCTTGCCATAGCTTCTGTTATGCATCATGGTGGTGGAATGGATGCCTTTTACAGAAAACAGGCACTTAAGTTTCTTAGGGTTTGCTTGGTGTCTCTATTGAATGTACGTGGAAATATGATGGTTGAGGGTGTGACGCCTGGTCTTTTGGGGACTTTGATGGTTTCCTCTGTGGATCCATCTTTAAGACGAACAGAAAATTCAGAAATGAAGGTTGGTATATTTAATGTTTGCTGTTTTTGTTTTTCTCAACATATGTTTCATGTCAATGACCCTGCCTTCAATTGCGTGTTTAAGTTGAAATTATGTGTTTCCTTTGAATATGTATTTGCTTGTGCTTGTGTTACATATTTATTCCCTTCTGTGATTGTGCAAGGTTATCAATCTTCATATGTGTTAAATGTTATGCATTTCTTTGTTGTGTCAACTTTTATGTTGGTAGTTCAGCTCAATTTAAAGCTGGTTGTTTTACTTCCACAATTTGCATCCAATGTTTCTATGGTATTCATCACTTCCTAAATTTATTTTCCTGAAAGTTCCTATTCTTATTTTCTTTGCTTGAATAACTGCACAATCTAGCTCTTTTACCTGAATTTAAGTAATTAGAATGCTTTCTAATTGATAGCGTTTAGCCATCTAATAATTTTTTGGGTTGTCAGGTTGATTTGGGAGTCAAGACAAAAACACAGCTATTGGCTGAGAAATCTGTCTTTAAGACTCTCCTTATAACCATCATTTCTGCAAGTGCTGATCCTGAGCTTCATGATACAAATGATGAATATGTCATAAATGTTTGTCGTCACTTTGCTATGCTTTTCCATGTTGAATATCCTGTCAGTGCTTCTGCTACAGTGGGGCAGCATATTGGTTCTATGCTTTCAACAAATGCTAGTATGAATTCCAGGTCAAAAAATTGTACTTCTTCTAATCTTAAGGAGTTGGATCCCCTCATTTTCTTGGATGCATTAGTTGAAGTTCTTGCTGGTGATAGCAGGCTTCATGCGAAGGCTGCACTTAACGTCTTAAATGTGTTCTCTGAAGCACTTCTCTTGCTTGCACGAGCAAAGCATGCAGGCCTACCAAGTTCAAGGACTGGTCCTGCTACTCCAATGATGGTATCAAGTCCATCACTGAATCCTGTCTATTCACCACCTCCAGGTGTTCGGATTCCTGTCTTTGAGCAGCTTTTGCCTCGTCTTTTGCATTGCTGTTATGGAAGTACTTGGCAAGCTCAAATGGGCGGTGTCATGGGGCTTGGTGCTTTAGTTGGCAAGGTTTCAGTTGAAACTCTATGCATTTTCCAGGTGAGAATAGTTCGTGGCCTTGTATTTGTACTTAAGAGGTTGCCATTGCATGCTAACAAAGAACAAGAAGAAACGAGTCAGGTGCTTACTCAGGTCCTTCGTGTTGTCAACAATATTGATGAAGCAAACAATGAGCCTCGCAAGCAGAGTTTTCAAGGAGTGATAGAGTTTCTTGCTTGCGAACTTTTTAATCCTAATGCATCTATTGTTGTGAGGACATCCGTTCAGTCATGCTTAGCTCTTTTAGCTAGCAGGACAGGAAGTGAGGTATCTGAGTTGCTTGAACCTCTTTATCCTCCTTTACTTCAGCCTCTAATAATGCGACCATTCCGTTCCAAGAATGTGGAACAGCAGGTATGGAAGGGTAGATTTTGTTTGATTTTGGAAAACTTCAAGTTTTGGAATTTTAATGTTTTAACCCCTGCACTCAGGTGGGTACAGTTACAGCTTTGAACTTCTGTCTGGCCTTGAGACCACCTCTTCTTAAGTTGACCCCTGAGCTTATTAGTTTCTTGCAAGAAGCTCTGCAAATTGCTGAAGCTGATGAAACTGTTTGGGTTGCAAAACTCATGAATCCCAAAGTCGTTTCTACATTAAACAAGCTTCGTACTGCATGTATTGAGTTACTTTGCACTGCAATGGCTTGGGCAGATCTTAAAACACCCAATCATGCTGAACTGCGTGCAAAGATCATATCCATGTTTTTCAAGTCTCTAACTTGCCGCACCCCAGAAATTGTTGCTGTTGCAAAAGAAGGGCTTCGGCAGGTTCCTGCAATTACTTGAATAATTTTTATGGTTATTTTTGTCTTATGACATGCTGCTCCAGATGTTAAAACTATAGTTTTTTCGTGCTATAAATTATTTTCAGGTCATCCAGCAGCAAAAGATGCCAAAGGATCTTCTGCAAAGCAGCTTGAGGCCTATTTTGGTTAACCTGGCACATACAAGATCGCTTACCATGCCTTTGCTCCAAGGACTGGCACGTCTTCTTGAACTTCTATCAAACTGGTTTAACGTGACTTTAGGTTCTAAGCTCTTGGATCATCTGAAGAAATGGTTGGAACCTGAAAAGCTTGCTCAGACTCAAAAGTCCTGGAAGCCTGGAGATGAGCCGAAGGTTGCTGCAGCTATGATTGATCTTTTTCATCTACTACCACCTGCTGCTGGGAAGTTTCTTGATGAACTTGTTACCCTAGTAATTGATTTGGAAGGTGCACTTCCCCAGGGGCACTCTTTTAGTGAAATTAACAGTCCTTATCGTGTTCCATTGACCAAATTTTTGAATCGTTATGCAACGGATGCTGTGGACTACTTTCTTGTCCGATTAGATCGCCCGAAATATTTCAGACGGTAAAAATTGGCTTGATATGTGTTGTGCAATAGTAAATGAGAAAGTAACATATTTTTTTATGTTGACTATTTCCTTCAGGTTCATGTATATAATTTGCTCAGATGCTGGCCAAACATTGAGAGAGGAGTTGGCAAGATCACCACAAAAGATAATCGCACATGCATTTTCACAATTTTCTTCTGAAGCTGATGGATCTGCTTCTCAGTCTTTGTCTTCCGTGAAGGAAGAAAGCATTATTAATCCAACAACTGACAATTTGTCTAGTACATCTGCTAACTTGGTTTTATGCTCTGATAGCTATTTTCATGGACTTTACATTGTCTCAACTTTGGTTAAGTTAATGCCTGATTGGTTGTATGCCAATCGTATTGTGTTTGAAATTTTGTTGCGTATTTGGAAGTCACCTTCTAGAATTGCACGGTTGCAGAATGAGCAGGGGTTAAGTTTACTTCAGGTGAGTTGGCTATACAATGTTCAACTATATTTCTTTTACTTTGCATAATCAATGCTCAGGTTCGTTTCTTTTATGAACTTTTGGTGCTGTGATTAAAATGTTCATTTTCTTTGTTAAAAGCTTTAGTGTAAATATTGTTTTAGTTTAAAGCTTAAAAAAAGCTTCAAAAAAATATTGTTTTAGTTTGGAAGGTTTCTGAATTGACCCTTTTTGTTGCCAAGAAATTGCATGCCAAGTTCATGGATTTGGTTATGCTGTTTTTAATCATTCATGATTTCTGATGGTATGATTTATCACTTCATCACTAATTGTTCGTTTCTTGAACATGTAGGTTAAGGAAAGTAAATGGCTTGTTAAATGCTTCCTTAATTATTTAAGGCATGACAAATCGGAAGTTGGTGCCCTCTTTGACATGTTATCAATTTTCTTACTCCGTAGCCGTATAGATTATACCTTTTTGAAGGAATTTTACGTAATCGAGGTAATGTTGCTTTCTTAGCTTGTATGGTGACATGTTTTTGGTCATTTTTTCTGCTGCTCTTGTTTGTTTTTCTTAATTAACGTAGTTATTTGACTTCAGGTTGCTGAAGGTTATGATCCTAGCTTGAAGAAAACAATTCTCTTACATTTCTTGAATGTATTCCAATCAAAGCAGTTTGGACAAGATCATTTGGTTATTGCAATGCAAATTCTTATCCTTCCCATGTTGGCGCATTCATTTCAGAATGGTCAAAGTGGTGAAGTCATTGATGCTGCTATAATTAAAACTATTGTTGAAAAGCTTCTCGACCCTCCTGAAGAGGTGGCTGTTATGTTTTGTGTAGTTGGTTTATCTTATGAGGGGCACTTTAAACTTTTATTCAACAATGGAATGCAATTTTTTCTAGGAAAGCTTAATATTGATCTTCTTTCAGGTTAGCGCTGAGTATGATGAACCATTGAGGATTGAACTGTTACAGTTGGCCACTTTACTTTTGAAGTATCTGCAAAATGACCTTGTTCACCACCGTAAAGAGCTCATTAAGTTTGGATGGAATCATCTGAAGCGTGAGGACAATTCTAGTAAACAGTGGGCTTTTGTGAATGTTTGTCACTTCTTGGAGGCTTATCAAGCTCCTGAAAAAATAATTCTTCAGGTACTTATCAAACTATTTTGTGTGATGACAATCACCATTTGTGAAATCAATTGCAGTTGAAAAAATCAAAAAATTCCAAAATCAAAATTGACTGGACAAAAATTCTGAACTTGCAATTCCATTATGATACAAGGCATTCAACCACTTAATGTTTACTGATGGCATAACAGAAATAAACACCAACATAGTACGTAGACCTGGGGTTACTTGTTACTTTTCCAGTACAGTTTTAGCAAGATTATTTATTAATTCTCTTTGGTGAACTCATCCAAACATGTTTTTAGAACTAAACCTTGCATCATTATTTGCTATTAATGACATTATAGAACTTACAGAGATCTTACAGTGCATTGATCTCTGGTTACTTGTTCCCTGTGCCAATACCAGCTTTTGCAATTTTAATTATCTTTCTTTGGTTCCATACATATTTCCAGACACATACCTCGTACATTTACAGAATCAAAAAAATCGTTAAGTTAAAATCAATAAGGTTGCTTGAAATATTCACCAAAAATTTCAGAGTTGTTTGTCGTATATTGAGTGTAATGTATAGTCTTGTGAAGTTCCTTTCCAGAGGTGGATGCTTTGCTATAAATGAACTAATAGTTTGGGTATTACAGTGAAGCAGCTAAATAAATTCTGAGAATAATGATTTCTCTTTGTGCCTCGAGAAATCTGGAACAGTTTTCTCAAGGAAAATCATCCGTAACTAGTGCTATGAACTAAACCTTGGCTTAAGGCATACAAGATAGTAACTTTGGCCCTTCTGTCAACTTGAATGGATGAAGCTTTATATGCTTCTCTATTTCATGTTGGATGCATTACATATTGAACTTATGCACTAGAGTTATCTTTCAACTTGATAAATTAGGTAGCCAAACTATAGGTATAACTTTGCTCCTCCTGCTATAGAGCTTCAGCATTGTCCCATACGTTCTAACCTTCTTGTTGTTTTTGAACACATCCATATAATCTTTTTCCCAATTTGAATCATTTTGTGAACAGAAACTGGAACTGTTTTGTTTCTTATTGCCTAGTTGCATGGTTTACATATGGAGGTTGTAGAGGAGGATAGCAATGACTCATTGGCAGCTAAGAAGCACGGACACGACACGGGACACGACACGACACGGACACGGGGATACGTCAATTTAAAAAAAAATAAGACACGACACTTCTAGGACACGTAAAATAAATAAAATTATTTATTTTCTAGAATTTTAATAAAAATAAAAGAAACTATAAATTGATCAAATATATGTGATAGCAAAATTATAAAAAGTTAAATGCATTTAACAGGACTAATCAAATATGAAAACTATAATATTCATTATGAAGAGTTTCGACACCCTTGTCTCCAACCATATTCATTTTGATAACATACTTCCATAATGGGGTGGTGTCTTCAAAAGAAGATTGTGATTCTTGTGATGATGTTGTTTCTGTATTCATCTACGTATAGATTAACAAAAAAAAATAACTATAAGTTCATAGAAATTAATTATATATTAAATTAATAATGATATGACAAAAAAATTTAAAAACATGGAAGAGAAGAAGAAAGTGAAGAAGGTGAAGGAGAAGGAGGACGAGACAAAAACAGTATAAAGGAAAAAAAAAGAAAACAAAAATAAAAAAAAAACAAAAAAGAAGAGGAGGAGAAGAAGACGAAAGAAGAAGAAGATGGAAGAAGAAGAAGAAGACGGAAGAAGAAGAAGGGAGAAGAAGAATACGGAAGAAGAAGAAGAAGACGGGAGAAGAAGAAGAAGACGGGAGAAGAAGAAGAAGACGGGAGAAGAAGAAGAAGGAAGAAGAAGAGGCAGAGGAAGAAAACCAGAGAAGAAGACGGAAGAAGAAGAAGAACGAAGAAGAAGAGGCGGAAGAAGAAGATGACGGAAGAAGAAGAAGAAGACGGAAGAAGAAGAAGACGGAAGAAGAAGAAGACGGAAGAAGAAGAAGACGGAAGAAGAAGAGGCAGAAGAAGAAAACCAGAGAAGAAGGAAGAAGGAAATGCAGACCGCGACGGGAGAGGCGACAACGACTGCAACGGCGACTGCCGGCGAGAACTGGCGCTGCGACCAGAGAGCGATTGTGAGATGACCGCGATGGAGAGAGGGAGGACGCACGCGGAAAACCTAGGGCAAAACATTCGAACCGGTTTTTTGGAAAAATTAATTTTACTTTTTATTAAAATTTAATTAATTAATAATTGAGCCGTGTCCAAGTGTCTTGCAAGTGTCCTAAAAGTGTCCAGCCGTGTCCTAGAAGTGTCCAGCCGTGTCCTAGAAGTGTCCAGCCGTGTCCTAGAAGTGTCCAGCCGTGTCCTAGAAGTATCCAGCCGTGTCCTAGAAGTGTCCAGCCGTGTCCTAATTTTTTTTTTAAATTAAAATAATTGGACACGTGTCCCGCCGTGTCCGACACGTGTCCCGCCGTGTCCGTGGCGTGTCCGTGTCCGACACGTGTCCGACACCGCCACGGCTACTTCTTAGAAGTGTCCGTGCTTCTTAGATTGGCAGCAGATGCTTACATATATGACAATACATGTAATGCTCAAGATATGGTGAAATGGAGCAGCTGCTGCATCACCGTTGTCTTGTTCACCATATATTATTTTCTATCCCTCTTCACTTGCTCAGTATGTGTCTATTCTGTTTCATCATATATGAAGTTTGGCATAGCAATTAGAATGCAGCATTTTGGTGGAAAGGTGGAAAGGGAAGCATTGTGCATTTCTTGATGAGTGATATGCTTTTTTCTTTGCCCTTTTTGTATTACTATTTTGGTTTATGAGAATTTTTTTCCTTGAATGTAAGCATCTCTTGGTTTAAGTTGTGTGCAGGTTTTTATTGCTCTGTTGAGAACTTGCCAACCTGAGAATAAGTTGCTGGTCAAACAGGCTCTTGACATACTGATGCCTGCACTGCCACGTCGACTTCCTCCTGGTGAAACTCGAGTACCTATCTGGATTCGTTATACCAAAAAAATCCTTGTTGAAGAAGGCCATTCAATTCCCAATATGATTCATATTTTTCAGCTAATTGTAAGGCATTCAGACCTATTTTATAGTTGCAGAGCTCAGTTTGTTCCTCAGATGGTGAACTCTCTTAGCCGGTTAGGATTGCCGTATAATACTACAGTTGAAAACAGGCGCCTTGCAATCGAACTTGCTGGTTTAGTTGTTGCCTGGGAAAGGCAAAGACAAAAAGAAATGAAAGTTGTGCCAGAGACAGATGACCATAGTCAGGTTGGCGATGCTTTCAGTAATAATCCTGTTGGTGGTGATTTGAAGCGTTCAATGGATGCTTCTTCTTTTTCTGATGAACTGAGTAAACGGGTGAAGGTTGAACCAGGCCTTCAGTCCCTTTGTGTCATGTCACCTAATAGCTCAACAATACCATGTATAGAGACACCTGGGTCTGGTCAAGCTGATGAGGAATATAAACCGAATGCTGCCATGGAGGAGATGATAATCACTTTTTTGATAAGGGTGAGAACTCACCACTTCATGTTAATGGTGAATTGATCAAGTAGTAGATGAGTTCTATATGATATCGACAAGTCTTTCATAAAGTATTTTGTTCTTCGCTTAAAATTGTTCACCACATGAGATAACAAGGTCCTGCTAAAATAATTTAGGTAACAAAGATAATGGAGCGAATTGAGTCTTCTGTTCTATATTAGCCAGTGAGTTATTGCTAGCATTGCCTCCTAGCTTCCAAAGAGAAGTGGAGCTTGGATTCTATAAATAATTCTTAGAATTTTGTAATTTTTCCTCTTTTCTTGATTGAAAAAGCAGGTTGCATTGGTGATAGAACCAAAGGACAAGGAATCAAGCTCTATGTTCAAACAGGCTTTAGAATTACTTACGCAGGCCCTTGAAGTCTGGCCAAATGCTAATGTTAAGTTCAATTATTTAGAAAAGTTGTTAGGGAACATTCAGCCTTCTCAATCCAAAGATCCCGCAACGGCTCTTGCGCAAGGTCTTGATGTGATGAACAAAGTATTGGAAAAACAGCCCCGCCTCTTCATCAGAAACAATATCAATCATATTTCACAGGTGAATCAAGGCATCTTTTTCTATATGGTTTACCAATCCCTGAATTTTGACGAAATTATAATTTTTGTATGTAGATTCTTGAGCCTTGTTTCAACAGCAAGATGTTAGATGCTGGCAAGTCCCTTTGTTCCTTGCTGAAGATGGTTTTCACTGCTTTCCCACTTGAAGCAGCTTCTACTCCTCATGATGTAAAAGTTTTATATCAAAGGGTTGCAGAACTCATTCAAAAACAGCTTGCTGCTGTAACAGCTCCTCAGATATCACTTGAAGCCGGATCTGCTAATTCAATGATCAGCTTTTCACTCTTTATCATTAAAACCTTGACAGAAGTTCAAAGAAACTTAATTGACCCATTTATTGCCCCAATGGTTCGTGTTCTTCAGCGTTTGGCACGCGATCCAGGAACTTCCGCTGGAGCTCATATCAAACAGGTATAGTATTCTTGAGCTATGTTTTATATTATTTTTACCTCTAAGGCTGCTTCAGAATACTATCATGCCAAACTACCTTTGTGTTATTCTATGAAAATTATTCTGTTAGACTGTTTTGGATTTATGGCATTTGAATTCTGAATCTGGAGGATTCTCTTTCGCTATTATAGTTGAAATATGGAGCTAAAATCAATCATTTAATGCCTTCCCATTCCTATTTGAAGTGGATTGTGTTCTCAAAATACTTTTTTACCATTTTCGGAAGTCACTGCTTAAATGCGAAATACTCTATGTTTGCTATGGCAATGAGCTGGCACTGCACTTCACTATTATTATTATTATTATTATGTGCATATAATTATATATTATGTGCTTTCTATGGATTGAATCTCCATGTTCATCTGTTTATATTATTATTAGTATTATTAGAATTATTATTGTTAAGTCTTTTTCCTTTTCCATTGCATTGTGATGTCTTGCATTGATTTTTGTATTAATTGTGTGCTTTTGTATGTAAAGATCCATGCATTTTAAGCGACCACATGTTGCCTTGATTTCCAGTCAGTGGTGCTTTTTTATTGGTAAAAAAGCACCACTGACTGGAATCTCGTGCTCTGGTGCCTAAAGGCTTAGTCTTTTGGCTATGACATCTGTCTTGTCATCCATGAGCAGTTTTAAGTTGATTCTTTGTTGCTTTCCTTCTGTCATTTTTATTATGTAGTAGTACTGATACAACATGCTGACATGATTGATAAGCCATATAGTAAGTCTCCTACATGCATTTGAAAAAATTCATCTTATTTTGTAAATGCTTCATTTTCATATTTTGCTTAATAACTTCGAGAATTAATTGCAGGAAAAATATAACTAAAATTGCCATTTAAGTTTTTCTGCATCAGTGATGATGATGGAACAGGCTTCGCAATTTATTGCTTTATGTGTTGATGCCAAAAAGAAATAATATTTATACAGTTAAATACTATTTATAGACAAAGCATTTCTGTGCTAGGAAAATGAACATTTATACAGTTAAACCAATATTAATGGTAACTATGTCATCATAATTGTCATTAGAAATATCCTTATTCTATCCTCAAAAAAAAAAAGAAATAGCCCTATTCTGATTGTTGGAGAAATGTTCCTGTACACTGAAGGAGAAATATTCCTGTACACGGAATTACACAGAATAATAGCTTATTCCTAATCTTTTGATATTAATATCCAATTAATTATCTTTTCACTTAACCATTTTCTGTTTTATACCAAATTTTATTTGCACACTTCAGTGTTGTCTCTTTGGCACTTGGCATTGCCATCCGTTAAGACGTTTTTTTTCATAGTTAGCTCGAATTGCTTCATAACGCCATTAACAATCTGCATTTTCAATTTAAAGTTAACTTGACTGTGCAGCTGCTTGTTTTTGTGAACCAACGGAAAACAAAATTTTCACAATGAACAGTTGCACTCAACAAGTAAATGTTATCAGTGATGCTTAAAGGTGCATGGTTCATTTGTTTGCTCATCTTCTATATAAGGAAAGTAGAAGTCCTGAAAACTCATTTTTCTGTGAAATTCGATCAAGTCTTGTTTACGTTACATTTATTTCATAAGTTTATATTGGTTGCTGACTACCCAACGCAGTCCCTTCGCTTTTCTCATCCAAGTCTTGGTACCCAACAATGATGTTTTTCCATGAATTTTGGGAGGATGTTCATCTGAAAATATTTTTTCATTTTCTGCCATAATTCTATATCTTATGATATCTTAGAATGCACTCTTATTTTGCATAATGAAGTCAGTCCTTTTTTTGCTCTTATGTGTTTGTTATTTTAACAGTGTGATTATCTATTTAACTTTAAGTATGCTTTTTAAAGGGACAAAAATCAGACTTGGATTCCTCTGTGAGCGTGCGGGGTGCTAATGATTCTGGATCTGTCATCTCTAATATGAAATGTATCATAAAGCTTATCAGTGAAAGAGTTATGCAGTTTCCTGATTGTAAAAGAACAATAAGTCAAACGTTGCATGTATTACTTTCTGAAAAAGGCACAGATTTAACTGTATTTTTGTGTATACTAGATGCAGTAAAGTTTTGGATTGAGGATGATGTCAGGCATGCCTCTTCTGGTTCTTCAAGCAGTACTCTCACACCAAAGGATATTGTTTCCTACCTACAAAAGCTGTCACTTGTTGATCGGAGGAGCTTCTCACCAACTACTTTAGAAGATTGGGACATAAAATATCTTGAGCTTCTATATGGTTTATGTGCAGATTCTAGCAAGTATAAATGAATACCTGACATACAAAAGCTTATGTCCATTATATCCTACTTGGTTTGTTTAGTTCTATTGGTTTGTCTGTTTCCTTCAATGTCTCATTTATCCATTTTTGCTAGGTATCCATTGGCACTTCGTCAGGAGGTATTCCAGAAGGTAGAGAGGCAATATATGCTGGGTCTCAGAGCAAGTGATCCAGATATCAGGCAGCGGTTCTTCTTACTTTACCATGATTCTCTCGGGAAAACATTATTCACCAGGCTACAGTATATAATCCAAATTCAAGACTGGGAAGCTGTGAGTGATGTTTTCTGGCTGAAGCAGGGGCTTGATCTTCTGCTGGCAATTCTAGTTGAGAATGAACCAATTAATCTTGCTCCAAATTCTGCACGAGTACCACCATTAATGGCATCTGGACAATTTCCAGATCGCACAGGCATTCATCAGCTAGTATCAGATGTTCCTGATTGCCCTGACGGTGCTCCTCTTACATTTGAATTTCTTGTGGCTAGACATTCTCAATTTTTGAATGAGATGAGTAAACTTCAGGTTGATTTTTTTCTTTTCAATTTGATTTTCTGTTTTTTTAAATTTTCTATTGTAAATCATAAGGCTTTTCTGGCAAATGTTTGTCTTGATGTATTGTACTCCGAGATGTCAGAAGTAACTTTACTTTACTTTCTTCTGATCTAGGTAGCTGATCTTGTAATTCCTTTAAGGGAGTTATCTTATGCTGATTCTAACGTGGCATATCACCTATGGGTATTGGTCTTCCCAATAGTTTGGGTCACCCTTCACAAAGAAGAACAAGTGTCTCTGGCCAAACCCATTATATCACTTCTTTCCAAAGACTACCACAAGAGGCAACAGGCCAGCAGACCTAACGTTGTGCAGGCACTTCTAGAAGGGATTCATTTGTCTCATCCCCAACCTCGAATGCCTAGCGAGCTAATCAAATATGTTGGCAAGACTTACAATGCCTGGCATACCTCGCTGGCTCTGCTTGAGAGTCATGTTATGTTGTTTATGAATGAACCGAAATGTTCCGAGTCTCTAGCTGAGCTTTATCGACTGCTTAATGAAGAAGATATGAGGTGTGGTTTGTGGAAGAGGAGGTCTATTACTGCAGAAACAAGATCTGGGCTATCTCTTGTCCAACATGGTTCCTGGCAGCGTGCTCAGAGCCTCTTTTATCAGACAATGATCAAGGCCACACAGGGTACGTACAACAATACTGTTGCAAAGGCTGAAATGTGTCTCTGGGAAGAACAATGGCTTCATTGTGCTAGTCAGCTAAGTCAATGGGAAGCCTTAACAGACTTTGGCAAGAGCGTGGAGAACTATGAAATTCTTTATGATTGCTTATGGAAGGTCCCTGATTGGGCTTATATGAAGGAGAATCTAATTCCAAAGGCTCAGTTGGAAGAGACACCTAAACTCCGTATTGTGCAAGCATTCTTTGCTCTTCATGATGGTAATGCTGGTGGTGTTGGAGATGCTGAAGGGACTGTGGCCAAAGGTGTTGAATTGGCGCTTGAACAGTGGTGGCAATTGCCTGAGATGTCCGTTCAGTCCCGCATGCCACTTTTGCAACAGTTTCAGCAGCTAGTCGAGGTTCAAGAATCTGCAAGAATTTTACTTGAAATTTCTAATGGAAACAAGCAAGCTTCGGGAAATTCTGGTTCTGGTGGGCATAGTGGTTATGCAGAGCTCAAAGATATTCTTGAGACATGGAGGCTTAGGACCCCCAATGAATGGGATAACATGACTGTTTGGTATGATTTACTTCAGTGGAGAAATGAGATGTACAATGCCATTATTGATGCATTCAAGGAATTTGCTTCTACAAACCAACAGCTTCATCATCTTGGTTATCGAGACAAAGCATGGAATGTAAATAAGCTTGCTCACATAGCCCGTAAACAGGGACTATATGACGTTTGTGTAACAATTCTTGACAAGATGTATGGGCATTCTACTATGGAAGTACAGGTGCTATTTCAAATAGTGTATGCCTTATGTATACAAAAATATATGTAGTACTCTCCTAATAATTTATGTTTTCTACTTGCAGGAAGCCTTTGTGAAAATAAGAGAACAGGCAAAAGCTTATTTGGAAATGAGAGGAGAGTTAACAAGCGGTCTTAATTTGATCAACAACACTAATCTGGAATACTTTCCTATGAAAAATAAAGCAGAAATATTTCGCCTTAAAGGGGACTTTTTACTTAAAATGAATGAATGTGATGATGCTAATCTCTCATACTCCAATGCTATAAGTCTTTTTAGACATTTGCCAAAAGGATGGATAAGTTGGGGAAATTATTGTGATATGGTGTGTATTGTTCTAGCTCCTAAACTTTTTTAGCTCCTAAATTATTTATCTTCATGTATTCCTATGAGCTGCATGTTTTATTTCTTGACAGATCTATAAGGAAATCCATGATGAAATGTGGTTGGAGTATGCTGTGAGCTGCTTCTTTCAAGGAATTAAATTTGGTGTTTCAAACTCTAGGAGTCATTTGGCTCGTATACTTTACCATCTCAGCTTTGATACAGCAACTGAATGTGTTGGCAGAGCATTTGATAAATATCTAGACCAGTTACCTCATTGGGTATGGCTGTCATGGATACCGCAGCTATTGCTTTCTTTGCAAAGGAGTGAAGCACAGCATTGTAAACTTGTTCTGTTAAAAGTTGCTGGTGTATATCCACAGGTATGTGTATTACTGTTAATTCTGTAGTATGTCTATGTTAAAGCTTTGATAACCAACCTAAAAGCACGACATCATAGATTATTTTGGGAATGCATATGCAGAATTTTGCCAAGTTGATAATTAGTAATTTGTGGTACTTAATGTATAAGTGATGACTCTAGCCGTCTAGCTTAAGTTTTTATTTTAAATGATGCTCATTCGCTTTTGTGTTGAGCTTAACTTGTTTCTTATGGTTTTTGCCTCCTATCCTGTTACAATCCAAAATTATCTCACATTAGTACTCAATAGTAAGTTATGATGCTTCTTAATATACAAGTGATGGACCTAACTCTCTAGCCTAGGTTTTTGGAATAATTGATGTTCATTTGCTTGGGTATTGTGTTCAACTTGGTTCTCCTGGTGTTTCTTTCGTAAAAAACTGTAGTCTAGAAATAATTTTGTCTTACATTCCTTTCAAGTACAATGTTTATCTGGCTTTATAGTGTTCAACAGATCATAGTTATTCTTTTAACCTTATGCTTGGAAGAAAGAAATTCGAATACATGGCTGAAGACCTCTAGCTTTGTTTCTGTCAACATATAATCGACTCCAATTGATTAGAGGGTGTCCTATATGTAAACAATAGGCCAGTGGAATATAAGAGGTGTTACTGAACCAAACCAACGTAGGCCAATATTAAAGCTGAAATAATAAAGTCATATTCTAAGCGCCAGCATCACTTGTTTTGCTCATGAATTACAATCTCTTTCGGCCCTTTGCAGGCTTTATACTACTGGCTGCGCACATATCTAATGGAACGGAGAGATATTGCTAATAAATCAGAACTTGGAAGGAATATGGCATTGGCTCAACAAAGGATGCAACAAGCTGTTCCACGTCCAAGTAATATGTCTGATGGAAACTCAAGAGGGTTGAATCACGTACCTGGTGCTTTACCATCCGAAAACCAGATTCATCATGCCACCCACAGTGTTACTGCTGTAGTTGCCCATGATGGGGTAAGTACTCAAGGTCAAGATCACGAAAGACCGGGAAATGCCGAGCCTCAGGTTAATTCTGGTCATGAACAGCTACCACAAACTTCTGCAGTTCCAGAAACCAACCAGGTTCCCTTTAGGCGTAATACTGCGCTTGGTTGGGCTACTTCTGCTGCAAGTGCATTTGATGCTGCAAAGGACATAATGGAAGCTCTAAGGAACAAGCATCCAAACTTGGCTAGTGAACTGGAGGTGGGTTATGACTGGTGCACCTCCCACCCTCCCTTCTATAAATCCTTCCATATGCATAAAAAACGACACAGCACATAAAATGATAGTATTATATATTAAATACTCAAATCTTATTTTTTACATGAATAATGCAAAGGAAATGTTAAACAGTAAAATAACAGCACTTTGGTTATTCCGTTAACTGTTGAAAACTTGTGGTCGGGTGATCAAATTTATTTCGTCTTATTTAGTTTATTTGGTGCCATTCCCTTGTAAGTGTATTGTAAATGAGCAAAATTGTGATTACTGGATACATAAATATTTGTTAACAGGTTCATTAATTAACTTGATAAATTTGATATATTAAAAATTTTTCTTGGCAATTATCTCTATGCTACTTGAGGTTTTTTTATGCTTTGGATATTTAAGTAGAGAGATTTGGATTTTTAATATGCAAAATTTTCTTTATTTTGTGTTGTTTCTTAGCTGCTTGTATTTTTATTTAGTTTCTCATTGTTCTTTTGACTTTTTTTTTTGAAATACTGTTCTTTGTAGTAGCATTATGCTGCATTTTTATTAAGGTTTTGACGCCACTGAACTAAATGAAATTTGTAAAATGCTTACAAGTATTTTAGATATGATAAGATGAGAGAGCGAAAGAGATGAAGACAAAAAAACCAATTTAATGAATACTGATTAATGCAACACAAGGCTTTTGTGGATGAATTAAATCCAGATTCAAATTAAGTGAATGCATTTTAGGTTTTTATGGCACTGCAGCAAAACAACTTCCAATCATGAAATCATTTAATCACAGCAAGGCTAGGCTTAGGAACTATGGCTGAATTTAGGGTAGCCACTGCCTACATGAACGTACTTCAAAACTAAAATTAAAGTAAAACTTTGGAATTAATCTGACTAACAACATTTCCCAATTCATAAAGTTATAACTGTTTCTCTTCCTTTTGCAGTGCTATTCTAATGCTTGATGTTTTTTTTTCAAAATTCAGGCTTTACTGGCGGAAATCGGTTCGAGATTCGTCACTCTTCCAGAGGAGCGACTTCTCGCTGTTGTGAATGCATTACTTCACCGGTGCTATAAGTATCCAACTGCTACTACGGCTGAAGTTCCACAGTCTCTCAAAACGGAACTGTCTGGAGTTTGTAGAGCATGCTTCTCTGCAGACGCTGTTAACAAGCACGCTGATTTTGTGAGGGAATATAAACAAGATTTTGAACGTGATCTTGATCCAGAGAGCACTAACACATTTCCAGCCACCCTTTTAGAATTGACAGATAGGTTAAAGCACTGGAAAAATATTCTTCAGAGCAATCTGGAGGATAGATTCCCTGCTGTTTTAAAACTGGAGGAAGAGAGTAAAGTATTACGAGATTTTCATGTTGTTGAAGTGGAGGTTCCTGGACAATATTTTACTGATCAGGTTCGCTTATGATTATTATGAACTTATCTGATAGTGTACTAAGAATTGAATTTATGATGTTTAATTACTTTTATGCTTTTTAAATCCTATTTCTAAGAAAAAAATGATATTCTAGGAAATTGCACCTGATCATACCATAAAATTTTACTTTTATGCTTTTTAAATCCTATTTTTGAATAAAAAATGATATTCTAGGAAATTGCACCTGATCATACCATAAAGTTAGATCGAATTGGGGCAGACATTCCTATAGTGAGGAGACATGGTAGCAGTTTCCGACGCCTCACACTTATCGGATCTGATGGTTCCCAACGTCATTTCATTGTTCAGACTTCTCTTACACCTAATGCTAGGAGTGATGAACGAGTACTACAACTCTTCCGGGTATTGAATAAGATGTTTGAGAAGAACAAGGAATCTAGAAGGCGCCATCTAGCAATTCATACACCAATTATCATACCTGTTTGGTCACAGGTACATAAGTTGTTTATCATTTATTTATTTTTTCCTGTTGTAGCCAGACTATTTCTGTGATATCCCATGAGGGATGTATTCTTAGGTAAATCCCACATCGGCAAGACACGTGGGAGATGCTGGGTATTTATGAAAAGATACCATACATTTGTAGATGCGTTTTGAAGTAAAACTGTGAGGCTAATGACTGAAAACTCTATAGTTAAGTGTGCTTGGGATAGAGTAGCATTGAGATGAGTGACTTTCCTGAGAAGTTGCTCAACCAAGCAGTTTCTCAGAAGCCAAAGTGAATAATGTTTAAGATTGGCTGGGTTGTTACAATTTGCAATGATTTTATGATAGTTCTTGTTCTCTTCAGGTTCGAATGGTGGAAGATGACCTGATGTATAGTACGTTTCTTGAGGTCTATGAGATTAATTGTGCTCGACACAATCGAGAGGCGGATCTGCCTATCACTATCTTCAAGGAACAACTTAATCAGGCAATCTCAGGACAGATCTCACCTGAAGGGGTATTGGAACTAAGATTACAAGCATATGGCGAGATCACTCGAAACGTCGTGAATGATAACATTTTTTCTCAGTACATGTACAAGACCATACCTAATGGCAACCATCTTTGGACTTTTAAGAAGCAATTTGCTGTCCAACTAGCACTTTCATGCTTTATGTCGTACATGTTACAAATTGGGGGCCGATCTCCAAATAAGACCCTATTTGCTAAAAACACTGGAAAGATTTTCCAAACTGATTTTCACCCAGGTAATGTGTAGATATATTGTAATACATGTTTGCAAATATTCTCTTTGCTAAGATCCCTTCGTTCCTTGTGTTCATGCAGCTTATGATTCAAGTGGAATGATTGAGTTCAATGAACCAGTTCCCTTTAGATTGACTCGCAACATGCAGTCTTTCTTTTCCAATTTTGGAGTTGAAGGTCTCATTGTATCTGCTATGTGTTCTGCTGCACAATCTGTTTCTTCACCCAAGGTGAGCAACCTTTTGCTTTGTTAGTGCATGTGGTCTATTTTTGAATCTTGATTCTTCATCCTTCCTATATTTTCGATGCTTTTAGCTAAATCTCTTCTCAGCTTAGCTAATTACTCATAAAATTGTTGCTGTGAGTTTTGTAGTGCTATACTGATATGCATTTGGTACTATAAGGCCTTGTTTGGTTTGAGTTTTAAAAAACTCAAAATCCTCTCAAAAATATTTTCATCAATATTTTATATTTATTTTACATTATACACAAATTTAATTATTAAAAATGAACTCTATTTCACATCCTACACAAATCTTAACATTAAAAAATAACTTTTACTTTGCATCATACACATACTTTAATAAAATAAATCAATTTTATTTCACATCCAACACACTTCTTAATAGTAAAATAACTTTATTTCACATCATCACATTAAAATAATTTTCTAATCTATACCACAAAAAATCTTCAAACATCTCTAAATCACACTTCAACCAAATGAGGTCTAATATCTTTTGCTCACTCTCAATTCGTGAAAGAGGAAGAGGCTTCTTGGTATGAGTTGATATAGAAATGCTACCTTGTTCAACTTGTTATCAAGGTTTCTGCTGATACATTATGTACAAGTGCTTTTGTTCCCTACACTCGTGGTGAGTATCAAGTTGTTGATGAATTCATCAAATTTTGCAAAACTAGTTAATTTCCTAGTTGTATACTAAGTAATTAAGTAAATGATGCAGGACAGATGAATAATGATGCAGTTTTAAAGATCAGCAAAATTATATGTAACAGAATGATCGCAAATTAATGCTAAAATTTTCAGGATTCAATTTTGCAAAGACTGAGAAATTAATTAAACCTGCAAAACCAGTTACTTTTAAAATTTTAAATAAATTAGATTGAAGGTAATTGAAAAATTACCAATTCAGATTAGGGCACAATTCGGTTTTCAACAAATCAGAAATAGAGAATAGGAATATAGAAACTCACAATATTTAACCAACCAGGTTAAAGGTTGCTGAAATTTCGTACCTGAATCAAATAATTCAGGGACCAAAGAGTAATTTTCTAGAAAATTATGGCTCTTCGGGTGCGGCAGGCTGGGCAGACGCGGCTGCGGGGAGCGGGAGCACGCAAGCTCAGAAGCGTGCGCAGATGGGCGCGACCGCGGGGGCGCAGGCGTGCGCGGCGGGTGTGACCGGGGGGCGCGGGCGTGCGCGGCGGGCGCGACCGCGGGGGCGCGACAGGCGTGACCGCGAGGGCACGGGCGCGCACATGCGGCGTGACTGCGGTGGTGTGGCCGCCACGGCTTCATGGACGCGGGCGCAGCAGGCTCAGCCCAAGCGGACGCGTGCATGGGCGGGGCGCCGACGCGCGTAGGGTAGCTACCCCGCAAGAGTGTCAGGTGGAGCTGCATGGTGCGAGCGAAGCTGCCGTGTGCGTAGTCGGCGCGAGCGCGTCGTTGGCGATATGAGGGCGCAACGACGTGACCACGGCGGACCAGAGTCGGTGAACTGGACGCAAGAATGTAGACTAGCTGGCGGAGTGGATGAGGATGAGTCAGGGTGATTGCTGGAGGTGTAAGATGAATGGAGTCAGACCCGAAGTGAAGAGCTGGAGCGGGCGGAGTTTAGGGCTTCTCACCCAAGGCCCAAGCCCTTCCCTGTCAAGGATATCGATTCATTCGAGAATCAGATAATCCCAAGGGAAGACACAAATCAAATTCATTTAGCATTAGCAAAATATGAATACTAGGGAGGCATTTGTATAGACCTCCATACAAATTGACTCAATAAATAAAAAAATACATAATATAAATAAATTCCTCACACAAACGAGGAAATACTAGATAACATGCCTAAAATAACAATCACAGAAATAGAAACAACTAATGCAAAATAAATGCGAGAAATAAAATCATCTCACAATAGAATTTCCAATCAGTCAGAATGAATGATAGATTTCCAATCCACCAAGTCAGCGATCCGCAGCATCCATCTTTCCAAATCTGTCCTAATAGCCAATTGATCCTGATCGAAGCAGTGTGGCTAGTTCTCGGCTGTCGACGGTAAACTCTGTCAGGAATGAATCGACGGTCGATCGTGGTATCCCTACCAGCAAACCTTCTGTTTCCACTGGAGGAAGTATGTTAAATGTTGTAAATATATGCATGTGCCAAGCGTGTGAAATGTTTATCATGTAATTACCCTTCTAATTGTTAGCTAGTTAGACTTTCTTAATTCTTATGTGCATGGATAATTGTTACTTTTGTAGTGGTGTCCTAATGGAGATAAGACATAATTTTGGTTTTCTTTTGTTCTTCCTTTTGTCAAAGAGATCTCTGTGTATGAATTGGATAAATAATCCCACTCCTTCCAAACTTTTATAATAATATTGAAATCTGTTTGTGTTATTTTTTTCCAGCAAAACCAGCACATTTGGTATCAACTGGCCATGTTTTTTCGAGATGAATTGCTTTCTTGGTCATGGAGGCGACCTCTTGGCTTGACTGCTGCACCTGTTGCTGCCGGAGGAATTAATCAAATGGACTTCGAGCAGAAGGTGACGACTAATGTTGAGAATGTTATAGATCGTATAAAAGGGATGGCACCTCAGTTTTCTTCGGAAGAGGTATGCACTTTCATATTCCGGATGCACTTTCATATTGCGGAAAATTTTAACTATCAATTTAAATTGGTTTTATTCTTTGGATGACAATAAAGTTTCTAAATGGCTAATCTTTTATAGCTTTTTTAGCCTCTGTTTGGTTGGTATTCAAGCTGGTCATGACTATTTTTTTTTAAAAATAAAGTAGCTTATAAATTCTCAATATATTAACAAATTTTATTTAATATTCTCACAATTAACTTATTTTATTTCTCATTATATATATCTCAAAAAAAGTTCTGTATTTTTTTATAAAAAAGTTGAAAAAATGGCTATAGCCAACAGAGGGCTTAGTCTAGGAAAAAATGCATGCCGTGTTGTAAAATTTTTTATTAAGGTAAAGAACATTTTTGGTAGAATTATGTACATGCTAGAACAAAATTATCAATATAAATAGCTATTGGTGAAATCATAAAATTTATATTCTACACAATAAAACACATAAAACACATGATTGACATATCCCTTTAAAAGAGGAATATCTTGTTTCTTGTGATATATGTAAATATGCAAATTTATTTTATGAGTGTCAAACCACCTGGTTATTTAGATGGTAATAAGAGTGTTACAAAAATTTATTTTTGGAAATTGTTCAAGTTCCCTTCTACTTTTATTTGGTAAATACTAAATCCCTTTTATATAAATTTTGATTTAGGTCTCTTATATTTTGATTTTCTTTTGATATGATCAAATTACGGCCAATTTTCTTTTGAATTCTTCCATGTTTTTATGATAAACAGATTGACATATATTCTGTGATTATTTTCTGTTGCTTTCTCTAAAACTGGAATGTATTTGATAAATAGGAATGAAAGAGCATGGCAGACATGATTTTGAATTTTCCATAACTTTTGAGAGCAGAAGTGGGGGATTAAAAGGGAAAACAAGTATAAAAAAAGAACATGCATGATGTTTTTAAGGGTAAATTACATTCAGCTTCCTGAGTTTAGAGCATAATATCACGTAAGTTCACGATACTAAATTTTTAATATTAGAGTTCTTGAATGACATATAATATATCAATTACGTCTTTTTTATTTTTTTATTATTAAATTTTTTAAATACCATTCTCTTTATCTCTCTCTCTCTCTCTCTCTCTCTCTCTTACTCATATCATGGACCTGGCAGAGGGGGGTGGGTTGCGTGCCCCTACTCCCTTCTCTCTCTCTAACTCTCTCTCCTCTCTCCTTTTCCTCTTTGTCTTCTGCTTCTCTCCTCCCCCTCCGCCTGTAACACCATGGGAGGGGGGAGAGATAGAGTGGGGTGAAGTGCGGATGGAGAGAAGGTGGAGGAGAGTGGGGAGTAATGCAGGCAAAGAGGGGGGAGGAGAGTAGAGAGATGGGCGATGAGGAAAAAGAGAGAGAGTTAGAGCAAAAGTGGGGTAGGGCACCCTTTGCCTTCTCTCCATTGGGAGCAGGAGAGAGAAAGAGATTGGAGAGAGAGGGGAGAGGAGAGAGGAGAGAGGAGTGAGAGGGAGGTAGCGGAAGAGGGGTAAAAATTATATTAAAAAATTTTAATAATAAAAAATTAGAAAAATGACCTTATTGATATATAAGCAAGTTACACCCCCTGGTCACTAAGTTTAGAGTATAATGACACTTGGGTTCATGTTTTCAAAATTTTAACATTTGAGTTCCTGATTTTAAATTTTGACATTTGGGTCCTTTTCTATATTTTTTAAAATTTCAATTACAACATCCACTTTCTTTCTCCATCTCTGTGTTGGTGGCGAAAATAGGGTATAATTGTAATTTTTTAAAAAATTAATTATAAAAAATTTAGAAAGGATTCATGTGTTAAAATTTTAAAAATCAGGGACCCAAATGTTAAAATTTTGAAAATGTGGACTTTAAGTGTTATTATTCTTTAAATTTAGGGACCCCGATGTAATTACCTCTGATATATTATATGTCACTCATAGATTTGGAAGTTAAAATTTGAAAATCATAAATCTACGTAATATTATTTCCTAAACTGAGAAACTTGAGTGCAATTCACCCTATTTTTAAATAAAATGAACCTTTTATAGGCTATACGGACCTATAAAATCTTTTCATCTGCGAGACTTACTGCTGTGTTTTTCAAGAAAGAAAGGCTTGTGGCCCCCAAAAATAATCTCAAACAACTGGTTTCCTATATGGCAATGGTGCCACATAAATAAAAAAAAGTTGGGTTGAAGTAAACTGTTACCGTCGTGGTCGAAGAGGATGAAGAGTGATTGCCGGGTGATGTCTTAAGAGAAAGGAATCACTGAGGTGAATGCGGCTCCTGGCAAGCTTCTAGGCCGAATAATGAGTGGTAAGAGGGGCACAGGAATGAATCGTCTCACATCGGAAAGGGAGGGAGATCCTGAGCTGTATAAGTAGATAATGTGATCTCAAATGGTAGATGCGCCTTTTGGGGGCAAAACCGTGAGGCTAATGATGGAAAACTCCGTAGTTAAGCGTGCTTGAGTTGGAATATCACTGGGATGGGTGATCTCCTGGGAAGCACTCAAGTCAAGCAGTTTTCCTAAAGCCAAAGCGGACGATACCTCTACGTTGAGATCACCGGATGTTACATAATCAATGTTAAACTTAAATTTGTCGCAAAACGCCTTCTAAATATTTGAAAAAGGTGCTGCTATCTATAATAATGAGCATTGATGCCATCTGGATGATTTTCCTACAAATTTTTAGTTATTCCAGGAATCATACCAATGTTGCATTTCTTGTACTATGGGGAAACATACAGTTGGATTATTGGCCTTGATTTTAGATGGGCTTTTAGAGTTCAACAGCACTTCATTGGTGTAGACTCGTTATGCATCTTCCTAAAGCTTGCATGGTGAAATTTTTAGGTTAAAATTACTCCCAGGCGCCTGAACATTTGTCCATATCTTCTGAATCATTTCATTCGAGTCCTAAGCTTCAGATCAATGATTCAAAAACCTGAACCAATACGAAAAGCCCTCCCTAATCTCAGGAATCATTGAGCAATTATCAAAGTCTTTGATCATAGTGCAGATTTAACACTAGTGCAGCAATAAACATAGTCAATGATGAGAAAGTCTTAGCTGAATTCATATTTGTTCTTCCACTTTGATTCTTACGACGGGAAGTTATTTTCTTTTCTTTTTCAGGATGAAAACACAACTGATCCGCCGCAATCTGTGCAAAAAGGAGTGACTGACCTCATAGAAGCCGCCTTGAATCCGAAAAATTTGTGCATGATGGATTCTACCTGGCATCCCTGGTTTTAATTAGCCTTAAGCATCTTCTCTCCCCACACTTCATGGGCTTCTGAGCTTTTAGGTTGTATATATATATATGTTAGTATACAGTGTTTTTAAGTGTTACCCTAAAGTCAGTAGCCTGTTATTAACATAATGCTCATCTTGATATTGGGGGATTACTATAGCTATATGTACAGTTTCATTGTGTTTTTCATTTGATTTTCAGTAATATTGGGAAGTGTTGAAGTCATAAAAGCTCTATTATCTACTATTTAATGTGAATATCATACATTTTTTTCAAGAAATTTGTGTAAGATGTAAATTTAATCAGTTTTTCTTTTGAGATTTATGTTGTGAATTTTAACTTCTAAAACCCAATCTAAATAAGTATTGCAGATCATAGCCTTCACAGTTCGTCGGCAGCTCATGGGGGAGAGAAAATTTGCCTGAGTTCAGGTTAGCTTCTTGAGAAATTTATGAATTGTCTCGTAGAGCTTGCCTGAGTTCAGGTTAGCTTCTTGAGAATATCATACGTTTTTTTCAAGAAATTTGTATAAGATGTAAATTTAATCAGTTTTTCTTTTGAGATTTATGTTGTGAATTTTAACTTCTAAAACCCAATCTAAATAAGTATTGCAGATCATAGCCTTCACAGTTCGTCGGCAGCTCATGGGGAGAGAAAATTTGCCTGAGTTCAGGTTAGCTTCTTGAGAAATTTTATGAATTGTCTCCTAGAGCTTACATTCTCTTATGTTTTACAAAATTTATGTAGGGGCATATTCTTTATCTATGTGAAATTTTTTAATGTCACCACATATGCCAAAAAAAAATCTGTAGGGGCGTTCATATTTCTATACATATGAGATTTCTACAAAAAGGAAGCACGAAAGAAACTCTACAATTTCTCTTATGTGATGAGTTGGTTCTCTTTTGTGGGTATTGTCGGCATCGACAGTTAAAGGATGGATTTCGGCATCTCCATCGATCTTTTGATTAAAATTCTATTGCCTTTCTTTTGCAGCTACCTTCATTTCTTTCTAAGCTGTCATTGTTTCAGTTGTGAGTACTATCTCTGTGCATTTGAGTGTTCTAGTATTGCTCCTACATTATCCCTGATGAGTATCTTACCTTTGCTATTATTCTATGATCTTGAATTGAACTATTTACATTAACTTTCAACCATCTAGACTTGAGAAGAGTCCACTAGTCTTCTGTTGAGCAATTGTAGAGTTTGATAGGGGATAATATTTTTTATTCAGACACTTAACTCGCTTCTAATAGGACATGTATGAATCGTAAAATTATTCTATTGATTTGCCCCGACCTTCCATAGTATTAGCTGGGTTTGGGTACAACACGATTATACTTGCCCTAATCCTAACTCGATA
>KZ451935.1:4285557-4320557 GCA_002786265.1 Apostasia shenzhenica | reverse complement strand
TTATTAAAGAAAATTGAATATATATATTATCTGTCGTCACAGCGCCACTAATTATGAAATTTGGATAAGGTCAGGGTGAGGCAAGTACGTGCGGGATAGAGTCGTAAAATTATTCAGACATTTAACTCGCTTCTAATAGGACGTTTAGGGTTTAGGGTTTATCTACATGGGTTCTTTGATAGGGGATAATAATTTTTATTCAGACATTTAACTCGCTTCTAATAGGACATGTATGAGTCAAAATTATTCTATTGATTTGCCCGACCTTCCATTAGTATTAGCTGGTTTGGGTAAACACGATTATACTTGCCCTAATCCTAACTCGATAAATCTTAAAAGAGAATTGAATATAGTATTTTTCTCAAAGTCATAATTATGAATTTGGATAAGGTCAGGGTGAGGCAAGTACGTCGGGATATAGAGTCCGTAAAATTATTCAGACATTTAACTCGCTTCTAATAGGACGTTTAGGGTTTAGGGTTTAGAGTTTAGGGTTTATCTACATGGGTTCTTTGATAGGGGATAATAATTTTTTTATTCCAGAAGCACAAAAATTTTTTTAAAAAAAAACCACCTTCGCTTTCTAATTTAGGGAACAAAATGTAAAATGATTCTAAAATTATTCTATTGATTTGCCCCGACCTTCCATAGTATTAACTTGGTTTGGGTACAACACGATTATACTTCCTAATCCTAACTCGATAAATCTTAAAAGAAAATTGAATATATATTATCCTTTCGTCAACAAGCCACTAATTATGAATTTGGATAAGGTCGGGGTGAGGCAAGTACGAGCGGGATAGACTGGGTCTTGGCATTTGTTGCATGGTGATTGTCTCCTATCATCTTTCTTCTTGAACTTGGCCATTTTTTCATTCCAGCTCCTGCAAATTGGGATGAAGATGCTGTTACTCCCAATGATGCGTTGCACTAGTTCTAGGGGTGAGAACGATCCGAGTTCGAGCCGAGTTAGGCACGGCTCAAACTCGGCTCATATCAATTCGATTCAAGTTTGAGCTGGCTCGTTTAAACTTCAAGCTGACTTGAGCTAACTCAAACTTTTTATGAAGTAAAAGTTTCTCTTAAAAAAATGACTTTGTTAGAATTTTAAATTAAATTAATTATGTCTATTAGATTACTTAACCAATATTCTAATCACAATTAACATATACTTTTGTAAAAGTAATAAATAATTACAATAAATGATTGAATATATCATTAATGTTTAAAAAAAATAGAGATCGAGCCAATTCGATCCGATCCGACCTTGGCTTGTGACTCGGCTCAATAATTCGAGCTGAGCTCGATTCGGGCTAAATATCGATCCAAACATTGGGCGACTATCGATCTTTGAGCCAAACTCTTACTCCTATGCACTACACATAAAACTTGCAATATGATGCAACACGATGTATATTCTTCTCGGCAACTCCAAGGGCAACCTCTTGGTCATGTTAACCCTCACCTTTGTCGTCATTTCCAATCGATCTATTTATCTATTTATATATAAATATATAAATATATATTAATTGTTGTCATTTTATCTAATTATTTTTTAATTTCAATTTGTAGAAATCTTTTTCATTGATTTATAAGGGCAGTGTGGTCTTTTTTATTCATTCTAAATAAATTATTTAGCTATAAAAATTTTATTTATCTAAAATTTAGTGGACGAAGGATATAGTTCTAGAACAGTGGAAGAACTTATTTAGAAAAATATATATTTTTAAATTATATTTATATAATTTACAAGATAATTATATTATGTAAAAATTATAAAAAATATTCTTGGATATTTCAATATTAAAATTTTCAAAAATTTGAGAGCATATAAAATTTATTTTGTATGTATTTAATAATTATGAATTTAAAATATGATATATGTAAATAAAAATTTTATGTCTATTACATAATAAATTTTAAAATATTTTTTAAACTTCTTGGAAGGGTATTATTGTAAATTAATTTTAATTTTTTAAAAATTTTGTCTTGAGTATGTGAGGGTGTAAAAGTATAATTATTTGGTCTTAATTAAAATATAATTATTAATTTATTATATTATATTATAAAATTATTTTTAATTATTAATTTTTTAAAATATAATTTTAAAATAATAATATTTATATTTTATAGTTGTAAATTTTTAGAACGAGTAAAACAAAAGATATGATAAATTAAATTTTATTTTTTATAAGATTTTTTAAAAATAGCAAAGATAAAATGTTATAATAGTCTTTAAAGTATATAAATTATTTGAAAATATTATTAAATTTTACTTTTTTTTTGGATAAAAGCCAACAAAAAAGATGGATTTTGAAAAAAATCAAAATTGCATTGTTCTTATAATTTTGGGCTAATTTACAGTACCCTCTTGATCACATAGGCTCGGATGCAATTTACACTTTAAATTAAAAGAAATTTACATGTTATTTCTAAAAAAAAATTTTAACAAATGATATTTTTTAAATTAAATATTTAAAAGTGGACTTCTAAGTTCACCAAATTACAGCAAAAGTATTGCTGTAAATTTATATTTAAAATAGAGAGTATTATTTATAAATATTAAATTTAGAGGATATAATTTATAAATATTTGATTTAAAGTTGAAGATCGGTGACATGTAAGTTAATAGAGTCTGGCTTTTTATTAATAATTAATTAATTAATTTAATTTAAGTAATTAATTTATTATTGTAAAAAAAAATTTTAATTAATTAATTGTGTTTATTTTTTTTAATACTCAAGTGAGTGAATTCCACTAATTATTTATTTATTTATTGCATGAAGTCTTCAGTATTCATTGATTATGGACTATTAGGCCTGTCAACGGATCGGATTCGGATCGAGTTGACTCCGACTTAGATCCAAATTCATATATGTCGGATCAGGTTATACATCAGATCGGGTCCGATCCATATCCTCTCGAGTCGGAAATCGAATCGGTTCGGAACTCGGATTTTCGGATTTAATCTATTTACAATAAAAGTAATTATTTTTAAATGATTTTCATAATAAAATTTAAAATAATATTAAATTTATTGAAAATAAAATAAGAAAAAAATATTATATTTTTATGAATTAATTAAATATTTTAATATTAAAATCAATATTTGTAATATATATACATATATATTATGAAATATAAATTGAGCACTATAAACTATAATCTATTAATATAATTTGTGAGAATCTTTTATTAATTAATTATAGTAATATTTTTTATTTGAGATTTCTAATAAAAGTATTATTAGCCACAATATATTTTTATATACATTATAAATTAGATTATATAAACGGATTGAATTTTAAATGAGTCGGACTAATGATAATTCATATTCGATTTATTTATTAATTATTTATTTAATAAATGAATCGGATTTAACTGACGAATAAAAAAAAATTTATTTGAGAGTTTAATGGGAACTCTCCAATCTCCATTGACAGGCCACTACACCTCCATCACCGGAGTTCTGCCCTCTTCTTCCTCTTCCCGCGATTTCGGTGCCTCCGATGTCTCGCTGCTTCCTGAAAATGGCTCCCCGTTAATCGCCCGATCCTCGCCGAACTCGGTCGCCTGATAGCCTTCTACTTCCCTTCTTCCTCCTCCCATATTCGAGCTTTCGCCGGCGTTCCTTGAAACCCTAACTCTATCTTCGGTCACCACCTGCGGGAAGCCGCTACGCCGGCGATATGGCGATGGAGGCGGTGGCGGAGGGCCTGTGGTCCCTCGCCGACGACTCAGAGCGCCGCCGCGACTTCGGCGGGGCAGTGAAGTGCCTCGAGGCCCTCTGCCAGAGCGGCGCCTCCCTGCTGCCGATGGTGGAGGTCCGCACGAGACTTAGACTTGCATCGCTCCTCCTCTCGCACTCCCACAACCTCAACCACGCCAAATCTCACCTCGAGCGCGCGCTCCTCTTACTGCAATCCATTCCCGCTGCTTTACCAATGAAGTTCCGCGCGCACTCCCTCCTCTCCCGCTGCTACGATCTGACGGGCAATGTCCCTCAGCAGAAGCACATTGTTCTCCGCGCACTTGCCCTGCTGGAGGCCGCCGAGCCTTCGTCTCTTCCCCCCTCTGCCGCCCTCCTTTGGTCCTGCAACTTCCATTCCCAGCTCGCCTCAGCCCTCACCATTGAATCCGACTACCCTGCCGCGATTAACTCCCTCAACACCGGTTTCTCTGCCGCTTCCGAGCTCCGCCTACCCGAGCTTCAGATGTTCTTTGCCGCCTCCACGCTCCACGTCCAACTCTTCCACTGGGACGACCCTGCCAACGTTGAAGCTGCAGCTTGCCAGTCATCTGAGCTTTGGGAGTCCTTTCCTCCTGATCTGGTAGCTATTCATGATCTTACGGTCTTTTTTGTTTGAAGTAATTTTAAGTAGTTCTTTTTATATATGAATTATTAATTCAATTTCCTTTAAATTTGATCATGTTATTTTCGTTATGTTAACTGAAAAAGAAAAACCTGTCAATAAGGTTATATTAGGATTATGTCTGAAAACTGTCAGGCTGTCGGTGAAGCTATATTTGAGTTACAATCACACAATGATTAAGATTTAAAAAACCTCTAAAACACCAAAGCTCTTTTCTAGATGCACAGGAAGGTATAATTGTGGATGTTAAACCACGCTAATATTTACTTAAATAATAAAGCAACAAAATTTAGCACTATTTACAACTGAGAGCTATAGTAAGTGGGGTAGAGTTGCTTCCAAGGACACTCACAAAAAATATATTAGATACAAGGGAAAATAAAACAAAGCACCAAATTAAGGACAGCAGGAGTTGTCAAAATCCATTTAAAAAGTGGAACTAAATTCTCGAGTTGGCCTTTTTGGTTCAGCGCAAGTTAGCTTTTACATGGATATGTGGGTTAAAAATTCTGGTTTTTCTAAATGAAATGTATTATGTTGATGGGGTTTTAATGTAACCAAATTAAATTCTGATTAGCTCCCTTGTTTGAGTATAAAGTTGGTGTAGTTCAAGTGAATATGGAATCATGGATCTAAATTCGAACTAGCCCCCCTTACCTATATTTGTGTGCAAATATAATTTCCTAATATGTGTCTCTATTTCTAGAAAGACCGCTGCAAGGGTCTCCTTTTTTACAATGAGCTGCTTCAGACGTTCTACCTTTTAAGGAAATGTGACTACAAGGGTGCTACACAGCATGTGGACAGGCTGGATGCTGCCTTGAAGGAGGATCAGAAGCAGGTTTCCCTTGTCAAGGATTTGATTTCTCAGCTTGATGCTGTAAATCAAAGCCTTGCTCAACGAAACTTGCAGGGGAAATCGAATTCAACTTTGAGAGAGAAGAAGACAATGTTACAAGAGCAGTTGAGAGCTGCCACTGGAATTGATTCCATAGAAGAGATGGTGGGATTAGAAGATAGGCTTCTCTTGGCAACTCCCCCCCTAGATGGAGAATGGCTACCGAGGAGTGCAGTGTATGCTTTGGTAGACCTCGTAGTTGTTATGCTAGGGCGTCCAAAAGGAGTATTTAGAGAGTGCGGAAAGAGGATACAGTCAGGAATGAATTTAATACATGGTGAGTACTATTATTAGAAAATGTGGATTTACTAGCTAATTGCTACTCTACAAGCTGTGTGAAATCATATTTGCTAGGTAAGACACTTTGAAACTTACATTCTTATATATATATATGAAGTATCTTATATACTAATGCCATACTAAATTGTAACACAAATAGAAGTCAATTTCACATATTAATTATTCACATCTTGCTATTTAGATATAATAAAAAAAGTCAAATTTTCACACGGATATACCTTGGTAATTTCCATCAATATGCTGAAAATATTTTGTTTGGGATTTTGGTTTATTTTTCATCCTTTCTCATGCTAATGAATTGTTCATAGTAGTTCTTTTCATAATAATGATATGACATACTTAACAGTCAATTTTATATGTTAAAACACATAAGGTAATTCTTGGCATATAAAGTGTCGTGAGATGTTAAATTTTGGAGTTTAAAATTTGTTTGTGTTTTGTGAATAGTATACACATTAAACTTTGGTTGTTTAATCTGTAATATTCTATTTTGTTTGTGTTGTATATGAATTTCAGCGATAACATTTTTCTTTCAACTTATGCATATTGCTTTGTGCAGAAGAACTTCTGAAATTGGGTATCGGTGAAAGCCAGAGAGGTAACTCCTCTAGCTACTTGTTATAGTCATTTATCTTTCACTTTCACATTCAATTTAGCAGTCAGTCCTAGAAAACCATGCTATACTTGTTTATTAATTGAAAAACTTACATCAAACTGTTAGTTTCCATGCCAAATTGTTTCATTATGCCTCTTTGACTTTATAAAGGTTTGATAACACATAATGGTATAAGATAGTCTTTATATGTGTGTACCTTAAGACACCCAATATCGTTTGAACACATCCAAAAACTCCGCTGAAGCTTATGATAAGCACTCTGTGTATACCATGCTTTCAGCTTGTATAGAATCAACAATTTTACCTTGTAAGAAGCTCTGTTTGATACTTGAAACAGCGCATGAGTTGTTTGCACAATTTCTTTAGTTTATTTACTTAGGTTCCTTGATGTATTAACTAATTTGTTTCTTTAAAGAAACTGCAAAAATTTGTTTCTTTAAAGAAACTGCAAAAATTTGTTTCTTAACACGTCAGTATAGTTACTTTAATAACCTTGGAGAGTGATTTTTTTTTTCTTTATGTTGATTTTGTCTTTCTTCAACTAAAGGCCTGAAGCTGAAGATTTTCACATCCATGAACCTGCTTGGTTTGCATGTTGGAAGCTGTGAAATCCGTTTTGTAATCTGGTCATATCAAGCTCTTTTCAAAAGAGTTGTGAAATCCATTCTATAATCTGTACTTGCTTGTTAGAATTTGTTCATTAAAAGGGCCCATGGGTTAGTTAACAACCGACAACCGTACATTCATAAGATTCTATCAAAAAAAAAAACAGTATGTTAGTAAGATCTTTTTTTCCTAATTTGTCTTTGTTTTACCGGATGAGGTGTAATTGTTTGTCTAGTTTGTTTCTTTTCTAGCTTGTTTTGCTTTTAGTTCAAATTATATTCCTTTTTTTCCCCCACTAATTGCTGCCTTTCTGTGCAGAGTTGGATATTCAACACTCAGATATAGCTATGGCTGGGCAGTATTTGTTTCTTCTCATGCAATTCCTTGAGAACAAAGTAGCCGTTGAGCTCACTAGGTCTGAGTTTGTTGAAGCTCAAGAGGTAATTATATTATACAAAATCAAGATTATATCTGGCACAAGTATCATACTTCTAGTTAAATTATTTGGGTTTATCCATCAGTATAGGATATAAAAAAGCCTAGATTCCATTTATGCATCAAAGTTTCACCTTCTGCTCAGTATTGTACATCAAAATTTCATTAATTTTTTGTTACTAGGCATTAGTGCAGATGAGGAATTGGTTTGTTCGTTTCCCAACAATCCTGCAAGGATGTGAATATATAATTGAAATGCTCAGGGGCCATTATGCTCATTCAGTTGGATGCTTCCATGAGGCTGTCTTTCATTTCTTGGAGGCCACAAAGGTTTGTAGATAAGTACTACTTTAGTTTCCACAGATATGACCGCTAGAACATTCCAAAAGTCAATAAAAACATGGCCTGTTGGAGATGCTTTTGGGATCACATAATCTGGAAAGTACAGTATATGTTTATTTTAGTATCATTTTTTCAGGGTCTGTTGTGAGATGAATTTATGGATTATCTAATTGAAATTGTACTAGAGATTTTTCAGCTAACAGAAAGCAAGTCAACGCAATCTATGTGCCAAGTTTATGCAGCTGTTTCCTATATCTGTATTGGAGATGCCGAGTCATCCTCACAGGTTATTCTTGCCCAAAGCCAGCTAGAAAGTGACTATTTTCTTTGGTTCAGGCAGCCTGTTATATGCTGCTGTAATTTCTGTTGCATAAAAGATGGTTTAGACCCTTGATAACTTTTTTTTGGTTATTTAGGCTTTAGATTTGGTTGGTCCAGTTTACAAAATCATGGATTCCTTTGTTGGAGTACGAGAGAAAACTTGTATTGTGTTTGCATACGGGCTTTTATTAATGAGGCAGCATAATCTACAAGAAGCTAGGTAAGTTTCTCTAATGTTCTCTACTTGATAATTGTTATTCAAGAAGGGATTGGTTATGGCTATGTTTTTTTCTGAATGAGAGCATATCTAGCTAGGTAATTTGCTGTAATGTCTTCAATTTTGCGTTAATATCTTTTCAATACGTTTGATGAGCTGGGCTTGTGCCTTTCATGCTGCGCTAATATGTCTTTTGTTCTATTTCGATTTCTCTTATTAAATGTTTTAAAATTTATTCAAATTGTTGTTATAGATATTATGGTATTTTGTTGCATTGTTTTCATAATTGCTAGGGTTTATTTAGGAATATGGCTGACTGAATGGCACATTTCATATTTTCTTGGGTGAAAAAATACAAAAAAATGTACACGAACTATTTTGGTTCATTACTTTATTCAGTATATGGGTGGTCTTTCGCAACAATTGTGTTCATATTTTGTTGACCAACCAGTCATATTGTGGCAGGCGTAATGATTTAGTAGTTCATTGTGACTAATTAATCATGAGTTCAATTTGATTGTCAAGTAGTCATGAGTTTAAATATGGAAAGGTTTCTCTGTGATAACGAGTAAGCCTGCATGCATGAACCACTTTCTAAACCCTGTGATAACACTTATCCTGTGTTTTTGATATATTTTATTTTCGTTAGACTGCATTTACTTATGTTTTCTTTGAGTTTTTTCATTTTTATTTTAAACTATTTCTCATGTCTCTTAGTTTTCATCTATTACTTACCAAAGTACTTCTGTTAGTTTTAGAAAATGTGTTTTAAATGGTCATTCCTTTTATCTCAAGGTGCATGCCAGAAAATGCATAAATGCCAAACAGATTGTGGTGATATAGGCGTTTCAATGAAAGGGCACGTGGCTCACTGAAGAAATTTACTGCATCTGTCCAAATGATCAATGCCATTACAATAGGTCTTTGATGTGTTGGCAAATAATTTCTATGGCATATTGCTTTGTTAAGCTTAAATAAGATACCATTTAAATAGGAGAGCATCTAAGAACTACAAATTCAAAACAAATTCTGTTGAATTTTGTTATGTTTAAATTTTTGTACATTTCCCTTTTTTTGGTTTTGGTAGTATAGTTTCACATGATCTCATGTATTGAAAAGCTAGTTTTTAATATAAAAAGCTAGTTTTAGGCTGTGTTTGGTGCGAGGACTAAAATCAGGACCAAAATGGTACTTATTTAAAAACAACAACAATAATAATAATAATAATAAATAAATAAATAAATTTTTTTAATCATTCTACACAAATTCCAATATAAGAAAATATTATGTTATTTCACATACTCAATAATTTTCAATAAAAATATCAACTTTATTTCACATCCTAAACTAAAATATTTTGATCTAGGATGTAAAATAAAGTTGATATTTTTATTGAAAATTATTGAGTTTGTGAAATAATATAATATTTTCTTATATTGGAATTTGTGTAGAATAATTAAAAAAATTTATTTATTTAATTATTATTATTGTTTTTAGAATTAGTACTATTTTAGTCCTTGCGTTGGGTTACATTGTTGTTTTCTACTTATGCAGATTTCGTCTTGCCAGTGGGTTGAGAATAGCCCACCAACAATTGGGGAATATCCAACTAGTTTCACAATATTTGACGATCTTAGGTTCATTAGCACTTCAACTTCACGACATTGAACAGGCTAGGGAGATATTGAAGTCATCGTTGACATTGGCGAAAACTTTATATGATGTTCCAACCCAGATCTGGGTGCTTTCTGTTTTAACAGGTATTTACGTCTCTGTTTATCAATGCTAATACTTTTGAAAGTTTGACGAGCTTCGCTGGATGTGATTCTGGATTTGTTATAGAATGTCTTCAGTTTTCGGTTTCTAACTTGTAAAATGTCTCTTGTTCATTCTTGATGCAACTAATTAGGATTTAAAATATAGGGTTTTAGGAAAACTATTCCTTGGGCGAGAATTTGAAATTAAGGAGCATTTTGTTTATCTTATGAATTATCCTCTTTTCTCCTGCAGCTTTATACAAGGAAGTAGGTGAGAGAGGAAATGAAATGGATAATTCTGAATATGAACGTAAAAAGGAGGATGATCTACAAAGGAGACTATCAGAAGCTCACTCAAGCACTCATCACCTTGAGCTGGTATGCAAGTTAGATTTTACTCTATTTTAACGTGACTAGTTATGGATGAAGTGCACATTTGCAAAGGAGATTGTCAGAAGCTCACTTACAAAAGCACATAATTAAATTTTATTTTTTTATGGGGCATTTACATACAAGACATGAGATTCTAAAAAAATTATGAATTTTATACTAATTTTCAAAAACATTAGTGAAAATCTCACTAAATTTCAAATAAATCACAAAACTAAAAGACCCTAACCTCTTAATTACTTTAACAGTAACCCTAATCTCTTAATTTCTTTAACACTAAACCCTAATAAATCATAAAAACTTCCAAAACTAAAAATTAAATTATTATTAATCAAGCTTATGTAATTCACTTTTAGTGAGATTTTCACCAAATGTTTTGAAAATTAGTTCCCAAAATATTGTCCTGTATGTAAATGTCTCTTTGGAGTCCTTTGACTTTTGAACTTGTGTTGTTTTAAAGTGGAAATCTTAAGACATTAATCTTGTGGCCTATGATCTGTCTCCTTGGAACTTCTACTGTCATATGATTGTTTTTAAAACTCATGAACAAATTATATAGATGTACAAGTTTTGAGTTCATCAGTTTCCTTAGCTATGCCTTCGTGATCTATAAAGGATCTAGATGGGCATACTTGTTTTTGACAGAAGTTTTGATCTACTCCTGCAATTATACATCTGAAATTGAGAAATTTGCTAAACTATTGGGTTGTGCAAAAGAAGGTGGACATCATTTTCTTCGATGGTCAATTTCCCCAACTTCAATATTCTGATTTACACAACATAATTGGTGTTATATAAGAACAATGCGGTTTTCGATAGAGTTATTTATTCATTCATTGTCAATTTTAGTAAAGATTCTTCCAAGTCACTTTATCCATTGTCTAGTTTGATCAAAAACCTGAATCAAATTGCATTTCAATTTTGGAAACATGCTTTTGTTTTTACCCAAGATCTTTTAAAATTGTTCTTGGAATGTAATGCAGATTGAGAAGATCAGGATCAAAGGCCAGTCACCTCATGTTGACATCAAACGAGTAGTTGGTACATCTACAAATGGAGATCTTGAAATTCCTGAATCAGTTGGTTTGAAAGCTCCGCTACAGACTCCTTTATCCAGGCTACTTGACATGGACTCATTGAAACGGGGAAAGAAGAAAATCTAATCAATGAATTAGATCATTATATGGATTATGTTAATTTTGGCGTCCAACCAAGGTAAAAATGTAAAGTTTTCTCACTTTCTCTTACGTTCCATGTTTCAAACCTAAGAATTGTGGACTATCATGTTAAGTATCAATGATTAATCAAACCTAAAAGCAAATATTAGAACAAATGATAGCTTTATGTTTCAACTGCAGAAGGTTTCCTTGACAAGTTTAAATGTCTTTCTCGTAGGGACGCGAAGGAAATTATATCGGAGGCATCCCCGTATGTGAAAGACAGCGGGCCTCGTAGCAGAAGTAAAATTGGCGTTGCTCCGAGTGTATGTTTTTACCATGCTTTTGTAGAACACATAATGCATTATGATTATTTCATACGTTTATTAATTGTGAAGTCCAAAGAGGCTTTTGAATCCGATAGTCGCATTCCTAAGGACAACACTTTGTGGTCACCAACCTTCATCGGTACGATCGTAGCACGGCTAGTATTGCTTTATGCTCTCCGCTGTGCTTAAACTCTTGCTTTCTTATAAAACGTATGCCTTTTACTAAAGCTAGCAACACTCGAGCTGATTACCTCGCTAACTTAGCGCGATAGCATGAATTTTGTTTTTAAGTGTTGCATCACGATGCCTTGAATGATTTCACCTTCCAAGCAAATAACCTTTCCAAATTCAAGAATCTTTGCGTCCGGTTTCAAACGGATGGATTCTTGAGCGATATTTGGTTCGAAAGTTATCTTGCCGAATGTATTCGCCGTTGCGTAGGAATTTTCGTTCATCACTAATGTACTCTATATATCTTGAATTCATCTATACTACAAACATTTACCTTGTGGACTACTAAGCAGATTATGCTAATCAATAATTATATTTTAATATCATGTAAATATCAATATTGTTTTTAATATTTTTATATTGAAAAATAATAAAAATTTAATTTAGTTTCATCTTCTTTCATTAGACTATAATTAGTGTAGCTGCTCAATTTATATGTCAGTTGTTGGTCAAAAACCTAATAAAAATTTGTTTAAAGTTGAATTTATTTTAATCAATTTGAACTAAGCTTGATGCTTAAGAATTAATTTATTTTTTTGTTTTAGAATTATATAATTTGATTCGAATATTTATAAACATTACATCAGGATAAACTAAGGTCTTGTTTGGCAATGGGCTAAAAATCATAGTTAAAATTAGCTATGGTTAAAATCTTAAATTTATTTAAAAAAAATTTTAAAAATTATTTTATATTTCATCTCACATAAATTCTAACATTAAACAATCACTTTATTTCACATTCAATACAATTCATAATAAATCAATCAACTTATTTTATATCCTACACAATTTTTAATATAATTAATTTATTTTATTTCATATTATACATATTTTTTAAAAATAACTAAAAATTTTAACTATTTTTTTTTATCACCAAATATAGCATCAGACTCCTGAATTCACTTTAAATTAACTGCAAATTAATTAAAATTTTAATTTATGCTGAAACCGAGAAAAGTGCTCATGTACGAAGAACTAAAGTTCTGTTTGAATTTCTATCAAAAAAAAAAAAGAGTTCTATTTGAATTAATTTAGTTTTACATTAGAGAAATAGTAAATTGCACAGGAGCCCCTGAGGTTAGAATAATGCTACAAATAGATCTCATATTTTGAAAAGCCTAGATTTAGGTCCCCGAGTTTGTGTTTGTGTTGCCATTTGGTCCCACGTCTGAAATTTACTGACTTTTTATTATTTTACCCTTAGATTTTTTACTCATTTTTTACATTATTTTAAAGCATTTCGAAAGAGTTATAAGAGCATTTTGGTCCATATAAATATGATAAACAGTTAAATTTAATCGTTACTGTCTAATTGGACCATCCAAAAAAGCGATATTTAAACTAAGAGACCAAATGACAGCGCAAACACAAACTCAGAGACTCAAATCTAGGCTTTTCAAAATGTTGGACATATTTGCAACATCATCCTAACCTCAGAGGCCCCTATGCAATTTACCCTTAAAGAAAAGATAAATATTTAATTTATTTGAAGATTTTGAGTTTTCACTGGAGAGTAGATTCTCTCGTTACACTTTAACCTCAAAATGGAATGAATGCATTTCATTCTGTCGGATCTGGATGACTCGTGAAAGCTGAAAATATATCGAGAAGAACTTGAAACGGTTGTGAAGGAAGTTTAAGCCGAGAAATTCTTACGAGTGATTTGATTATAACCGTTCTAAGAATGTGAAGATAATTGTTTTTAATCTCTAAGAAAAATAATATATATTTTTTTGGTATTTATATGGAAGATATTTTAATTACAAAAAATTATTTTAGTATTGAAGATAAAATAAATCATAATTCATAATCTAAAAAAGAATTAAATTACAAGTCTCAAACGGAGAAATTTTTTTAAAAACAATTATCTTAATTTATTCAGTAAATCTAAAACATTGCGTGCAATAATTAATCATCAATCATCCGATTGCCCACTTCACGAGTCAGAGTTGCAGGTTCTGCTGGCATTATACGATTTATTTTTAGGCCTCATTTGATTTGAACATTTTTTCTAAACATAAAAAAATTTATTTTATTTTTAAAATTTAATAAAAAAATTTATTTTATTATTAAAAAATATATAAATTATAAAATACTTTTAATTTTAATATTCATATTTATATTAGATGTAAAATAAAGTTGATTTTTATAATTAAAATTTGTGTTGGGTAAAAATTCGTCTTGAGCCAAATGTGGCGTTGGAGACTTTAAATTCGTTTTTAAGCCTCCCATTGGTGAAAATGTAATATTTCTCAAAATGTTTTGAAATAATAAAAAAAATCTGCTTGCCATGTGGACTTTGATGGGTATAATGGGAAATTCATTTGTGTGAGTTCCTTCTTTCTATAAAACTTATTGCATCCTGTGAGCGATTCACATTAGTGGTTCATTCGTTAATTGCAGTTCGTCGCGTGTGAATGGTAGGCCCCACACTTCACGGCAACCAAATGGTGCAAACAGCTAGATTGTTTGGTGAGGCTTCGATCGCGCCTGACTGGACTATCTGCTCGGCTCGATCGAAACGTCTGGTTGGCCACTAAAACAGTAAATATATATATATATATATATATTTGAAATTAGATAAGTATCAATAAGAGAAGATATGAATACATATGATATTTACTATTCTGGATGTATACCTATATGATTTCAAGTTATACCTACCTTTTTAAACATATACCTACTTTTAATATTTATTTTTCTGGTGGCTTGACCTGATGGTCCTGTGGTGCCCACCACCGTCTGGTCGGCGTGACTGGACTGTCTGGTTGGCCGACCGAATGGTCAGTTTAGCTACCAGAAAGATAAGTATTAAAAGTAAGTATAACTTGAAATCAGGTAGGTATCAATTAGAGAAGATGTAAGTACGTATGATATTTTTTATTTTGGATGTATAAGTAGTGATTTCAAGCTATAATTATTTGTTTGGACGTATAATTATTTTTAATATTTATGATTTCTGATGGCCTAACTTGACCGTCCAGTGTAACCAGACGGACAATCCGGCCACAACATTGACGCGATCGAAGAGTCCAACTGTCGGCTACATTTAGTTACTTTGAAGCATGGGGCTCACTGCACATATACGCTGAGTTGTAATTGGCTAGCGAATTATTGACGTAGATCGCTTGTGACATGTAGTAATTTTTATTTCACTCTTATGCACAGAAAATCAGCTTGGGCTGATTCTTTAATTTTTTTTGGGATATACACTTAGGTCCCTGATTTTAACGCTTAATAATGCATAGGTTCACATTTTTTAAATTATAACATCGGGGTCTCTGAGTTTTAATAAATTATCACATAGTTCTTTTTTAAATTTTTTATTATTATATTTTTTTAAAATAACAGGTTTATCCCCTACCACTCTCTCTCCGAAGGCCGTGCAGCTCGCGCACTTGCTTGAGATCGGAAGGAGAGACTCTCTCTCCTCCCGGTCCCGCGCACGAGTGCAGAGTGTCCACCGGGGCCGGCTCGTGCACTTGCGCGGGATCGGGCAGAGAGAGAGAGAGGCTTCTCTCCTCTCAATGCGAACACGTGCGGGCCGCGCGGCCGCGCGACTCTTCCACCGGCCGGTCTGACGGCCGCGCGACGCGTCTACCGATGGCAGTGAGGCCCGCGCGCTTGCGCGGGATTGGGAGGAGAGAGAGAGGGACATGGGGTAAAGCGGTAATTTTAATAATAAAAAAATAAAAAAAAAGACCCATGTGATAATTTATTAAAACTCATGGACCCTAATATTATAATTTTAAAAATATAGATCTGTATGTTATTAAGTGTTAAATTCATAGACCTGGGTGTAATTATCCCTTTTTTTTATAAAAAATGGACCGGATGACGCCCAATTCGGGTCGGATTGAACGACCCGGACCGCTCGGTTCGGTTTTCTAAAACTCACTGCTGAAAGCGTTGGTCAAACCCAAGTAAGACTTCCGCTGCATCGCTGCAATGGCTTCTCCGGCAGTTAGGGTTTCTCTCCGGCTAGCCGTCGCCGTTGCTGTCATCCTCGTCGCACTCTACGTCGGTCGTCCCCTTTACTGGAAGATTTCTGCCACCATTCAGGACATCCGGGAGAATCGACGAACCGTCAGAGAAGGTCAGCGACTCAGCCCCGTCTAAACTTCTGGTTTATTCTTTCTCCCAGCTTCTTCTCCGCGATGTTTCAGGCATCTCGCAAATCGTGAAGGAGGCTCAAAAGTCAGTGGCGGGATGGCACCACGACGAGCTGGATTCCGGTTCCATCGGCGACCGGCGAGAAGGGAAGACTGCCGCTGCCGCGGCCATAGCCACCAGCCGCCGCTTTCTCCTCCGTCGCTGATCAGTTCATTTCTCTCCGTTTTGGTCCACAGATTGAAACTTCATGATTTTCCCGTTTTCTCCACTCCATGTAGAGTTGAGATATTTCCACGTTTGTTGTGTAACAGTATACAGGGTTTCAACTTCTTCGTCTGCAGCCTCTTGGGGGACCTGGTATAGTGTAACTCAACTGTGAATCCCTCTTTTTTACTTTTTACTGTGTAAGGGTCGGTTTCCCACTTATTTGATCTGAGTACTTCTAATGTTTCGACTGCTGTTACCCATGTATTTGTTAGCTGCTTTGGTTTGAGGCTTGCAGCTTCAAGAATCTTTGTGTATTGTATTGTGATCGATGATTGAAGCAAAATTCGTTCCAGCTATTGGAAGGTTATACCACTTTAGAATATTAAGCTGGTCTGGCATCCCCATGCCATGTTCATTCTTAATACACTAAACTTACGCGTTTACTCTAAAACTCGCATAGCATGTATTTTCTATGGGATTAGTTTTGAGAATTTGATATAAATATGATCTTGTAGTGGCTATCAAAATGAGTGTATAGAAATTCATCTTCTATATTCCAATTCCATCACTTCAATTTTCATAGGTAAGCTAGCTTAACTCAGGTTAGACTGCCCAACATTGGGAAATTCTGTGAACAAATGAGTTATATTAGCATAGGTGAGTGCAGGAATGACTGATAATGGTTATCAACCTTAAGGAAATTTTACTAATGAGTTTTTTGTACTCATTGGCACCATCAAGCACCATGGTAGGTTCTCACACTTCCTAGGCAGGGCTGTAAATGAGCCGAGCGTTCGATGAACAGTTTGATGTTTTGTTCGATAAGACCTCATTCATGTTTGGTTCATTATTATTAACAAACCTGCTTGAACATAATTTAAAAGTTCAATTGGTAAGTGAATAAATTTGAACATACTAGCATTCGGTTCATTACTATTCATATGAAGTTAATAAATATACTCGATTATAAGGCTCGATATGATGCTCTTTCAGAGCTCAATTAGTAGCTGGTTTAGAGATTTTAGTACATTTTTTTATTAATAAAAAAACTTTATGACTCATGATAATAGATTCGTTCGTGAACATATTAATATCCTTGATATATAAGAGCTTGTTTATAGTTTTTGTATTCGTGAACTTAAATATATATGAGCTCGTTCGCGAACACATTATTGAGCTTGTGCATGAACCACATAAACTAAACCCAAACTAGCCTTTATGTTCTCCAACCAAGCTCGAAGCCTCAAACAAACTTGAAACAAGCTCGAGCTTGGTTTTAGTAAATAAACATGAACTTGAATAGATCACTACTCGGTTCAGCTCGGTTCATCTACATCCCTATCCCTAGGTCTTCGTTGGCCTTCATGTTGATGTCCCTTTATTGTGGCCAGTTTCCAATTTATGCCTCAAATGCTTACAATGACACTTAGGCTGTAGGGTAGCTCTGTCTGATCTGCTCTCAATGATTTTAGGAATTGGAATTATCGAGCATGATGGTTGAGCTCCATGTCATGCTCATGCAATGTGTATGTGGCTATCGTTGTTGAACTTGCCCCTTACCCTTCATAAGAGAAGGTGAAGCACCATGTTATTTGGAAAGTCTCCCATAAACCTATTCATAGTAAGGTGTGAGAAGAATCATTTTAGGGGCATTTGGTTTAATATTATTTTGATGCCATGTGATGTTGTTTAGAGAAATCGATTATTTTGTTTGACGACATGTTTAAATATCATTATAAAAATAGAATTTTTTATACATAATACACAAATCTTTCTATATTACACCACACAAATCTTCTTCACAAAAAATAATCAATGTATAGTATAAATTTTGTGAAGATGGCATGTGTAGTGTAATATATTAAGATATGTGGCATGTATGTAAATATTTCTATAAAAGATTATAAAATTGTCACTTTAAACTGACATTTAGCTGTCAAATAATTTTAGTTAAATTTAAATGTCATCTTAATTATAATGGAGAAAGATGAGATTAGAGTGATTTTTTGTTATCTTTTAATATAAAACCATTGAATAAAATAAAAAATAATTTAGAGATATTATAGACATTTAGATTTTATTTGTCAGTTATCTATGTCGGGAAAAATGAGATTGACGCTAAAACATAAGAACTTTATCTCATTTTTTCTAGTTAGCAAAATGGATAAAGGTTAATTTTTTATTATATATATATATGATGTGAAATACTATTAAATTTTAATTGTGTAATATTTATGTGAAGATAATCATGATATGTTTGGTTAAAGTTAGCTTTTTTCACTTTAACATGGATAGACAAACACACCTGAACATGGATGTTGGTGACATCATCATCTTTCCTTGGACTGAACTTACCACAATTTTGACTTTACCTTTATAATGGTTCTAATATTTTTCCTCTCTTACTACACTCATTCCTCATTTATGTGCAAAATTTCATGCAATCATTGTAAATCATTCTAGTTAACTTCAGTGTTTTTAATGCTACCTCTTGTTGTTATGTTATAAGTGATTTCAGATTTGCTTTTCGAAATCTTAAGGCTCCGTTTGGTTGGAAGATTCTTCCAACTAAAGTCTTTATTGTATTTTTTAAAAAATAAAATAATATTTTAAATCTATTTCTACATAAATTTTAACATTAAAAAATTATTTTATTTCACATTCAGTATAATTTTTAATATAATTAATTCACTTTATGTTATGTCATATATTTTTAAAAGATTTTTTCAAAATATATTTTTTCTACAACCAAATAGAGTCTTTGTTTTGAGTCTTTGGAACCTGTTCTCAATGTTCAAAGTCTTTATGAGCTTCCCCACCAGCTTGCTTCATTCTTTTACTAGACCTTATAATTGGTTTGCTGATGTTCATACTTCATGCTATCAATTATTGATCTTGAATAGTGTTTGATCTTGGGATTATAGGAAAAGACCTTGTAGTTGAGCTTAAATTTGTGCTCAAAATGTGGTAGTTTTGACTGCAACTGAGATTATGATTTTCTTAATTCTGAAAAATGTTTGAGAATTCTGACTTCAAAGTTGGAATAAAAATGTGATAGTGGATTCTGATGCCAACAACAAATAGGGAATATCACTCTAGTGAAGAATTATGTTCATATTTATCACTCTTTGTATGATTAGTAAAGAATTATGCTCATATAATCACTCTTTTTTATGTTTTCAGAAGTGTCAGAATCCCACTGGGGGCTGCAACACTTTCATTACTGATTTTTTTTGTTCTTCCCTTCAAGAAAGTTTACTGGAACCCAGGAGGGTGTGGTGGGTGACATCATTTTCCAACACCCTTGTCAGGTAACTTTTTCTGAATGGTAATTTTTTTTGTGGAATTAGATTAGCTGCCTTTGCACTTGAGGCTTTCTTGTTAATGTTAATGTTAAAAAGATGCAATTTGTTTCTTTTATAAATTGAAAGATTTCTGTATTAGTAGTTCATTGTCGAGCATGGATATCATTTTGAGTAAATATCATCTGGGTCTAGTTGGATACCTATTTCACCTGAGTCCATGAATTTAAGGGCCTCTTTGGTCGAAAGACCACCTTGGTCATACCCAAGATTAAATTATTTTATTCATCAAAGATGCTATCGGAATCGAACCGATGACCATCGCATCTGGCCAAACTACTTGAGCACTGGGGGCAATATGAGTAGGATCACTTAGCCATGCTTCATAATTGGAAAAACGGGCACCGTGATAGGATTCGTTTTGGCTAGAGCGCCCAAATCCGGTATTTTCTGGGCATTTCTAATAATATCAAGTATTATTCCTTTTTTTTTTCTTCGAAAGCAGACAGATTCAAAAGCAAATCGGGAGCGATGGAGCATTTGAATTGCCCCTTTCTGTTGGAATAGTTGAAAGTCTTCGCAAGTTTCCTTCGGATGTGAATCCACCTGACAGAGTGGATTTAGGAGACGGTCTGTTTGACGAAGATGCCGTTATAGTAAGAAAGCTGCAGGAGCGGCTGGACGAATGTAATAAATGAGTGTTGTACAGCCCGGGCAAGGAGAGAAGAAAGAAGAGAGAAAGACCATGGCTTAAATTTCGCTCTCTTTTTTTCCTATCCTTTGAAACGATTTTCGGTATGAATTGCCGAATGAATTCAGTGACAGCCAAAGAAAGGAATTCCAAACCAGTGATTCGTCCCTGCTCGACGGGTGGGTCTTGCAGTCAAGGTAAGAATAAATCTGATAATTTTATTGAAAATAATTAAAGATATGAAAATATTATTATTATTATTATTATTAAAGTAGTCTTGGGACTAAACAGACTCTAATACACTTCTACTGAGCCTTTGAGGTATACAAAATTTTTTACTGTGATTTTTTTGTTAATTGAACTCTCAACTATATATATGGACCCACAAGAAATATGGTCCAATCTTGGGGACCCATGTGAAAAACTTTGTAGACCTCAGGGATTCCTAAGAAGGAAGCAACCTTTGGGATCCATTAGAAAAGAATTCTAAGTTTTACATACTTGGTGTAAAATAAAAATTTGTTATTTGACAGAGTGCAATGAAAACGAGTGATATATGCAGCTAATTTCATTTAGTGGAATAAAAGTTTGATTGTTGTCGCTGCAGAAAGAAATTTCATTTCATGGACTTGCATGAAGTAGACATCCAACATAATATCTAGATGATTTTTATCATATTGCTTCTCGAAAAATTGCATACACTACCCCTAAAGAAAGATTTTTTTTTTATTAACTATTAAAATTTGCATCACCTAATATTTTGAATATATAATTACGAATTGCGATCATTCACTCTGATAAAAGACTAATTCTTTCATGAATGAGATGGAGGCTTGAGTTTTCTATTAATTTAAGAGGTGTAGTTTTTAATTATGCATTGAAACTAAACGATGATATATATAAATATCTAAGAGTTGATCGAATAAAAAACTTTTCTTTATGGGCTATTTATGAAATTCTTTTTTGTGCAAAATATACTTTTATATATATACATTATTACGTATATTTTGTTTGCAACATCTTACTTTTTCATGTTTAACCATCCAATGATGTAAATATAATACTGTGTGATAAGCCTGCAAAATTATAACATATAAATAAAATAAATATTGTAGAAATGAGATTCTAAGATAGATAAGTGAGCATATAAAAAATGACGAAATAAAAAATGAATACATATCTGAGAATATTGGAGTAGGTTTTAGTAAGGATAAATTAGACTTGGCGTAGATGGTCTGCACACCCACACCCATATATATATATAAAGTCGCTTATTTTTTTAATATGTAAAAATATTGTGAATGGGTAATGTGATATAAGTTTATTATTATTTTAATATATTTAATAAAATTAATTTTTTTTAAAATTATTTATTTGATATAAAATATAATTAAATTTTAATATTAAAATATATGTATAATATAAATTATGATATATATATATATATATGTTCCATAAATAGCTCGATATTCAATTTGAGAAGAACTTATTCATATTTAGTTCATCAACATTGATGAACAAGTTTGAGTATAATTTTAAAAAGTCGATTGGTAAATGTGTGAATTTAAATATATAGACTTTTGGTTCGTTAATATTTGAAAACAGTTCATATGAAATTTGTGAACATGTTTGATTATAATGTTTAATATGATACTATTAGAGATATTTATTTATCTTGCTTATTAATATGAAAATTTTTTATGAATTATGATGATGAGTTTGCTCATGCATACATTAATATCATATGAACTAAGTCAAGCATACATTTATGTTTGCAAATTAAGCTTAAATAAGCTCGAAATTAACTTAATCTTGAGCTCGATTTTAGTTAATGAATATAAATTTAACGAGAGTTTAGTTCGGATGTCATTTGCCCTTCACAATAACATAAATGCTCTTCATTTGATTACACTAACATTACCATCTTGGGTCTTTTTTTGGTTCAAGATAAATTTTTTGCCCAACACAAATATGAATATTAAAATTAAAAGCATTTCACATTTTCACACTTTTTAATATTAAAATAAATTTTATCTCACATTAAATTTAAAAAATAAAAAATATACTTTTTTTTTGTCAAATAAAAAAGTTCGAACCAAACAACGTTAGTTTGCTTATGCCATATTAGCTAACTGCAGTTAAAGAATCTAATTTATTAGATTTTTTAATGAATTAATTTGAATAATGCATGAAATTAGACTTAAAATTATCTTTTGGGCTAATTGAGGATTAGTTTTGGGGGCTGCATAATTTTTTTTTATTTAATGATGTAGACACAAATTATGAAAATTATATTTATAATATTTTTGTAACATCTCGTAATTTAAATATAAAGATATTGTCAGTCTTAATTTTAGAAAATTATGTAATTTGAATATTTTTGAAGAGATTACTCATCTCAGTATTATTTCAGCTCAAATATGTTTAATTATGAAATTTTTTATCATTAGTTTTACAGTTTTGCTCCAAAGGGTATAATTATTATTTTAGATTATGTTATCTACTTATATAACTTAGGATTTTCTTATTTTTTTGATGTGAAATGATTCATTACTATGTTTTTTTTACTCTATTTATCAAACATGCTTAAAGAGTCGTATTTTGTTTTAATGATTTCTATCTTTTAAGATATTACTCAACGATTACTCCCCATTTTTTCAATTATGGGCGTCACAATTTTAATATTTTTAAAAATTTAAAAAAGTGTACTCGTGATATTTATAAGATATTATATAGACAAAAATTTAATGTAAATTATAAATTTTTCATCATTATGAAATGATAATTCAATTATTAAGTTGTATGCAAGATGAAATATTTTTTAATTCTTTATAACATTTATGAATATTATCATAAGTAATTTTTAATATAAAATTTGAAGGTGTTTATTCAATATTATCTTGATAATATTTTATATTATTTAGAAAAAAATATTTATTTGATTTAATAATCTGTGTAGAAAATTTTATTTTATTTAAAAATAATATCTAGATACTAAGCTATTTAGGTAACATTACATGATATCAAAATAATATTAAATCAAATATCTTCTCAATAAATTTTATATTTTAATATGGCATATGCATATTAGTAACTATTAGATAAAATTTAATTTACAAAATAAAAAAATGGGATGATTTCTTGCAAACTCAAAAATAAATAAATAAATAAATGAATTAATTATAGTGTGTATGATGCTAGTTCTTAATAAAATCAAATTCAATGATTCCTTAATTTAAAGGGATTTAAAGATGAAACGTTAGGAAAATTTGATAAGAATTTTAACTACTCAAATAAAAAAAAAACTTATGTGGGACCTATAAATAGACATAAAATTACATTTATAACCTATAAAATTATTTAAATATACATAGCTAAACTACAATTATGATCAAATATTCATTAATATAGAGATCAAGGGTATGACACTGTGAAGGCTACAAGCATTGCTTGTTTTCTTTATGTATCATTGGGTAAATTGCATCTGGGCCCTTGAGGTATGGATGCTCTTATAAATTAGTCCTAATTTTTTAGAAATTTTAATTTGCGTTTTTGAGGTTACACTATCACTTGATCTTATTTTTTATTATTATATTGTAAGCTTATTTTCACTTTTTCTATAGGCGTAAGTTTATTTTCAATTGTTAATTTTTCATTTTTTAAATATGATTTTAAAATATTAATATTTATATATTTTTAAAAAAAATTATAATAAAGAAAACAAGAGGTGCAAAAAATTATATTTTAAATTTTTAAGAATTGTGAGGATAGAAAAGTATAATAATTTTTTAAATTATATAAATTATTAAAAAATCATTAAATTTAAAAAAAAATATAGAAAATGTGCAATTTTAAATGAATGACTAAAATTGTAGTGATTTTATAATCTCATGAATTAAAATTAATATTTTTTAAAAATTAAGATCAGTTTGTAATGTCTTTTTAATTTGGAGAGGTGCTGATGTAATTTACTTTATATTATTTATTGGTATATTCATGACTCCAAAAATCTTAACTATTATAAATTTCTTCCTTCATAAACATGAATTTATATATTTATAATATGTGTATGCAAAATACATATTTTGTTTATTAGATTCAAGGTGTATGCAAATGATACAAAAAGTGGAGGTAATCAATTAAAAAAAAAAGTAAGTAAAATGGTTGGGTTAGGAAGTAAAAGATTAATTCATGTAAAATTTGGAAACTTTTTTTTTTTGATAAGAATAATTTTTTGAAGTTGGTGGAAAAATATATTTTAAATAAATTATTAAATGTATTTATCTTTAATAAAAATGATGATAATCATTATAGAGCAATTATTCTAAATCAATCTTATTCTAAGTTTAATAATTTTGAATTGGATAAATTATTGGTAGGTTATTATAATTTATTTATAATTATACTTTAGTTTATTTTTTAAATTTTTTTATTTAAATTTTTAATATTTTTTGAAATCCTATATTTAGATTTTTAGAATAAAAAATTGAAAAAATAAAATATGAATTAAAATATAATTATTGGTAAATTGTAAGAATCTATCATTTGTCCTTTTGAATTTTATTCAAGTTTGATCTAAGAAAATCACAAAAAATAATTTTTTTTCCCAATTAAATGTGGTTTTAATTCTTCCAATATCAATAAAGAACCTAATTATAAGAACAAAGACTTGAAAAAGGTGAATTAATTAAAGGGTAAAGAACATTAGTGTGGCATAAAGTGTGTTATTTGGGCAGCCACTAAAGCCATAATGCTTTGAAGGGAAATCCACTTTTTTTTTTTTGTTTTTGGTCAAAATGAAATGTGATTGATGGGAACCTCCTCTTTGCCCGTGTTTGACGCAGGATCAAAATCAAGATCAAAATAATACTAATTTAAAAAAAAAATTACTTATATGCCACACAATTTAGTTTTATTTATGCGTTACCCATCCATTCTTAGTTAATTATACTATGCACACTCAAAACATTATAAAATTTTATATACACACATTTTAACTTATTTTTATTATAATGAGTAATCATAATTTTTTAATAACCTAACTATAGTTAGATTACAAAAAATCTGTGTCGTTCATCATATTATTTTAAGGATATTTAAATATTTTTTGAGTGAAAATCCTAAAACCTTAATGTTTAGGTGATACAAAGGAAAGAGACATCTGCGACGTGAATTGATTTTAGGACAAATCAGCACTTTAGTGTGGTATTGAGGAAGAGAAAAATATATACCATTAAAAGTAAAAATATAATTTTAATGATTTACTAACATAATATATTTTTTAAATAGATTTTGATTAAGTTTTATCGCAAATATGTGTATATAAGATTTTATAATATTTTGAGTGTGCATAGCATAATTAACTAAGAATGGATGGGTAAGACATAAATAAAATTAAATTGTGTGGCATGTAGGTAATTATTCTTTTAAAATAATAGTAATAATAATCATTTCACATAATTTAAATATAAAAAATATTATTTTATTTCACATACTCAGTAATTTTTAATAAAAATTATTAATTTTATTTTATATCCTAAATCAAAATACTCAAATAGAGTTTTTTAATTTAGGATATGAAATTAAATAATATTTTTATTAAAAAATATTAAGTATGTGAAATTAAATAATATGTTTATATTAGAATTTATGTAGAATGATTAAAACAGTTTATTTATTATTATTATTTTTTAAAATAATACTATTTTGATCAACGCATCAAGCAGGACTTTTTAAGTGCTAACAAGAATGTATGAAAGATGCCCTAGAAAGAATATGGTCTTTATCATGATCTTGAAAATCATACAAATCCGAGTTTTAGATTGTTCGTGCTCATGAGCAGTTCAAAGTCAACTTAAAAGCTCGAGTTTTTACTTGTTCGTATGCTGTGTACCCCTTTTAGTTAGGAGCAGCAAAAGAATTAGGATGTCAGGTTTAATGCGAGCGTAAACCCGACTTGATTATGGTTAGCTCAAGTTGAATCTTACCCAATTGATGGTCCGATATTGACGCAATTATCTACTAAACAAACATGTTAATAAAAGGGTTTGTGGGTTTTGGGTTAACTTACTGTCCTACCTAACTATTTTGACTAAATTTAAATATTATACATATGCTTAGGATTAAAAAATAATATTAAATAGGTCTATAATTTTTAAAAATTTATTTTTAGGTCCCTAAGATTTGATGCAAATTTATCATGTAGCTCATTTAGTGAAAAATTCTACTGAATATTACTAAAATTATTACCTTATCTTACTTTTATTCTACCTTTTTTCTTCTCCCACACCTATTCGATAAATATTTCAATAAAGAGAATGAAATTTTAGCATGTAAATGAATCTTTAAGTCAAACTTAAAGAAAAGCTTAGGGACTAGTTTTTTAAAAAAATAAATTTATTTGATGTTATCTTTTTAATCAATGAGTCCCACAGGCCTTTTAGAAATTCAACAAAAAATAAAGTAAAATTTTGCAATTTCTATTAATTGAATCACAGTTGAATGACATGATGCATGGCTCATTTACAGTTGATTCAACCATTAAGGCCTATTTGCAATAGCATCCTGACTTAAGGAACCTGCATGTAATTTATCTTAGCTATGTTGCTCTTAGGGTTAATTATATCTTCAGGTAGATCTATAAATTTAAAATATATTTTTTTGGATCTCTTTCACTAATATATTATTTCTTATCAGCCTTTGTTTACCAATTTCATCAATTTTAGCAATTAAATTATATATTTTTTTTAACTAAAATACATATTAAAATATTATGATTGCTATTATAAACTAGGCCGGTAAGAAGAAAAAAAATTAAATCTTATAATAACGAGCACAAATATGTAAACATACAATTTTAAGCGAACATATTTGCAAAATTTATCAGAATTATCGAAAAGAATTTATATGGAGCAATTTCTAGCCTAGGGACACAAATTGAACATTTTTAGTTTTATAGATTATCAATAAAAATAAAAAGATTTACCTATTGCATCCATAAAGTTAATCTTTTTATTTATTTTACCTCAAAATCAAATATTTATATTTATCATCTCATATTTTAAATACAAAATTACAAAAATCACTCTCAAAATATAGTTATTTATCTTATTAATAGAAATAAAAATCTAATTATTTATCGTTATAAGAGGGTGATACTTATAATTATATATTAAAAATATGGAGTTATAAGTGCAAATATCTAATTTTGAAATAAATAAGTAAAAAAACTCAACTTTAAGGGTGATATATGTAAATTTTTTTTTTTTTAAATAATAGATTTATATAAAATAAGGAATCTAATTTAGGTGCTCAGACGTAATTTCCCTTTATCCGTAAATGGAGATAAGTGGAGCGACGAGGGAGTTTTTTTTATATAATTAATAAATATAATTAATTAATTAATTAATAATTTAAATATAATTATTAACTTAAACAAACAATATTAACGGTCGTCGGATTGTTGGTTAGAGTCGCCCAAAGTTTGGCCGACTCTGGTCAATGGTCAACTGAGTGGTGGACTATTTAATTTTGAATAATTAAATTTAAATTATTAATTAATTTATTAATTATTTATTATAAAAAAAATCTCCGAACGAGTAGAAAGCCTTTTAATTGGAATCGGAACGCCACTACCGAAAGCTCAAAGAGAAGAGAGAAAAAGGTCTGCCTCATCCTATCGTTGCCTCTGCCAAGCTCGCCTCCATGTATATGTAGCCGGCAGAAGCTTCATCCTCCTCCTCATTCCGAGTGGCAGAGAGAATCACGGGCTTACCCTGTCCGGAATGAAGCAGTTCAGGGGGGAAATGTTGCTTTTTGTGCTGGTGGGCGTGCTCGGATTGGTGGCGGGAAGGGCCCGCCGGATTCTTCTCGATACTGATGTCGACACCGACGATCTGTTCGCTCTCTTGTACATCCTGAAGCAGAATCGCTCCGAGTTCGATCTCAAGGTGGGTTTTCGGATTAAATTTGTTTCTTCATCGATGGGTTTGTTTTTCCTGCATGTATGTGGTTGATTACTTGAGGGTTTCCGATTTTTGAGGATTTTTAGTTGAGGGTTATAGCAAGTGAGACTGTATTTGTGCTTAAATATTCTACCATCGTTTCTGAGCTTTAAGTGAAAAAAGGGAACTGTTCAGTAATATTTGAGATTAATAATTGTTCTAATCCCGTAGTTGTTTAGCGGTCACTGAGATTAAAATTTAGATGAAAGAATTGGGGTTATAATTTGAACTTAATCCCATTTGCTGCTTAGGGAATTCTAGCTTGGAAGTTGGATTAAAGTGAGATTGTGGATTATAATTCCCGCTCAAAAAAGACCTCGATGTTATTGAAAGCATTTGGGTTTCACTGAAGTGAAATATGCATGAATTTATTAAGAGGATATTTGGTTTAATGAAATCTAAATGGCAGCGTTATTTCGAATGTTAATATTATTTGGATGCTTATGTTATCTAGCAATTTTTGTTTGTTTAGGCCAATAATTAAAATATTAATTAAAGTATTAATTATTATTGTGATATAGACATCTAAAAGTAATTTATACTTAAAATCATGACCTTCACCTTCTCCACCATGGAATCAGATTCTCACCTCCCTTATTTTGACTTAGCCTTTTTCTCTCGCATCGTTGCTCATTCATAAAGGAAGGACACATTTAGTTGTCGCTTAATTATGAGTGACATCTAGATGTCACATTTCATTAAAGCAAATAATTATTTTCTACCAAATGACATGGCATAACAACACAACAACATTGATCCAAAATCCCCCTAAATGACTTCTTGAACCTTTTAACAAAGGTTGTCTTCACCCAATTCACAAAAGGATGCATTTATATGGTTACTTACCAATCTCTTCAATAAGAAACTCTTCTTGAGAAGTACTCATTATTTTTTCCACATCTCTTGTTATATTGTAATTTTTTCATCACATTGGAAGTGCTCTCTAAAAAAGTTGAGCAGAATTTTTTAAATCCGCATTGTTATACTCTTTGTTCTATGTTGAATAAGTTGAATAGTTATATAACTAATTTATGTTTCTGTGTTTCTATAACGAGTGTTTAAAAAAAAAAGAGTGTTTTCTTTGTTAAAATTTTGGTCTTTCAGGTACTATAGAAGTATAGGGAACATAACCATGGATGTTTCAGGGCTTTGTCTCGATGTTATTGAACTAAGTTGTTGCCTTGAGAATGCTCAGGGATCTATGTTTTTTTTTTTTTTTAATTTTGAATTACTTCAATTTTTTTTCTTTTACCAACTTCTCTAACCATCAGCTGCTTCCATATTTGTCACCACTTGCAACTTGCTAAATTGCAATGTGTAAAGCTGCTTTTATTTTCTGGTTGCATGCTGAAACTTGCCTTTGCTCCTTCAAATATTTCATTTCATAGGGTTTCCATTGTTTTTTTAACTTGCCACGAATCATCTCTATGTATTGCACATTATGTGAGGTGACTTATTTGTCATTGTTTGTATATCTGGTTAAAAAATTGTGATAATCCACTTTCCCTGGAGATTTAATTGTAGAGCACAAGTTGGAGTGTTGGACTATTATCTCAGTTATGTTGAATGTTGAGATAACCAGGTTGTGGTCCAACTATAGTGAAGGTAACAAGCCAGTTGGTAGCAGATTTTAGGACTAGTAAGTTGTTCATCATTGGTTTTTGCATTGCATGGTACTATATATTTGAATCCATACAATTCCAAGGTTTTTATTTGTTGAGGCAGGGATCAAGTCCGGTGAAAACAAATGATGGTTAGTTCATGTAAATATTATTACTTGGAAATTAATTATGGTTAGCCACCCTCTTATAGCATGTGACATTTAATCATTTTTTATTGTTAAATCTCCGGTTGTTAATTGACCTAAAAGCTTAAGCTAATAGGTAATAGCCTAGGAATATTTTTATATCCTTGCACATAAGTTTCTTTGCTTTGCAGTGTTGATTCAACATAGATCTATTTTTTTTTTTTTTTTTTAATGTTATGCGATAGGTAATTGGGCGCCGCTAGGGTTTGAACTTGAGATCTCTAGCTCTAGTACTATGTTCAATCTTTAGTTACCAACTAACCTAAAAGCTTATGTTGATAGGTAATGGCTCAAGAATATTTTTATATTTTTACAATTGTATTCCTCTTTGCTTTATCACAGGCTGTAACTATTAGTGCAAACGCATGGAGTGATGCTGGCCATGCTGTGAATCATATATATGACATTCTTTACATGATGAATCGCGATGACATAGCGGTTGGAGTTGGTGGAGATGGTGGGATATCAGATCATGGCATTATACTTCCGAATGTGGGGGGATATCTTCCTTTGATTGAACAGGTGTGGAAACTTATATTGCTTCAGGTTTTATTGCATCTTTATTGAAACAAGCCACGTTAATTTTAAAATTTATTTTGTGTACTTTCGGAAGCCTTTCCACGAGTACTTTATGTAGCTAAACAAATGGAGTTGCAGTTCATTTTTTAGTAGTTATTTCTTGATTAGAAATTTTAATTTTTATTACCGCAGGGGTTGTCAACAGCTGGGTATTGCCGTTATAGACAAGCTATTCCACTCGATGTTGGTGGTAGAATGCATGCCAACACCAATTATGGACTACGAAGAGGTTTTCTCCCTCAGGTATAAAATGCTAGCACAGTAGTCCATTCCCATGTTACGGGTTTATATCACTGATGAGTGATGATTATTAATCTTTGTGCATACTACTCATTGACAGTAGACTTCATTCTTATCCCTCATCTGTTCATATTTCAAGCCTTTTTAATTGTGGTAAACTTTTCTATTTACATAGTGTTTACAGAGAAATCCGTGCGCCTCATAAGAGTCATCCATGTGTTCTCCGTGTCACTTCCTCCCCCAGGAAGCTGAGTGAGCAAGTCACAGTAGCTAAGAGCTTCAAAGCCCCAAGGATTGCTTCATTTATGTGAAAGGCTCCTCCCACTACTCATAGTAGGCTCCTCATACTCGTACTCGTACTCGTACTCTACAAGTACTTTTTGATATTAGCTTGAACGAGTAGCAGATGTCCCTCTCATTCGAGCGCTAGCAAGACAATTTATCTATTCCTGCTCAACAACCCTATGTGCTCTACCCTCTCCTAACAAATCGTTGCATATCTCTAGCAGCAAGATGTATTCTTACGTCCCTGAAACATCCACCATCATTACATTTTTGGTAGACTAGGTTCTATGAAGAATCAATATTTTATGAGGTCTGACGTATCTGTATTGTATCTATATCAGATACCGATACTCTGCGATACTCTACATATATGTATTCGACATGCTATGCAATATATCTATTTTTACTTTTATTTTTTAAAAATTTGATAATTATCTGATACTTATTGGATACTTCTCGATACTTCTAATTAAAAAAAAAATAAGGATCAATCGGTCAGACCTTCGGGATAAAAAAATAATATTTAGACTTGATGGTTAATAATGATTTGCTCACTCAATAAGAACCATAATTAATATGATTATTCTATGTAAGTTGCAACAACAACCACTACCATCAAGCCTTTATTCTACTAGGTAAGGCCGACTATATAAATCTTTTGTTTTCATTATATTATATCAAATAACTAATCATTTAGCTTCAAACATGCAAGCTCATTCCTTATAATTTATTGTCATGCATTCTTTTAGTCTTCCTTTTCGTCTTTTTACATGGGTAAGATTTAATAATCTAACTCTCCTTATTGGAGCTTTTATCGATCTGCGATATATATGTGTAAATCATTTAAATTGACTCTCTCTAAGTGTTTGGGAGAAAAATCCAAACTAGAGATTAGTAGGAATGAGGGAGAGCTGAGACCAGCCACTTGTTAAGGAAAGACTCATATGAGAAAGACTAGTCAAACAACAGGCGAACAGTGCCCAGTCAGCTATGAGGTTCCCTTTTTGAAAGTTGGAACTTCTTCACCATAAATGAGGTTATTTATGGTTAAGAAGGTAGTGAGTGAGAGTAGGTGGCTTAGGTGGCCTTCATTAATGAGGTAGTAGCTTGGCGGCGTGGTGATGGTAGGACCTGCTCACGCCTCCTGACAGCCCAAACATTAATGACAGACACCTTCCCTTTGCCCCTAGGAGGTGGTCACATCATAAAGTGAGGCTATGATGAGATAAGAGCTTGTTAGCTGGTTATCTGTTTATCTTCGTTTTTTGACTACGCCTGTGTTGTTCAACCTCAACCCGGGCAGGTTACTCGACTTGATCGAGAGCTCTATTCTAATATCCTGGCTCGGAGATTTGAATCACATTTATTCACGTGTCATGATTAGTTGACGTGGTGGTTGCCTTTTTCCCTTAATAATTTGCGTCCCCCCTCCCCTCCTAAAGGCGTCAGATAAGATATTAATGCTTGTAGACCCAACTAGCTAATAGCTGTTCCTTGGGTAGATGACATATCATAGCTCCTCCTCTAAACCTTTCCTATAAAAATGGGTATTCTGAGGGGAATCCCTCTAATCCTCCTTCTCTGGCTGTGGAGAGGAAAGCTCAAGATGCTCACCAATATAGGTCCGTGAAGAGGGGGGACCTTGCTCGACCCAAGTGGGCAATGCCCTTGCAGGCCAGTTCGGTGAGGCCGCTTAGTGCTGCAAATCAACGACCACCTGAGGTCGTCGGATAGAGCCGAGACATCGTTCTATCGCCTTTCTCAGAGGAAGGCCCCGTTGCCGTCGCTGTCTCGGAGCGGCTGTCGTTGGCGCCATTGCCATCTTTCGATGCCCGAGAATCGGTCCCCTTAACTCGCCATCCCTGAAGGCGAAGGGGTAGGATCCCATAAGCTTTAGCGCAAAAGGTTGAGGACAGAGGAGGTGTCGGACAACCCTTTAGTGTCGGTTCGTCTGCCACGCCCACTAATGGGTTCAAAGCTCGGGGTAGTTCAGGTACTGGACGATCGGCTAGTTGCAGTCGAAGAGCCTGCGTAGGCCGTTCGGTTGGGAGGATGGACCCAGGAGATCCTCCAGTTTGTTTGCTGAAGTCCAAAGGAGGCGAAGAAGCAGATTTCTACGCCTTGAACTGGGATCTCCGAGTGGCGGGGCAAGGTCACCGTTTGCATGACACTGGAGGACCGCCATCCTCCTCCAAGTATGGTCGCCATTTACCTCCAATTTCTTTGACAAGGTATGTTCCTACCACTCCAACAATTCTTCATCGATACCTACCATCGTTATGGCATGGAGGTTGTTTTACCGTTGGCAGAGCTGAGGGTAATACTGTCTTCAAGCTAGGTGATTCTTCCTTCGGCAACTGAAGGAAGAAGTGGGTGTTCGTCTCTCACAGGGATCTTCGACACTGCCCACATCGCCTTAATGTGGATCGTTTTTGTTCGGCGCTGTTGTTGCAGGACCATGTGTTCGAAGCATTCGTCTCCTCGCTACAAGAGAAGAGGAGTGCTGATGTGTATCTGATGCGCCTCGATGAACAAATTACGAGGCAAAACGTTATGCCCCATTTGCTGCGTTTCTTCTTCGTTTTGTTTGTGATCTGCTCCTTGTTTTTCTCTTTTTTTAAAAAAGGTTTGCTCGCCCCTTTGAAGTGGCTTACGAATAGGATTGTTGCAAAGAAGAGGGTGTCGCACTGGAGGAGTGTCTTGCTGAAGAGGATCAGGACGAAGGAGGGCTTCTCCTCTCTTGTTCACTAGAGGGGAAGCTCTTTGTTCGTTGGCTGCTTGGATACTAATAGGCGAATTTTCTATCTCCTACAAGCCCTTGCTTCTTGCCCTTCTCAGATGTGGTGGGCAAAGTAAACAAGTGGTACGGCGAGGCCTGTGACCGGGTGCATCGCCTTAACCAGCTTAGATTTGCTTTGAAATTGATATAATAAAGTAGGATGCAGCACTTGCCAAACATCGTCGTCGGCTAGATGAGTTGGAGGAGGCAGGTGGTCTTTGGGATCTTTTGGAGGAGGCGAAGAAGAAGAATGCCAAACTACGAACTTGGTTGGAGGTGGCAGAGAGGGAGAATCAAGATCTTCGCAGCGGCGCTTTGAGCAGCAGCCGCCGATGGACTTTTCAGGTGGAGTACCTGAAGGAGCAATCGCACTGGGCTGGAATTGCCTAGGATCTCTCTTCTCTAGAAAGAGAAGGTGGCCTGGATGATCTGGCACGAATTTCCATCATCAAAACATTTGAGTGGGCCCGAAACTTGGGAAGCCTATCATTCAGTGCTGGATACTTCACCACCATCGAAGGAAATTAGCGTCGTGTACTCCCTGAAGGAGCAAACGCGCTGGGCTGGAATTGCCTAGCATCTCTCTTCTCTAGGAAGAGAAGGTGGCCTGGATGATCTGGCACGAATTCCCATCATCAAAACATTTGAGCGGGCCCGAAACTTGGGAAGCCTATCGTTCAGTGCTGGATACTTCACCACCATCGAGCAGGAGCTTTGGGATTGGCTCGGCAGCTTCCTGGTAGGGCTGCTTATTGGACCGGTTCGACCCGGAACCGGACCGAAATCGGTCCAGTAAGAACCGGTTCGGTCCAGAACCGGTTGAACCGGACCGGTTCTAACCGGTTTTGGGCCAACTGGTTCTGTGTAAGCAGAACCGGTTATCCGGTTCATTTTTTTATAAATAAAAAATAAAAAATTGGTGGCAGCGCCCGAGCGTGCGCCGCGCGAGCGCTGCCTCCGCCCCCATGTTATTTGCAGCTGCATCTGCCAGCTGCAGATATTATAAAAAAAAAAAAAAAAAT
>KZ451935.1:4256753-4280592 GCA_002786265.1 Apostasia shenzhenica | reverse complement strand
TAAGTAACTAAGATCACTCCTTATAGTTTCTTGCCATGTTTTCTTTAGTCTCCCTCTTTCTCTTTGTACATGGGCAAAATCCAATAACTCAATTTTTCTAACTGGAGCTTCAATCGGCCTACGATTTAGATGTCCAAACCATCTAAGCCGACTTTCTCTAAGTTTATCCTCAATTGGTGCAACACCAACTTTCTTTCGAATATACTCATTTCTCATTCTGTTCTTTCGTGTATATCCACACATCTACCTTAACATCCTCATTTCTGCAATATTTATTTCATTTGTATGTTTCCTCTTTGCAGGCCAGCATTCTGCACCATATATCATCGCTGGTCTTACTACAATTTTATAAAATTTACCCTTGATTCTGGATGAGATTTTTCAATCGGCCTACGATTTAGACAATTTCTCAAAGACGGGCAAAAATATGCCAGGTCGTGTCTTGTTCGAAAAGTTGTGAGTTGGGTCTTATTTCTCTTTCTACTAGAGGTTCATCCACATGACGCTTGAAAAAAGATAAAACTTGTTTTTATTGTTGTTATAAAATTTGTATGTCTTAAGTAAGAAGAGTTCTTACTTGTTAGGCATAGAAGCGTTTAAGCTCGTTGCCACTCCATGTTCGCGACAGCAGGATGCCATCTTGATCGGTGAGTTCTAGGTGTTTTTGCTGATTGCTTCATGAACAATGAAAGGTCCTTCCCAATTGGGCTCCAACTTGCCAGTTGTCATGTCCCTTTCTGTTGTGTTGCGGAGCTTGAGAACCCTTGTGAAGTCTTCGTGGTTAAACGTGCTTGTTGTAGAGCCTGCAAATCCTCTCTTTGTATTCGGCCTGCTTTACAGCTGCAATCTCTCTGGTGCTTTCGAGCAAGTCTAGCTCTAGCCTTCTCTGCATGTCGTTTTGCTTATTCCATTTGTCGAAGTCCTCTTGTTCATATGAGGCTTCCAATTCAACTATGAGAGAGTAGACCTCAAATTTGATGGGTACAACTGCTCCCCCACCGAAAACCAGGGAGTTTGGTGTTTTGCCTGTTGTTGTCGAAGGTGTCGTGTTCAGGCCCTAGTTAATGGTCAGCAGTTTGGAGGCCCATTTTCCCCTTATGCCTTTAATGTGCTTTTTGAGGGTCGCCATGAATCTCTTGTTCGATGCTTTTGCCTTGTTCGTTTGGGGTTATCGAACTGAAGCGAGTTGCTATCGAATCCTGTGGGTTGGACACAGTTCAGTGACCTGTTTGGCAATAAAGGCGGTCCCATTATCATATATGAAGTTCGTAGGAATACCATATCTGCATATGATTTATGTCCAAATGAACATCACGTGGGCGTCGTCACGATGAGCAGTGGGAGCTGCTTCAATCCATTTAGATTAGTCAGTTCCCACGAGAAGAAACTTCTAATGGTGGGTGGCCTTGGAAAAGGGAACAAGGAAATCTAGTCCCCAAGTGGAGAATGGCTAGGAAGCTTGAATCAATTGCAGTTCTCCAGCGGGCTGCTTTGGGATGGCACCATAAAGTTGGCACTGAAGGCATCTCTTGACAAATTCTATTGCATCATTGCATAGCTCTGGCCAATAATAGCCTTTCCTAATTATATGGAATACCAAGCTCCTTCCACTTGCATGTATTCCACATTCACCCTGGTGGATCTCTTCGTGGGCATGCCTTGCTTCGTTTGGGCCTATGCATTTCGCGAGAGGCCACGAAAAGCATGTTCGGTAGAGTTGTCCTTGCTGAATTACGAACCTAGTAACCTTCGATCTTGCCTGGCCTTTGTTCTGCTTTTAGGGAGCTGCTCTTCTGCTAAGTACTTATGATTTCTTCAATCCAGGGACAGACGGTAAATGCAGTGGTCAGTACTTCAGGCTTATCATAGCAGGGTGTAGATAGACGCAACTTGTTTTCTATACTCATGCGCCTGTTCTTTGCCAGCTTGTATGTGGTCTTGTTCTACAAGATGTGCATAACATCAAACTTATTAAAGCATGAGAGAACGACTTTGGCTTTGGTTAGATATTTCTTCAGGACTTTGTCTCAAGTCTGATATTCGTCTGTGATTTGGATGACCACTAGCTTTGAGTCATTGAAGACCTTGATAAACTCGACTCCTAGGTTGTAGGTGAAGTGTAACCGGCGACGAGACCTTCATACTCGGTTTGATTGTTCGTGGCGGGGAAGTTGAGCCGAATCGCTCTGGTACAGCTTGATCCCTCTCGGACTGGTAAGGAAAATGCTGATCTCTTTGGACTCTTTCTCAGAAGCACTGTCAACAAAGAGAGTTCACGGAAGTTGACCTTCTGGGTATTGCAGTTGTTCAATCGTTGATAGTTCGATGATGAAATCAACGAGTGCCTGTGTCTTTATAACCATTTGAGGCGCAAATCCCACATCGAATTTTGACAGCTTGACAAACCATTTCTACAGTCGTCCGGAGACTTCTGGAGTGTGGAACACCTTTTTCAGAGGTAAGTTCGTTAGCACTGTGATTGTGTGAGTCTGGAAGTAGTGTCGGAGTCGTCTTGCCGCCATCACAAGTGTGAAGGCAGCCTTTTTGAGAGGAGGATAGCACTTTTCGGTGCCTTGAAGCTTATGGTTGACGTAGTAGATTGACCTTTGAACTCCATCGTCTTCACAAACAAGCACTGCAAAAACGTCAGAAGTTGAGAGATAGAAGTAGAGGGTTTCACCTTCGGTTGGAGCTAATAATACCAGTGGTGAAGAGAGATAGTTCTTCAAGTCTGAGAAGGCTTTTTCACACTCATCGTTCCATTTGGGACCCCCTTTTTTAATGGTTTTGAAGAAGGGTTGGCATTTTTTGCGTGAGCGAGCGATAAACCTGCTAAGTGCTGTTATCCGCCCAGTAAGTTTCTACACTTCCTGGTCATTCTTTGGTGTTGGCATGTCGAGGATCGCCTTAATCTTATTGGGATTCGCCTTGATCCCTCGAACCGACACGATGAACCCCAAAATTTTCCTGAAGGTAATGCGAACCTACACTTCTTGGGGTTGAGCTTCATGTTGTTCGTTTGAAGAGTTTGGAAGGTCTCTTCGAAATCCCGAAGATGCTGGGTGACTTTGAGCTCTTCACCAAGATATCATCAACATATGCCTCCAGATTTGCCCACGTTGGTGGCAAAAAACCTTGTCTACAATTCTTTGATAGGTGGCGCCCGCAGTCTTAAGACCAAAGGGCATTATCTTATAGCAGAAAGTTCCCTGGTCTGTTATTATGTGATGCCCGTGGTCGAAGAGGGCGAAGAGTGATCATCGGGTGATGTCCTAAGAGAAAAGAATTACTGAGGCAAAGTGCAGCTCCTGACAGGCTTCTAGGCCAAATAATGAGTGGTGAGAGAGGCACATAAATGAATTGTCTCACATCGAAAAGGGAGGGAGAATCTGAGCTGTATAAGTAGATAACGTGATCTCAAATGGTAGAGGTGCTCGGGGCAAAACCGTGCGGCTAATGATGAAAAACTCCATAGTTAAGCGTGCTTGGGCTAGAGTAGCACTAGGATGGGTGACCTCCTAGGAAGTGCTCAAGTCACGCAGTTTTCCTAAAGTCAAAGCGGACAATGCCTCTACATTGAGATCACGAGATATTACAATATAGTATCAGAGCTGACCTCCTACAGTACGATGTGTTTCGAGAACAAACCAGGCGGAGCTGGTGAACCTGTGATGCCCATGGCCGAAGAGGGAGGGGAGTGATCGTCGGGTGATGTCCTAAGAGAAAGAAATCACTGAGGCAAAGTGCGGCTCCTGGCAGGCTTCTAGGCCGAATAATGAGTGGTGAGAGGGGCACAAGAATGAATCGTCCCACATCGGGAAGGGAGGGAGATCCTGAGCTGTATAAGTGATAACATGATCTCAAATGGTAGATACGCCTTTTGGGGTAAAACCGTGAGGTTAATGATGAAAAACTTCATAGTTAAGCGTGCTTGGGCTAGAGTAACACTGAGATGGTGACCTCCTGGGAAGTGCTCAAGTCATGCAGTTTTTCTAAAGCCAAAGCGGACAATACTTTTACATTAAGATCACGGGATGTTACATATAAATAATGTTTTCTCTTCATCTTCAGAAGCCATGAGGATTTGGTGGTAGTTGCAAAAGGCGGACAGAAAACTGAGGGTAGCTGTTGTCTGTGGAATCCACTAGCTTGTCAATTTTTGGCAAAGGGTATGAATCATTTGGGCGGCCTTGTTTAGGTCAATGAAGTTCACATACATACACCTTTTGTTATTTGCCTTCTTGACTACGACTATGTTCGCCAACCATTCAGGGTATTTTACTTCATGGATGAATTTGGCCGAAAAGAGTTTTCTGACCTCCTCTTGAACAGCTCTCTACTTGTCGGCTTCAAAGCATCTCTTCTTCTGCCTGATGGGTCAACTCCCTTCTTTAACACCTAGATTGTGCTCCGCTATGTGCGATGATGGGCTGGAGCCGCCAAAACTTCTGCAGAGTAGGTGGACCTTGCCTGAGAGTGGGAGGGGAGATATATCTCCAACTACTACTGCTTCCTCCCCCACAAAGTATGAATTGTGCTTCTTGAAGTTTGGGCCATTTCAGTGGCCTCCTTCTTGCGGTTGCTAGACGGAGTGATTGGTTGAGGAGTGTTGATGGTTCTAGGTGGAGTGACAGTTTGTTGTGAAGAGATCATCTGAAGGATATAGCTCATAGATTGAGTTAGCTATGTCACATTTGCAGGCAAAAGTGAGAGTTGTTGTGATAAATCTATTGATATGAGAGTATTTGCAGGAGGTGGAGGGATGGTGCGAGGTTGTGAGTCAGAGGGAGAACTGTTCTACAGATCTTCAGCCATTAGAGGAAGAGATGAGGAAAATCCTGCGTGAGGGCACCAAATTGTTTGGGAAAAATATCCAAATTAGAGGTTAGGAGAAGGTTAATTACATTAGGAAGGTATTAAACGGAAATAAAGAGCTTAGGAGAAAGAAAGATGAAGGATGGGGAGAGTTGGGACCAGCCACTTGTTAAGGGAAGACTCAGCTGAGAAAGACTGGTCGAACAGAGCTTAAGAGCCTTGGTCGAACAGTAGATGAACAGTATCTAGTTAGCTATGGGGCTCTCTTTCTGAAGGTGGAACTCCTTCACCATATATGAGACTATTTATGGTGAAGAAGGTAGCGGGTGAGAGTAGGTGGGTTAAGTGGCCTCCATTAAAGAGGCAATGGTTAGGTAGCATGGTGGTGGCAGGACCTGCACACGCCACCTGACATTCCATGCATTAATGGTAGACGCTTCCCCTTTTCCCCTAGCTATGATGAGACAAGAGCTTGTTAGCCAGCTATCTATTCGGCCCCGTTGTTCGACTACGCCTGTGTTGTTCGACCTCAACCTCGGCAGGTCTCTCATTCTATTAAATAATTAAATTTATGTGCCATTAATTTTATAATATATTTAATATTATTGTATAGTTTATTTGCATATTACTTATAAATTTTTAAAATAAATTTTGTTTATTTTATATTATATCTACATAAATATGTATATTTTTATTTTACTATATTAATAATATCATTTAATACATTTTTATGAAGAAAATATGAAAATATGAAAATTACGTCAATTGCATATTTGGTCTAATGACGGGACGTGAGGAAGAAAATGACGGAAAAAATTAGCAAGATGCGTTCGATTAGAGATAAATAATGTTAAGGACATTTTTGTTCATAATTAATTAGAGCACAATCACTTTTCCAAAAAGTTTTTTTTTTTAGCTTTTCTCTACAGTTGTTTTTTAGCTTTTTGATAGCTGAAAACGGTTAAATAGTTATTTTACCAAACACAACTTTTATATTTTAGCTATATAAAAAAGCACTTTTTAATACCAAAAAGCTTTCCCAAATGCAGCCTTACTGTATTTGTATATTTTTGCTTTGTAAGCTAGGATTCAATATCATATAACATTATTGGTCCTACTGCTATGCTATAGAATTTACTTTTAAACCTAAATGTAATTTTTCTATCATACAGCACACTAGATGTATTCATACACTTAATCTATTCTAATTGGATGTGAGATCATGCTAATAATACTATCATTTTTTCGCAGTCATTTTGTATGCTTGATTTGAGGTATTTGAACTGCTCATTTTTCCTAATAACTTAATCACTAATTGTCACATTCTCAAAATAAGTGTTTCCATCTTAACTAAATTTGAACTTCATATATTTGGTTTTAAATCTACTTAGACTAAAATCTTTAGACTCCAAATTATTTCTCTATAATTTGAGTTTTGCTTTATCCTCATCTCTAGTCTTATCAACAAAAAGAATATAAATTAGTGACAATAAAATTTAATAGCAGTTGATTAGGAAAATGAAAGAAGTACGAACAGTATTGTTGTTTCCTTTTATTCGAGGACTAAGCGAGGTGCTTGTAGACATTTAGCCTAAAAAGACTAGCAAACACATGAGCCTATCCAAAGTATTATAGCATACACTAAAAGTATATGCACTCAATGATTACAGCTTTAAGCCATGCTTCTGACTTCAATCATTGGTCCTTCAGAAGTAATTAAAGAAACTGAGAATTCAAATTGTGAATTACAAATTACTAAGATTATTACAGGGTTCCAGGAAATACACACCTCTCGCTCAACCTACTGCACAGCAAGTGATGACTCAAACAATATCTGCTGGGCTCACTACCGTTTTTTTGATCGGCTCGCATACTAACTTTGCACTGTTTCTTATGACAAACTCACATCTGAAGAAAAATATTGAACATATCTACATCATGGGAGGTGGAGTCAGATCAGAAAACCCAACAGGTTGTTGCCCCAAGAATGCTAGTGCCTCTTGCGAACCTCAGCAGTGTGGTGACCCTGGTAACTTGTTTACGTCATATTCTAGCAACCCATATGCAGAATTCAACATTTTTGCTGATCCATTTGCTGCATATCAGGTATGTGAATGTATTTGGTTTTGACAGTTCTTATCAATTAAAATTGCAGTATTTGACATTTTCTTATGCTTATAATTATGTCATGACTTTCATGGTTAACATTTCTGTTTGGATTTGTGAAACTCTTGCCTATAATTAATAGCCACAAATAGTGTTCTGCACAATCTGTTTTAAGGAATTTTTTTGAAAAAAAATATTTTTCTTTCCTCATGGATTCTCCTAGTGGCTTTAACATTCACAGATGATTAAGCATGGTGATTTTTTTGCTAATTTCCATCAAATTGTAAGAGGGGGATTTACATATTTCCCAATCTGTCCTAATAGTCAATCAATCCAAATCGAAGCAGCATGGATAGATCTCGACCGTCGACGGTAAACTCTGCCAGGAATGAATCGACGGTCGATCGTGGTGTCCCCACCACATCCTCATTTGTTTTCTTTTCTAGTTGCATTGAATATACTAAATTGAAAAATTAGCAAGGTAAGTATTGTCAGGTCAATTGGTTTCAAATGCTTGGTCTTTGCAATGGTAAAAGATGCGTTATGTTCAATTAGTAAATATCGATGACTATATTTGTTTTTACAACTTTCTGCAGTTTTATCGTGGAATGGAAGGTTATAAGATGTATGACTTCAGCATGTTATTGTAGGTGTTCCATTCTGGTACCCCTGTAACCCTTGTCCCATTAGATGCAACAAATACCATCCCCATAGATGTTCAGTTTTTTATGGCATTTGAACAACATCAGATCACTTACGAGGCACAATACTGTTTTCAATCTTTAAAGATGGCTCGTGATACTTTGTACGGTGATAGATTTTACATGGTGAGTTACAATGTGAAATTTTTGGTTGTGGAAGTTTGGTCATTTATATTTGATTGGTAATATTAATTTTTACACAGAATTACTTCATGTGGGATTCCTTCACTTCCGGTGTAGCTTTGTCATTGATGCGGAACACCAACAATTCAAGTGGTCAAAATGAATTTGCTGTGATGGAATATCGAAACATAACTGTTGTTACTTCTAACAAACCATATGGCATAAGCGACGGTTCGAACCCATTTTTTGATGGGCGTACAAATCCGAAGTTCGACTTAAGGAAAGGTGGAATACACAGTGGTCATGTCCAAATGGGACCAGATGATCCATTTTGCTTTATGGAAACAAAGAAAAAGGGGAGATGCGAGGTACTTTATCTTTGTGATATAGGGTAGTTCCTTGTTTGTTATTCAATTTCTAGCTGCCACAAATTTCATTTTCATAACAGATGTAGAGTCTCTATTTCTGTTAGTTTCATTGTTACGTACTCAGAGATTATTTTATTGGTCTCAGAGTCATAGGAACTTTTATATATTGGCATTTGACAAAATGCAAGAAGTTAAAGATGGTAGTTACCTACTTTAGATGATTTTAAGCAGGATGGGTACACGATGGAAGTGGTTGGTTCTGAAGCAGTTTGTGTACTTACAGCAACTCATGCAAAACCATCGCAAGATATCAATAGTCAGCTTCACAGAGAATTTTTCAGAAGTTTTTTGGAAGTAAGTGCTTTGAATATATATACATATAAATCTATATGAATATAAGTTTATCTATATATTTATATATACAACAAGTGTGTTGGTAGTGTATTACGTCTGTCTGCTTGAGTGCACATGCCTACAGGTATTTATATCATGTTTTTGCAATATTTACATGTCTTGTTCACATCTGCCTTTCTGCCATACTTCAAAATTTCATTTTGGCAATGTGCAACTTTGCAACCAATTTTGCTAATATAATAAACGTAAATGTTTTGAAAATATGCCTATGGAATATAGCTACGAACACAGTCATTATTCTACTTGTAGCTTCAGCCAAAAGTTTTGATTTCGGTTGATATTCATGTTGTTTGAAAATATATTTTACTTGTCACGTATCTTTTTTGATTGCACACTCAAGTGTGGATAATATGAAAAGTTCTTTAAATAAATCAAAGCTGGGTGCCAGAACTTCCAGTTGACATGATAAAAACCAGTTTATCCATTTCTGGTTGTCAATTTTGCTTACTATCAATCTCCTTCTTTTGTTCCTCTTCATCCCTTGAGCTCTCCACATTACTTTTGACTTGTAATACCATTGATCTACATTAATGCCTTTGGTTAAGTTATTATGGCTTTTGGTTATGAATGATAATGTCAAGGCTGCATTTAGTTTTCTACCAGCAAATCAGATACAAAGTGCAGTATTTCTTCTTACTTCTCTTCCTAAAATATATTAGTAGAAGTTGGTTTTTATTCATGTCTAGTGGCATGACATGCAAAATAAGGAACCTTTTCAAGCTCTGGCATAGTGAGAATGAAACAATTGGTCCAGTGGTAGGGACACCTGTTAACATGTCAACACTTGTTTCCACATTTTTCTGATGCTGATTGAAGATGTCAAATATCACTGATTTGGTCTGATTGTCAATTACCATATTAGTTTAGTTTTGATTTGGTGATCCCTGACTGATAGCTGTTTGAAGACTTGACAGATTTGATGTTGATTTTATTTATGTTTTCTTTATTTAGGTTTAAATTTATTTGGCATGTTATTTCTAGTATTTATTATTGTATTTTCTATTTTATGAATTTGGGATTTTTATATAAAGGGATCACTTAACATTGTAATAGATAGTTGATGAAATGAAATTTAGAGTTTCGAGTGTCGGCCTAAATTTGGGTTAGAGAATCGATATCTTTGATAAGAAAAGGTATAGGTTGATCTTGGGTAAGAATCCTCAAATAGCCTATCTATCCAAAAAAAAAAATTCCTCTCTTCCTCTCCATCTCTTTCCATCTTTGTGAGGCCCAATCGGTGGCTTGTCTCGTTTTCTCATGCGATTCAGCATAATCACCCGCCTCCAGAAGCTCGAGAGTCCGCAAGTCATATAGCGCGCAAACAATGATGTGCAGGTGAATCATGTGAGTGCCCATGCATGCGTAGCTTGGGCAAGTAGCCTGCGCACCACCAACTGCTCGAAGATAGCTAACACCATCATCACACCATTGCTCACCAAATCTTCAACGACCATTGTTTTCAAAGCTCTAATTCATTGTGAAATTTCAATCACGAGCTTGGTGCCCACTTGGATTCAATTATACTTCAAGAGTAAACCTAAAATCTTTGATGAGGTGCCTATAAGCTGTGCATTCCTTCTGGTATTTCGAAGTCCTCTATGTAGGTTATGTGCTTTCTTGGTCTAGGACTAATTCTGTATTAAAATAAGGCCCTACTTTATTCTGTATTAAAATAGGACTAATTCTATTTCTATAGCTGCACTAATTTCGTTTTCATGATGGAATGCAGGTTTTAAACCTTCCTCAACATCAGGGACGGTTCAATTTTGCCACGCAGTTTCCGTATTATAAAGAGATTTTCTACATACCGAACTTCAAGTACAAAAAAATAGGCCCACCATTAGTTTTTGACATGGACATGAGTGCTGGGGATTTTCTTGCCCTTATTTTTCTCCTGAAAGTTCCTGTGGAAGTAATAGACCTCAAGGTGAATTGAGTCTTAACACATGTTTAAAGGCTTATGCTGTTATGCATATTCATTGACAACGTTAATCAATATTGTTGCAGCCAACAAGATTTTGTAAATTGATTACCTCCTCTCTAGTTTTACAGGGTAGATAGAGATAAGAAACATCTCTTACTTTCATGTCAAGTTCTTAGCATAGATTTGGATTTATGTTTTCTGCATAGCAGCTGCAGTGAAGATAATGCATGAAATGATGCTACAACATATCACCCAAGTTAATGCATTTATTCACTCATCCTCTACTCATTTTACTTCGCATCTTCATTGTAACTAGATAACTACTCTTAATTCCTCCCTCTCTCCCTCTCTCTCTCTCTCTCTCTCTCTCTCTCCCTCTCTCTTTCTGTGTGTGTTTGTGTGTGTAGAGCAAGATTTTACTCTTTTCCCTTCTTCAATCTCAAGCAAGATTTTATTACATTCATTTGGTTGTAACAGTGATTGTTTTCCTAGGCAATATTGGTTACTTGCACTGGTTGGGCAAATGCTGCAACCATAGATATCATCTATGATGTGCTGCATATGATGGGTCGTGATGATATACCAGTTGGCCTAGGAAATCCAACTGCCATAGGGACTCCAATTCTTGGATGCAAATATGTCCAGGCAATTCCACATGGTAGTGGTGGATTTATAGATTCTGATACACTTTATGGACTTGCACGTACATTGCCGAGAAGTCCTAGAAGGTAACAAAGTTGGTTATCTTGAAGGTCCCTTTTGTTTCCTTATGACTATTCCTTTGGATCTCACTTTGTGTTGATGTACTTGTTAAGATGGGTTTTTTGACTTTTTCATGCTAACTGATAAGATTAAATAATTGATAACTGATCATCCTTGGATATGCATGATTTCCACAATATGTATTTTCATGCTAGGGATGGAAAATAACTTGTATCCTATATATTTTATTTAAAAGATTGTTTGGCAGTTTTTTTTTTTGGGAGTTTGTATCTTTTCATTTTCCAGCTTTTATTATTTTAGGGAGATGTTTATATTCTTCATTTTATTATTTTAGATTGGTATTAGAATTTTTTCTAGATTTTGCTATTTTTGAAAAGTTTTTATTTCTTATATGAGAAATCTGTATAATTTGCTTTCTTTTTTGGAGTTTGTCTTTTCATCTTGTGGCTTGTATTGTTTTACGGAGATGTTTATATTCTTCCATTTATTATTTTAGATTGGTATTTTATTTTTTTCCACTTTTTGCTGTTTTTGACAAGTTTTTATTTCGTATATGGGCCATCTTCATAATTTATTTTATTATTTTATTTTTTCTAACTTTGATTGAATTGAAATAATCTTCCCATAATTTTGTCATCTCACTTTATTCCTTTTTCCTCTTCTCTTATTTGCATAAATAATTTTTCTTTATTATTTCATGGTTTGCTTTATTAAGGTAGCTTGTTTTTGATGCACTTTGCATTGCTATTCATTGTTTTTCCTCTCACGTATGTAAAATATGAGAAAGAAATGACCTATAAGATTAATGTTGCTGATATATATGCTTAGATGGATGAATGGCCACACAAGAGCAAAAGGCATTGGAAATGACTATATAATCTATATTAGGGAGATAGTGTACATAATATAGAGAAAAAAATGGAGGGATTTTTTGACCATATTCATTGTTAGGTCTTTATAAGTAAATTTGGGTGGATCTAAGTCACGATATTAAAGAGAGGGAGGAGATGGCCAAAAAATGATTTGGGAGGTTATTAGACATGATGTTGACCAACCCGCTTCGGATTTTGATTTTATTTTAGTGTTTTTTGTTTTTCCTCATTATTGTAGGAACTTTTACATGTGACAAATAAGTATTTTGACAGTAAGATTCTAACAGTACATGGCACAGGTACTTATTTATCAAATATGATTTATTTTAATGTACTTATCATGTTTTTGTTAAATCAATGACTATTGTTTTTTTTTGAAAGGCATGTATGATATTTTATTGCAAAACATATAATTCATTGTTATCAAGAATGGCATATGTGTTTGTTAGGCATCCATTCTGATTGGACTTAAAATAAAAGAAGAAAATCAATGAGATGGACAAGAGAGTAAATTGTCATGCAGTTATTTGGCATACTTCTGGCTGTCATATGTAGAAGACAATTTTCTGTACTTAAAACGATTTCTCTGCTCAGACTTATTTTTCTATACTCGCTTATTTTTCTGTACTCAAAAGTCTATTTTGCTCGCATAGCTGCATTATTATTTATTGTTAATCAATATAGTTTTGTGATATCTAACGTCAACAAAGCTATATTATTTACTTCCAATAAACTCAGATCCTCTTTTTAACCAGATTTACTCCAAAAAATTCCTTGAAATATGGATATCCATTGAACTGTGATCACCCTGAACTCCAACAGCTATCTGCTCTTGAAGTTTGGCAGTCCGTTTTAGTGGAGGTTGATCCAACTCAGAAGGTCACAGTTTTAACTAATGGACCTCTGACTAACTTAGCAAACATTATTCTTTCTGATAAGAAGGCTAGCTCAATGATTCAGGTCAGTGATTTTACTTCTTTTTAACTGTATGATTTTTCCATGCTTTTTTGGTAGTTGAAAATATTTCAAGTTTTGCATCAGAAAGTGACGAAAGATACCACATTAGGATGTTCTATAACAACTCTCTTAACTGTTAAAGAAGTCAACTAAATTCAAAAATATGAAAAACTGTTCAAATTGGCTTTAGGATGTATTATTTTCAAGGACAACTCATTTTTTAGGTCTTTCCTTTTTGTGACTCTCTCTCCTCTGAATTTAGCATTTCCTAGTTCTTTGGGCCCAATTTCCCATTGAGTTACCAATGGCGTATAGACAATATGTCAGCAAACAATTATTTGGGAAGCAAAATTTTATTGGCCCCATTTACATTATGGGTTATAATCCTTAAAATATACTTTATTTAAATTTTAGCAGTGCAAAAAAAATATTAAGCACATTTAAACCCCAACTCTTTGGTATAACACATAAACTCCTAATTCTTTTAAACACTAAAAGGATGTTATCTTTATTTTTAAAAAAGATTGTTAAGTTGGGTTGTGCATGTTATATTTTGAAACCCACAAATGAAGGGGAGAAATCAACATGGTCAAGGTTCTATTTTTAGGTTAAGGCTTAAGGAAGTTAATGGTGTTAGCAGTGCTTATATTTGTTTGTAATTTCAAAAACCTTTGAGGTATATTTTTCACTTCTGTGAAATACACATTGGTTGAGAAATCAGTTAGGGAAATGTGGTATACATGTGTCACATGAGAAACACATTTAACATACAATTTCATTATTGCGCTGTGCAAATGCATTATTATGCCAAAGAAATTTGGGTTCAGGAATATGCAACAAGTTCTCTGTCTCATCCTAGCACACTGATGGGAAACAAAATGACAGCAAATGATCTTGTCATTGGGTATGGCATCCATAGCCAAGTTATAATGTCATTGCTAGTTTAGAAATACATCTTTTGCTAGAAAGTTCCATGTTCTTATAGATAATCCTTTTTTTTTTTCAATTAATCACATTTTTATGATGTTCAAATGTAGAATTTATACATAGTTGGTGGAAATGTCATCGGAGATCATGCAGAGGAAGGAAACATCTTCACCATTCCATCTAACAAATATGCAGAGTTTAATATGTATCTTGATCCCTTGGCTGCAAGAACAGTTTTTGAATCAGATCTTGAGATCACTATTATTCCTCTCCATGCTCAACGGCAAGTGTGTTCTTTTCCTGAGATTATAAGAAGATTACAGCTTTCTCAAAAAACTCCAGAATTGGAGTTCTCCCTGCGTCTATTATCACTTCTTCATAAGTTACGGCAGAAACATCAAATTTACCATCACATGGTATTGTTAAAATATTTCATTTTGGTACATTAAATACATGACATGCTTCACTATTTGATATTAGACACTAAGACAAAATTTGCGGCCAACATATGCTAAAAGTAATTAATGTTATATAAGATAAACCGGACTGCTCAGCCTGATCAGTCCAATCGCAAACCGGCTCATCATCCGCTCCAATCGGATGCCAAAACCACATCACATATATGACGGAATCAAACCAGTCTAATGGTGGTGAAATAATCCAATTTTACAGTGTTAACAAATATTTTATGATGGTAACAAATCAAGAAGAATAAATATAGTTATTGTCACGAATATTTTATAATATTACATTATGAAAATATTGTATTTTAAAACTTTTATAGTAACTATAAATGACTAGTTCAACTGGTTTGATTGCTAGTTCGATTGGTTCACTGTGCTATACCATATCTTATTTCGGTCCTGTTATCACAATATTGGTCTACAGCTCGTCATTTTGCTGAACATGTCCCTTTATAGCACTCTCTTATTTTGGCAGGATATCTTTTTGGGTGAAATCCTTGGAGCAGTTTTCTTAACCAATCATCCTCATCTAGATCCAGCATTGCAAGTAAAGCCAATCAAGGTCTCACTAGGCGACACGGCAACAGACGGTCAGCTTTTCATCGATGAAAGAAATGGAAAATTTGTCAATATTTTACACGATCTTGACAGTGAAGCATATTACGGTCAATATGCAAAGTCTTTGAGTTCTATGAACCAATCAGCTGTTGCTGGGAGTTTTGACGAGCAGAAAAAGCAGTGGAGCTCACTACCTTATTCGAGTGAAATCTTCACCACACAACGATGATGACGAGCTTTAATCTCGAACTAGTTGGGGTTAGCTCCCAATCAGCGCATTTCCGTCTAGAATTTTAACCATCAAGATCCTGATTACTTCTTCAACTTGCATTGGATTACAAGATGATCAAAAGATCTTCCAGCTGTGCACAAAATGGTGAGAAGTATATGTATATATTTTGGTTGATATCTGAGCTTTGCTATTTAAAAATAACGATGTCAGTTCTTTATCTCCAATATTTCTGACAATATCTCTAAATTTGTAAGGTTGGAAATATGAAAGGGCCTTTATTATTCTGTATGAACTCTGATAATGAAGCTGAGGAACTGTAAAAAAAAATGTATATTTGTTGGCAGATGCTCTTAAGGCTCGGTTAATGGTGTAAATTTGTTATGTTTGCAAATTAGTTATGTTAAAATTTATATAGAATGTGAAATAAAATTATATTAAAATGTGTAAAATTTGTGAAAAATTAATTGTTTATGTTTTTAATTGTATAACAGGTGAATGCAAAATTTTTATATTATTAAAAATGATGTTGAGCGTTTGAAATTATCTTTACCGCAAATTTTTTTGAAATGAAATTCGATGAGTTGTTCTAAATTATTTCTTTATAATAAAATTGATTTTACTTGCGGCTGATTTGAAATATTTTTAAAATATATTATATATATTGTGCTTCTAGCAAGCATTCTGAACTTAAAAATTAAATTTTGCATCAAATAAATGCAACTTAAATCGATTAAAATATATCTAATTTAAATCAATTTTAACCAAGACTGATTACAATATAAACATTAATATATATATATATGTATATATTTTGTAGCCTACTCTAATACGAACATTTTTATTACATATACATTATAAAATCTAAAACTCATGCAGGTCTTAGTTTAAAGTTCAATCGATTTTATTCCGAACAAATTTAATTTTTCATAATTATGAATTTCCTAACATAATTGCCAGCCTTACATATAAGCAACAAAGGAAAAAAAAATTTATCTATTTCTTTTCTTTACTCTAAATTAGTTGAGCATACAGAGATGCTTTTGCTCACCTAATTTCTCATCTATTTTGACAATCCAAGCAAAAGTGATGACAAAACTTTCAATAAAAAAGAAAAAAGGTGATAACAAAACAAAAAAAAAAAAACAACAAAAAATTATAGCAAGAATTTAATTACAATTCTTTTCTTAACTCAAGGAAAGAAGAAAACAAGCAATTCATCAGTTGCCAGAGACTTCATTTCACTTGGATCATTAGCTCTAAACAAGCTCTGCTTACTAGAGCTCAGGAAACTAGTTAAATCTGTGTATAATCTGCTTCGAAATTCCCACATTTTAAATAATATTGGAAGCCCCAAGACTCAGCATCCTGACTATAAAAGGCCCCTCTGCTGTCAAAGCTTGAATATTGCCCATAACACAGAAGGAATTTGGAGCTTTGATGACAACATTGAGAAAAATCAAGATTTTCTTGTTTAAATCCAAAAGGCTTTGGTCCAGTCAGTTGTTATCTGTGAAGCAAAATCAAAGCATAAAATAAGTTATTCATCTATTGTATTGAAAGGTAGAATTAGCTTAAAAGTTTTTTTTTTCCTCGTGTAACCCCCTAAAGTTAGATACTTACAATGTCACCTCCAGCCCCTATTTTGAATGCACAAGTTCAGAGATAAAGAAACAAAAAGTTTACAGAGTTAGACGAGTAAAAAGACCTGAAAGGGTGACATATAATTCCCACTAAAAAGAAAGACTTTTAAAGAGCATGTGCAGTGTTGTTTCGCATAAGGCAAGTTACCTTGTAAAGGGCAAGTGGATAAGCGGTGGATTGCCACTATCAAACCAATAATATATCACTGCATAAAGATTGGAAATAATATGAGTCATTTGAAGAAAATTAGTCAATAAACCAAAGCAGATTGTCATCTTCATCATCATCATCATCATCAACTATTGAGGCTCATCTTTATAACCAAATTACTTTTGACCAACCCATTTTCTGCCAATTTCTATATCTCTAGTTAGGTTACAATTGCGATACTCCAGTTTTGTCAGCAAGTCTTAATGGTGTGCATATTAAGCTCTCCATATATTGCCAATGTACTTAATTATATATTACCTAATTGTGGTAATCATTGCCAAATTAGCTACATTTCAGTAAACGTTATTCCAGCAGTTTTACTGATCATTTATGGTTCTGTGGATGCTAATTTTAATACACACGTTAGAAATGATAAAAAGAAGAGCACATACTGCCTCTGAGGACATGGGTTGTACAGGGGAAGGAGCAACACATGCAGAACTCCTTTCCACGGCAACATCGTGAACTTCAGTACCATAAGATATATATCTCTCCGCCCTAGCTTTCTCAGAATAAACAGAGGTCTTCATGATCATTTCTGTAGTTTCACTAGAAGCCACTGAAGGAGGCTGTGAGATTTTAAGAAAAAGATTTTTTTATGCCAAATTATTATAAATGATGATATGTAAGATACCAAGTGGAAGAATTGGATGATGTACATTTGATAGAAATTTGATCTGAACAACCAACACTGTTATATCATCTGTTCGGCTTTCATGTGCCAACCACATCTTGTATGATTCTGCCGAAACTGTAGCGCAAGCATCACGGGGATCCTTGAATCTAGCCACCTACAGCAAAGATGGTTTCATTAATATTAATGAAATACAAATTATCTGAGAGAGCAAGTTTAATCAAAGAATTCAGGTGCCTTCAATAATCCATTGTATTTATGTGGTAGAGTAAGCTAATGTTACAAAAGATTTAATTGGTAACGTTGTCACATATCCACCCAAAAAATTGCTCCAGGATGGAAAAGCACCAATATGCATAATCCTTCTAATTATCACTTACGGCTCTTAACAACCTATCTAGACATGAATTTTTTCAAGATTCTAAGAGTAACCACAGAAAGCAATCAACGTAAATTTTGTTAGAAGTAATACAAACAGGGTTATCGTGAGCGAGATTTGACATCATGCAGAGTTAAACTAGAACATGAATAATTATTGAAATAGGAGTCATATGACAATCCCTAAAGAGGCTAAATAAATAATTATGAGTGCAACTCTTGCAAGGCCCTCTGTAGTTTAAAAATGATTTTATCCATTAGCTGATTGGAGGGCCTGCTTCTAGCCCTTTGACAAGTCCTCCCCTTAATCCTGCACTTCCTTCTTACTAGGCTTCTCCCTTATCTCTCTTTTTACCAAGTATAGGGTTAGGGTCCATCTCTCGCAAGGGTTGTTCATCAAGCTTGTTGCCCCACTGTCTTCCTTGAGGCTTCTTATTCATTGATTTCTTGCCACGGTATTACTCAAGAGGTCCTCCAAGCAGAAAATATCCTCATTCTTATTGAGCTATTTGGGTGCTATCCTTTCCTGCTTCAATGTTATCTTCTCTCTCCCAACAATTGTGAATGAGAATGTCTCCCCTCCAAGATTATCCTTGTTGCTCACTTCTAGGTTAGCTTCTACTTCGGAGCCGTTGATACAATTTTTGCAATCCCCTTCATTTGCTAGTAGTATTGGCACCACCATATCAATAATCTCCTCTTCCTGGCCACCTTGTGTAATTGTGGTATTGTTACTCTTACGCCAGAGTATAGGAAGATAAATATAGCGTGCTGTCAGATTTACTTAAACCTCCACACATGATGACATCATGAGAGGTAGAGGGGTTCAGCTTTACTACACATGTTTGGGTTGGGGCTAATGCTGAGTGTGTGTTATCTTTGACTTGGCTGACCTACCATCCACCATGTTCCCTTTGGTCCTCAATTGAGTGATTCCTCTTGTCATTCCATTCCTTCTCCTGCTGATCACCAGTGTCCATGGCCCAAGTCGTTCCACTTTCCCCTCTCCCTAAACAAATTAGCCCCCTATCCCCATATGAAACTCAAGTTGTGGTTGTTCCTAGTTCTTTCCAAGACTAGGATTCTCACCCTAGTTTTCATGCCTTGCCTACTCATTACCCCTCATTGGTCTGCTTGGTCCAAGAGTGTCCTTGAAGGCATGACTTTCCCTTTGCTGCCTTTGCCCACCTTGTGCACTTAGTGATTGTGTGGCCTATCTTGCCACAACTAAATCACAAGCTGGTTATTCCCTTATATCCAAACTTCTGAAAGAAAACTCCCTTCTATCTAGACTCCCACTTGAATTGGCTAGTTCAACACCACTTAAACACAAACTCTAGCATAAAGCACATTGGATTGAGGTGATGGCTTGATTTGAGGCCTGGAACCAAGGCCTCCATAAGTCAAATCCTATTGCTTGCCCAACTATCAGGCACAAGCCCCTAGCCCAACTCTCATTTATATCCTCCTCATTGAAGTTGAGTATGAAGTATCCTTGACCAACATCAAGAATCCTGAATCCTAGCTTCTGCCCCCACTTCTTCGAAGCCTCCGTGGCTATAACATGGAATGGGATCCTCTTGCCAAAAAGCTTCACCACCCAGGAAAGCTTGAACTCCTCTCTGATTGGGTTGACTTTAGTTGGATTCATCTACACCATCTGCCCTTTCTACCTCATAGTTGCTACAACCACAATCTCTGACTCTCTGGACACATTGGTGCATCGTTTCTGGTCTCCAGCCCTACCTTCCTCACTCATTCCATTTGCATAACTTCTGCTCTGCCATATTGTCTATACTGGGGATGTTGATATTGAAGCAATTCTATGGTATGATGTTGGATAAGGCAATTTTGTGAGCACCTAGCTTGCCTCTGGTCTTCATATGAGTTGTTGATATTGAAGGACTTAGTAAGGGAACACCAAGTCCTTTAAATAGCCCCGAGAAATGATAATGACTTACAGTCATTAGCAACCACCATTTGTTCAACATGGCATGGCCATGCCTTGAATTTGTGGGAGATAGGTGCTTGAGATGCCATGCATGCCTTCTAACTTTTGCTTGCTTCTCTAGTTGTCTCTACCCCGACCAATTGTGCCGAACATGGCAGCGTGCAAGCTTGGCAAGCATCCCATCCTCCCAACCATAAACTTTCTTTTTCGCTCTACTTTGTTATCCACTTCATCTGGCTCCACATCTTCATCTGCAATGCTATTTACCTCCAAGGGTTGGACAAATTCCTCTTGCCTTTGTTGCCTGTTTCAAAGCTCAACACCACCTACTAAGTGGTGCTTCATCGCCTCCACTCTGGTTATAGGTTACAACGAATCGCCTTTCCTTAGTCTCCATGACTTTCACAAGATCGTGGGGAGTTGGAATAGTTGAAATAGTTGCAATTGTTGTTGATTTTTAAGACAAAAAGTAGGTTCTTTATTTGTCCCCCTTATCATTGCCATCAATTTGGCCTGCCCACAGGCCAGCCACTAGCCTTACAAGCCTCCTATTATTCTTCAGTGAACAACGGTTGTCCATAGCCTAATAGAGATGAGGGCTTTATCCCCCAACTTTATTTTGCCTCAAGTCACCCGGTGAAGAAGCCGTAGCCCTAGCTCAACTAGTCCACCCAACAATAAATGTGCTTTCTAATTTTCAACTTAATCAAAAAGGGTAATGCTTTTTATGATTCTAACATACATCCAAGACAACTACTTTAGAGTTTCAATTTTAATTAAGAAAGTTTCTAAAAAAATCATTTTCTTCAATCCTATCATATATATAGTTCGGTGTCTAGTTCACTTGTACATTGGGATTTATGTGCTTTTGATCAGTGAGGATCCTTAACAGAGCCATACACATAAGGTTCTAATACTTTGACAAACTCCAAATAAATATTAAAAAAATCAGATGCCAAAAGTTACAACCTAGAAAAATTTCCATGATAAACTAAAAGCATCAGACCTAGGTTATTAGAGCACATAAGATTCATAGTACCTTTATGGCAATTTACTAATTCTATCGTAGTCAACATCAATAACACATATGCTTTGGTTCCTTTGAAATACTAATTAAGAATGATGTGCACCTTTCCTTCATGCTTATTCCTCATTGGGTCTGCTTAACCTCTGTGGCTTACAAAGTCATGTGCATTTATGTGTAGAGCAACATGTGGCGCAACATTGTGAATTGTTCCTTCTTACAGAAATGCTCAACATAATCCTTAATTGTTATTATTTACTTTGTACCCATTATGGATAAGAATGCAATCTATAGAGCCACATGAAAACCAACAGTGATATAATTGACTAGCTATTTGCAAATTGCACGTCATAATTCAGCAAACAAATCAGTATGGTAGGAGAACTACATTGGTCCATTCTCATTCTCAATATTCTAATCTGATAATCAAAACTAAGTTAAATTGATACACATGTACTTGACTCTGACCTTTTAGAATATTTCATAAACAATCTGAACATAACTTTGGAATTGTAACTTTAAATCCACACTGGATACCACACTGAAACCAGGGTAAGACATCATATAATAACATGGCTAATTTTAAATAACAAAGACTAACATAGCACTTCCCAAAAAGAAAGATATTTTGAGCACTTAACTAAAATAACCATGGTTAACCAAAGATCTATAACACAATTGTAGCAATAACCCTCAATATCATTTTACTGACAACCAAACAATTTTTATAGCACAAATTTGGCATGCTTTTTTAACCCAAGCTAAAATAGCTCATTTAAATAACCCTGGCTAAATAACTGCAAATAACTAAGTTAAAATGCATCAGGTAATTATCCAATACAGGGGACAAACTTCTATACTAGTCAGAGTCCCCAAAAGAAGCATGTTAAATAAGCAAGGAACTATTACATCTGAGTGTTCCGATGTATAGACAAGCATATTGATTATTGAAAAAGTAATGAACTGTGATATATGAGTGCTTCCATATACAGCATACAGCCATAATTTCAATTCTTGCAAGAAGAATAACAATTCAAAGAAGCATACCATATCAACCACAGTCTGACTTGATAAGAATTCAAAAACACCGTCACTTGCTATAATAAAGAATTGATGAGTCGGTGTGATCTTCACTTGCATCACCTCAGGAGCAGCAATAACTCCTATACTCTCAGCAGTTGAATCACCCACACTCCTAGTGAAAGCAGTCCCAGGATACATGGCATTTTGCACCCACAGCCTTGGCGGATCTCCTTCATCGTCTTCCTCATCACCCCAACTCTGTATTCCAGGATCCTTTATCCCCTCCACCTGATCAACACTTAAAACCCTAGCACCACAAAGCTTCACTCTTTCATACTCATCCTTCCTAAAAGGAGTTTGATCATGTGAGAGGTCTTCCGCAACCAAGCAAAACCCATTATACACAGCAGCAACAGCTCTGGAATCCCCCACATTGGCGACAAATAGAGAGTCACCACTAACAAGAACAGTGATCGCCGTAGTGCCACTCAGGGAATCATCGATCTCACTCTCATGGAGAAGGGAATTCACCGAGACGAAAGCAGAGCTATAGGCCTTCACAGGGTCATCCGCCAACTGGGGATCCGCGGACAAGAGATCCACAAGCTTATCCCGGACGAAGATGGCGCACTGCGCCCCAAACTGGCCGTGGCCATCGAAGACGCCGAAGAAATGGAGATTAGGGTTTCCCTGGAAATTGGTCTTGATGCAGAATGCGTCTTGATTCTCGCGGTCGGGGGTGTCCGGATAATGGCCGCGTTCGCTGAGAGAGGAATACTGGAGAAGAAGACCGCGAGAGGGAACGACGGCAGAACCTACCGTGCTTCCGGTAAGCACGTGTTTCCCGAGCGGCCCTGCATCGGAGGTTGCAGAGGCGGCAGCGGCGGCGGAGGCGCCGCGACCGCTGCCAGGAGAGCCAGCGCTGGAGGTGGTGCCGCTCGTCCAGCCACGGCAGCAGCCAGAGCAGCTCTTCCCCTGCACGCAACCCATGAAGATGACGACGAAAACTTCAACTTTCTCAAACCGATCGCGGGGATTCCTACGCATATAAATGGTTAGCTACAAGCAAAGGCGATTCTTTGATTCTAACCCAAGCAAGATAATCGATCAAATGGCTCGCCGGGGACGATGGAAGGCTTGGAGGAAGAGGTGAGGAAGAAGGGTCTTTTCTCTTGGGGATGGGGTGATCGCACTAACTCCAGTTCTGGATTTTAACCCTCGATTCAGGAAAGCGGTGTGCAAAGTCAGTGAGAGAAAGGACAGGAAATAGCCCTGATGCCTAGCAATGTCCAGCAGTGAGAGAGAGAGAGAGAGAGAGAAGATAAGTGGGACCGAAGAAGAAGAAGAAGTGAGCATGGGATTTTGGGCTCTTTCGCTGTTCAAATGACCGCTCCCTCCCAACCTCCAACACGCACGTGCGGAGCTTTCTCGCACGCTTAAATACAATTCACCCACACCCACACCCATCTCGTTGGGTTCGAATTTTTTTTTATAAAAAAAAATTATTTTTTTAAATTTAATAAAAAAATTACTTTACTATTAAAAAATATATAAAATATAAAATAAAATTAATTATAATATTTATATTTATATTAGAAGTTAGACAAGAAACGCGGATGAGAAACGCGGAGGGTTGCGTTAGGCAGTCGACAGCCAGCGTAAAACTTGTCGAATCAATCATGACATGAATCCTTTAGAAAATTGCGTTAAAGCTAGGGCGTTCCCTGGAAGCGACGCGCTGTATTGCCTGAATACAGTGAAAAATGAGCAAGGACCGCTGCATCGGCGCCCGGG
>KZ451935.1:4197054-4253359 GCA_002786265.1 Apostasia shenzhenica | reverse complement strand
GCTCCAGTTAGAAAAATTGAGTTATTGGATTTTGCCCATGTACAAAGAGGAAGAGGGAGACCAAAGAAGACATGGCAAGAAACTATAAGGAGTGATCTTAGTTACTTAAACTTAGATAAGAATTTGGTAACTGATAGAGCGCAATGGAAACAAAGGATTCATGTAGCCTAACACCCCACCTAGTGGGATTAAGGCTTGGTTGTTGTTGTTGTTGTTGTTGTTATATTTATATTAGAATTAAAATAAAATTAATTTTTATAGTTGAAAATTGTGTTAAGCCAAAAACCTATCTGAACCAAACGAGGCGCGGCGGATCAAAATAATAATAATAATAATAATAATAATAATAAATAAAAATTTTTAATCATTCTATGTATTTTAATATAAAAAATTTTATTTTACTTCACATACTTAATAATTTTAAATAAAAATATCAACTTTATTTCACATCCTAGATCAAAATACTCGATTCGAGTATTTTAGTTTAGGATGTGAAATAAAATTGATATTTTTATTAAAAATTATTGAGTATGTGAAAAAAAAATATTTTTTTATATTAAAATATATGTAAAATAATTAAAAAATTATTTATTATTATTATTTTTTTAAATTAGTACCATTTTGGTCATAATCGATTTGAGTATTTTGATCTAGTATGTGAAAGAAAATTAATATTTTTATTAAACCAGAACTATTTTGATCCTGGTGCCAAATAAAGCCTCAGGGCTTTTTTTAAAATCATACTTTTAGTAGTACTTACATGCACAATACATACTATTTATATATATAATTAAAAGTTTAATATTATCTTTATATCATATTATATTATTTTTATTAAAAAAATATTTAAATTTAATTAAATATATAAAATAATTTTTTAAAAAAATTATAAAATTATTATCTAAATATCAAAAGATATACATAATATAATATAGTATAACATTAATATTAAATTAAATATTCTCTAAATAATAAATTTTTTTTAAATTCATGTCCCTGCAAAACTCAAACTTTATGAAGAAAAATAAAATAAGAATATAATATTTAAATTTTTTAATATATAAATAATTATCCCAAAATTTTCTAAATTCAGTATAATTCAAACTTTATGAGAAAAATAAAACACGTATATAATATTTAAATTTTTTATAATATATAAATAATTATCTCAAAATATATTTTTATTATATAGAATATGATAAATTATATTAAAATTTAAAGAAAATTAAATTCAAACTTCTGAGCTTAGTGTTAATCTTTTTGTAAAAATTTAACATCTAAATGATTTAGTTAACTAAGTTAAATATACAGCTATCAAAAATAAAATTAAGTTAAATATAATATATTAATCAATTCTTTTTTTTAAATTGTTTTCATATTAAAATTTTATAAAAAATTAAACTACTTTTTTTTTTGTCTCTTCTCTCTCGTCTCTCTCTTTCCTCCGCGAAAGCTGATCAAGGGAGGAGTAGACCACTAGTACTAAAAATGATAATTTATATTCATATTTATTTAATTTAATCCACCCTGACCTGTCTTAATAGAACAGGTATAAGTTCTAAATTTATGCTCGTAATTTGGACTCACCCCGACCCATAACTCGAATAAAACCAAATTTGAATGTTATGAAATTTCTCGATTTCTATGTGAGATGGTAGCTATTGCATCTCTGGAAAAATTATTAGGTTCAAGCTTTATTGGCCGCCGAATGGTCGAACTCGAACAAAATGCTTATTCAGTGTAAAATTCGTAAAATTTGAACTTTTGCGAAGATAAATAAATTGATTGAGGCCTCAATATATAAATATTGAATATTTGAATAATTATAAAGAAATCAAATCGATTTGAAAAGGATGGATTTTAACGTACATCAAGTTTCTAGTTCCATTAATAAAAATAAATTTTATAAAATTTAGATCAGCATATTCGATAAAATTAATTTACAGTTATTTAAAAACATGGTATTTATATATTTAGAATATATTGGTCCAAAATGTCATATTTTTGGATATTTTTGTTAATATGTATTATAATATAATTAGAATCATCCTGATGCAATTGGCCAAAACAAGAAAGTAGTAAATAGAAGTGATTCAACCCGACCTGAACCGTTAACACATCGAGTTCAATTTTCATTTTAAAATTGATATAATTTCAAAAAAAATAAAAAAATTACATATTGTTACTATATTATAGATGTAATTAATTCTAATTTATTTTTGAAATTTGAATGTTCTTTTAAAGGAATTGTGATGAATAAAATGACGAATTTCTTTAACTGAGTCAATAGAAAGTTTATATTATTTTTTTCGTAATAATGGTTTCTTTATCTAAAAAAGAGTAGAAATGGTAATGGAACGAGTTTGGATTGAGTTATACAAACTCATATTCATACATCAATTTTTTATAATGCCTATTTCTATCTATTTAATTTAATATAATAAATATCACCAAAATAAATATAATTAACTATCAATTAAAACTTACATATGTCTTAGCACAAATTAAAAATTGCAATTTAAATTTTAGGAAAATTCTATATTACAATTTATCGATATATATATTTATATGATTATTAAATTTTAATTAAATCTTACCATATGCATTAAATGTGGTTCGAATTTTAAGCATTTTAATATTAAAAATTTACAAAATTACATTTTTAAATTTAAATATTGATTAACAGAACTAAAATATTGATTAAATGTCCAAAAATGGATTTAATTTTAGTTTTAAATTGATTTACGAATCAGTTTTGACTTTGATTCAAATTACATTTTTAATATCCAGATATGTCATTATATCGACTTATTTATTAATAATATATTTAATATTATAAAAAATTTGTCGTAATTAATTGAGAAAAACAAGGACCATGGAAAAATAATATAATTTTAGTCCATGGATATGGATGGATGACTAACGAATCCAATAAGAAATAAAAATCTTAAAAAATATAAAAATATATGCACTAATAAATCTCTTTTTTAAATATTTTCATCCTACAGCACCCAAATCTTAAAATATAATAACATATATTTTAAATTCCATATAACAGAAACATAAATCCTAAATATTTCAACAAACCACAATTTCTGATAAATAAGATATTTAATAATAATAATAATAATTACTAATATATTTTACTCAATACATAATATATATAAATATTATTATATTTATTTGTACTAATTAATTTAACTTAAATTAAAATTAAGTTTTTATCCACAAATTTTAATATTAATAAATAATTTTTTTAGATTTTAATATTAAAATTAATTTTATTTCATACACTACATAAATTTTAAAATATAAAATCAACTCTATTTCACATATTACATTTTTAAAAACATAACTAAATTTATTTTCAACCTTCAACAAATCTCAAAACATCACATCATAAACAACCTTTTATCTTCATTAAAAATAAACTTAAAATTCATTACAAAAGACTTTATTACAACAAACATAATTCTCAAAATATTAATTTTATTTTCTATTTTTAAAAACATTCCAAAAAGGAGACATAATTTGTTATTATTTTAATATTATATCATGTAATTTAGATGACATGACATTTAAATTTCATCCTTAAATTAATAATTCTATAATCTCATGAAAGATTATTTATAAATATTATTAAACCAAATAATTACTTTCTCTAAATAACATAACATTAAGATAATATTGAACTAAATGCCCCCTTGATGTTATGATTATGTCGTGTAAAATATATTACAAAATTATAACTCTCGTGACATTTAAATGTCGCCGAAAATCAAACAACTAGATACCACCTCTCACGTGAAAAATCAATGATGGCCGAAAAACAAGAAAAGTGAGAAAAATAGAGGAACCTAAAGAAAAACTACTTTCATATTTCTAAAATCTGATGATAATAACATAATAATTATAAAATAACATAAATATCTAGATAATACATCCCATAGAAATTTTTCACCGCAAATGATTATAAGTACATTTTTCATAGAAAACTGACACCAATCCCAAAAAATTATGGTAAAAATCTTAAAACAAGAATTTAGAACTCCAGAAAATTTAAAACTTACAACAAATTAAAGTGAAATGAAATTTAAATAAATATAAGTTTTTTGGATACTCAAACCTTTGGAGATAACCGCGCGCAAAGACGCCAATCTGCGCCAGGATGAAAGAGGGACCTTTCAAAGACCCAAATATCGCGCACCAAAACCTGCATGAAAGAAAATAACACAAATATAATATATATATATATATATATACACATTATTTGCTTCATGACCCTATCTATTAGCGAAGAAAGTGGGACCCACAAGCAGGAGGAAAACTTACGGAACGCGCTTCTGCACGTCCCGCACAGTTATAGGATGCTAACATCCACCTATACGTGTTGTCCGAATGTAATAATTTCTTCATCTTTGCGTCCCCAAACCAACAATATTCATAATTTACATACTCTAACTCCCCCACAGATATAATCACATCCAACTTACAATTGTAATGTTATACTTAAAACTGCTATCTACTATTTTCAAAGAATAACTTATGCAACAATGCCAAATATTGAAGAAAAGCAGATAATCTAAGCCAAGAAATTATAGGTCTGTTTGATTGACCGCTTCAAGCGGTTTCAAGCGGGATGAAGACGATTTAATAAAATTAATTAGCCAAACAATTCTGATTCATCTCATAAATCTGAATCCGTTTTAGAAGCGTGAAACGGCCTCGAGGCCACGAAGCCAAAACCATCAAAAAGGTGATTTCAGACTCGCGACGCTTCTTTTTTCTCAGATTTTTAGAAAAATATATCTGGGGATAAATTTAGTATTTTTCTTAAAGCTAAAATTAAGAGATAATTAAATCTGATAAATTCAAAATTTAAAAAATAATAACAAATCATCTTTTGACTCATAACCACATACCTTAAATATCTCAAATTTTGATACATATCTTCGTGAATAAATATTTTTTATTTACTTTTATTATAAAATTTATGTATTTTTATTATTTTTGAGATTTTATTGTGAGATGAAGTGGTTTCTAAATTAATATTCATCCAAACAAAAATAAATTAAAGTAGATTCAAAACTAGTTTCAAGTCACTTTTCATCCAAACAAAATTTAAGTTTGAAACTACTTCATTTATCTGAAACCGCTTCAAACTTTAAATCCGATTCTATTTATTTTGAATCTGAATCCGCTGTCAAACAGGCCATTATAAGTTCTAAATGTCTTTATTAGCTTATAAGTTATTACACAGTGTGCTTCATCACATAGGGAACACATTGATGGATGGTGAAATAAGAGAAAAGAATATAACTAAAATGCATACCTCTTTATTTTTGTCGCCAGAGACAACAGAACCTTTAGAATCATATGCTTCAAACCTCTACAACAAAAGAAAAAGTATAGATCAACAAAAATAAAAAGTAAAACAATTCATAAATTAATGAAGAAAGAAAAAACTTAAATTATATATTGAAGAATAAATCATCTTCTCAAAAAACATTCTACCAGTAAAATAGTAGAGAGTAAAAAAGACAGCAACGAACCTGCTTAACAAGGAATTCGATTGTAAGTTGAACGAAAGCTTTGTCAAGGTCTTTTTTATCTAGGGCAATCTGCAATCAAAAATTAAGACTGATATGATAGTTAAGAGAAATACTTATGACAAGCACAATCCTATCATCATCATCATCAACCTTCTGTCAATTATTTGCTGTCATCTTATAAGAATCTATCCTATTTAATATTTCTTGCAGTCATCATGTAAGAAGCCATCCTATTCAATTTTTCTTGCTTGATTCCAAATGTGGGCTTTTAATGACAAAGCTTTTGAGCAAACAATTGAATTTACACATTAAAACACACTTCTACGATGTGGAGGATGACATCGCATTTTAATTTAATTTAATAAACAGATGTATATCTATCTTCCTAGCAGAGTTTGCAAAGAAAACATACTCTCATCAAGGGATGGAACAGAGAAGAAACAAGTGTTGGTTGACATACCATTCTAGCCCTCAATGTGCGGATTTGGACAACAGGCTCAACCAATTCCCAGTAAACACGAGCCCACAAAGATTCTCTCCGTTTTATTTCATTCTTGAGAGTCTTCATTTCATTCAGAAATCAGTAGCATGTCAAATAAAGGAACACAATGTATCTATAAACCATGGCTGAAGGAAGAAAGTATGTATAATTTAAAGCGCTCAACGCCAGAAGTCCACTTCTCACCGAGTACATCTTTTCTGTGACGATTTTCCTTAAATGTGCAGCATCCCCATGTGCCATGAGTGTATTTATCTGCAAAGACAAGTAAAGTAAGAAGATTGCTGCCAAAGATGCCCGTCCATCTCTTCAAGGGTCCATTGGGCAACAGGAAAAATTAGCCATGACTGCTTTTGCCATGGCAAAATTTTTATTTCTCATTTAGAAAAATAAAAAATAATTTTATATCTCATCCTACACAAACTTCAATATAAAAATAAATTTTATTTTTCACATTTTATATAGCTTTCAATAAAATCATTAATTTTAGAGAACTTACACTCGGGTCCCTGAGTTTAAGGCATATTATTATGCAAGTCCACGTTTTCAAAATTTAAACATCATAATTTTCAAATGAGTCATTTTCTAATTTTTTTATTATTAAATTTTTTAAAATTTCTATTCTACCCCGCCCCCCTCGCAGAGAGAGAGTGAGAGAGAGACAAGAGAGAGGGGGCTAGAATATGAATTTTTAAAAAATTTAATAATAAAAAAAATATAAAAGGACCCATTTGAAGTTTATATAAAAACTCAGGGACCCAGATGTTAAAATTTCAAAAATGTTGACTTACATGATAATATTCCTTAAACTTAGGGACCCATGTGTAATTTACCGTTAATTTTATTTCACATATGACATTTTTAATAAAACTAATTTTATTTTCCATAATACACGCAACTCAAGGCAAATAAAAAAATTTCTTTCAAATGACTAATTTATCCTCCAACCAAAGTGAAATAACAACCATCAAATCACGAGGGAAAGAGTATACTTGAAATGTTTTTATAAGACTTCAGGTCCAACAAAATGGTCTCAGCCAAACAGGACCACGGTCTGTAGAACCATGCATCAAGCACACCATGGAATAATAACTCCTAATCTTCTATTCAGTAATTCCTGCCCATATCAGCATATCTACATATCAAAATATCTACAATGAAATAAAATAAAATAGCCCAAAGTCACACAATCAGCTGAGCTTCAGGCTTTATAACTTCGTGAACTTTTAGGAAAAGCATGCTGACCTAAAGTCCTGGATATTTAGACGAGATAAGAAAAAAGCATGAGGCTCCCCACACCATGGGTCTAGGAATTAGACAGTTTGTAAATGAGACCTTTCGAAAAGGCTCGTGCCTCAAAGTTCATATACACAAAATTGAAAATGAGTCTTACATAAGAAATCAAGCACATGCCATAAAATTTTATCAAATAATGATCTTCGCATGCAAAACATAAGAAAAAGTAATAGTGTAATGGAAACCTCCTTGTATAATTTAATGGCATTTTCGTAAAAGCACTTCTTTGAAAACCCAGTTTTCTTCCGTAACGTAGCAATGGCATATGCATTTTTCATCTGCAATATAACAATCGAGAAGGTCATCAACCAATTTTGTGAGAAATGCAACCAAAAATCGCACTCATAAACTTACGCATGCAGAAAAATGCAAGCACCAAACTATCAATGTGAAATAGCAACCCTCCCCTCAAAAGGCCAAGCACACCAAAAGGTTGATTTAGCAAAACATTTACCCCACCTCATTCCAATCACAGATCAGCACCAATGCTTTGTCTCATTGAAAAATTCTAGCCCTCTGTGATGATAAACCGGTTTATTTTGTGAGTCATAAATCTGAATTATGTCAATTGTCCTACCTCCCTTGCTCCACTTCTACTTAGCAAAACACTTGTATCCTTTCTCCCACAGTTCTCTAATCAAAAAGATTTTGATCTCTGCTGAAATTGAGGTTAGGCTTCCTCTTGGATTACTCGAATGATTTTTTTTTTTTTGAAAGGGTGATTGAATGATTTTTGGTTGCCATATATTGTGAATGCTTTGCACTAATATATTTATTGACAATTCCATGTGCAACCAACACTAATGAACAGAACTGCATCACTGGTAAATAAGTTTTAAAAAATGTTCATAAACAAAAAGATAAACTGAAAAAGGGTGAATATAATAGGAGTTGGAAGATCTTAATATCATTTTGCAAACAGGAAATACCTCCAAGATAATATCTTCCTTGGTCCTCCTCCAACCTTTTGGAGTGAACCACCTGACTTAAAAGCAATAAGATGATGGCATTTAGTTACTGCAATATATGAGAAGAACCAGCATCACTGCCAGCACTGCTATTTTCTAAACAATATTGGTAAAAGAAAAGGAGTGAAATGTAATATTAAATCACAACATAAATTTCAACAAAATTTCTTATCGCCCATAACAATAGGGCAATTGTGACTCCTCGTACATAAGGGTAGAGAGGAAACAAGATGGTGGAAAGGTGGAGAAGACAATGGACACAAGTCTCGAGCTTCTATAACCACACAGTTTCAACTATCAACAACAACAATCATTTACAAGTTACAGACACTTCCATGAGAATGCAACAAAAATAAGAATAAATCCAAGGAAAACAAAAGTAAATGACTCTTCCCCATACACCCTTATAAGGAATAAGCAGGCTTTGTCCATTCTTTGTTGGTGCACCTTGAGGCTGGGAAATCTGTACTATATAGTCCAGATTCTCGCCAGGCTTTGTCCCACGTGTGGAGCCATTCCTTGCTTTGAGGTTCGTGCCCAAGAACCAACATAATGTGTTGGTTCTGTATTAACTTGATCCAGTGTTGGTGTCAAGGCCTTGTTTTCAAGAGTTGTCACAGGTTCATTGATGTCCTTGAGGCCTAAAGGTTCCATGACCTCAAGATGTTACCTTGAGAATAGTCATCAAGACCTCAACTCGAGCTGGATATTGAGTCGAGGTGCTCCCGTTTTATCGGGCACGATCTGACAGACCTCTAACATGGAGGCAGGGAATCTCTCAAGGTCTTCTTTGGGGAGGTAGGTGGTCGTGGAAACTAGCATACTCAATATATTTAAAATATCCTAGTTTGATACCCTGAAAATTAGGAGAGTGTAATAAACAATTGTAATACCATGGAAAGCTACATAGGTGTCAAATGAACATTCTATTAAATACATTCAGTAACCATAATCACAAGTAAGATTTAGATTAGAAGATCTATCAAAGGAAAAAGGACAAAAGTAACAGAACAGAGCTCCCTAACTTCTCACCCCACCCTTATCCCTCTCTACTGATCTATTATTCTCCTTCCAACTCCTATCATTTTCTTCTACATTCCCTAATCTCATCCCTTTCTGTTTTTCTTTATATCCTTAATGAGCTTCAATGGTTCTCAACCAAGAAGCCGTATTATCTATATTTAGGACATTGTATTAAGCTACAATATGCTCCTGATGAACCTCGCCGAGGAACAGTTTGAATGTATTAATATCCCCAGAGAGAATGCTTTAATATATGCATAAATAAGAACCTCAAAATTCTTCACTTAACTGTGTGTCAAAGATGTATAATCAAGCACAGTTACCATAAGACTAATATAAATACCCCAATCGGAAAGCCGAAAACATCAAGGAGATTATTCAGTGTTTAAACTTCAAGGAAACTGCATTGCATTTCATGCCATTACCTTTTCCAAAAAGGAATTGGTTCTCGAGGCTCATATGGCTCATACACAATGCCAGGACTAAGCATGGTCACCTTTAAAGCTGTCTGCAGGCAAGTAATCACGACAGCTTAATGAAAGTAAATATACTTGTTCAAACTAATAGCATAGAAGGACTGCATCCATCCAAGTACCGTAAAGAGAAACATGAATTTAAACAAAAGATTAACCTGCATTGTACCAATGTATTCCATAAGAAGTTAAGAACTTAACTGGCAACAAGATAAACGGTATACTTCTCTTTACCAACTTTGTATGCCAATAGTAAAATTATCAGTGAATCAAGGTTTGAAAAATTTATATAGCAATCACACTCTATGCTCCATTGAAAGAACATAATAGTTCAAGGAGATCATATCATGACATCACTTTTACATTCTAAAATTTGGTTATCTAACTTGTAATGAAGGACAATTTCAGTCTCATGCACACAATTTTCCATATATTAAGAAAAGTAGAAAGATAACTGAACCCTGCCGAAAAACAAGGAAGTCCTAGTCTAAAAACATCCAAGAAAAGCAACTATTGGTAATGAATCATGTTCATTTTGACAGCATCAAATTGAAACCAAACTAAATTCAACCTGAGTGAGCTTCAGAAATCAGAGTTAACTCAAACGCGTTTCAAACTTGGCCATTATCATACAATCATATAAACAAACATCTAAAATGGTGAAGTATGCAGGATCAAGCTTGGTTCATTTGCGACTGGAACAAATTCCCTTATTCTTAGGAGCTCTACCTATCAGATTTTAAATTCAGTAGGTAAGGCTTGCCATCATTATAATTCTAGGGACCACAAACGAGCAATGATGGTAGACCTTTATCGGATCAGGATGACTATTTGATGCGGGACAATATGCGTAATGTAATCCTAATTAGAGATCAGTAAGTAATGTTAACAGATAATCGTAAAATTGTTCAGGAATATTTACTGGTGATGAATTATGTAATAATTAATAATTTATAAGTTCGAGAGAGAAACAATTTTAAATATTTAGAAACAAGTCCAAATAATATTTAATTAATTTACCAACTGATTTAAGTTAACTTCATCTCGATAAATCAGAGATAGGGTACGCAGTAAGGGTATTTTCATATTAAATTATTACCCAACAACAATTTATACATACAATAATAGTTCAGGTCGCACAGGTGAGCAAATCAAGCAGTCCTAATAACAGTCACCACCACTAGAGTTCGTAGAATATTCGAAATATCCGATAAAATTTTAGATTTATCTCGAAAAGAGAATCCAGACCTCAAGGATAACTTGTAGCAACCCACGGATTGCCTGGCGTGGTGGCAACACAGCGAGGCACGGCGGAGGAAAGTGCCCAACTGCGACTGAGAGCGAACAAGGCGGTGGCAGGAGACAGATACAATGCTGAGCCGTCAGATGGAAGCGAGGATGTCAACAGCAAGCAAAGCTCGAGGATGGTTGTAGGGCGGCATGGGAACAGGGGCACGGTTACGGGCTGGAAGGCGGGGCGGCATCGTCAGGATGAGTGCAGGGACGTGCGGACGACAAACGCAGATAAGCGACTCAGCATCTCAACTCCTTTCAACAGTTAAAGGGGGGAATTCTAAGGATGGTTGTAGGGCGACATGGGAACAGGGGCACGGTTACGGGCTGGAGGGCGGGGCGGCATCGTCAGGATGAGTGCAGGGACGTGCGGACGACGAACGCAGATAAGCGACTCAGCATCTCAACTCCTTTCAACAGTTAAAGGGGGGAATTCTAAGGACTACTCCCTAAGGCTCTATTTGATAATAAGAAAAAAAAGAAAATTTGGTTGGAATTTTTAGCCATTTTTGAAAAATGTGTATGATGTGAAATAAAGTAAGTTGGTTATATTAAAATTGTGTAGGATATAAAATAAAGTTGATTGATTTATTGATAATTGTATTGGATGTGAAATAAAGTGATTGTTTAATGTTGGAATTTGTGTGAGATGAGATATAAATAATTTTTTAAGTTTTTTTTAAAATAAATTTAAGATTTTGGCCATGGCTAATTTTAGCCATGATTTTTAGCCCATTGCCAAACAGGGCCTAAGATCTACCTTTTTATAGTAATGTTTAAAGGAGGGGGCTGCTTTGTCTCCTCCTCCTGAGACAACTGTTAACCAGCTAAGTTTACTGACATTAATGTCTTATTTGACTCCTTGGGGGAGTAAATTGTTAAGGAAAAAAACTGTCACGCCGCTCAACTATGACAAGTGAATAAGTTTGGCTTAAATCCTGATAGGTCACTCGAATAGTTTTCCTGAGCAAATTTAAGGGACCCGCTTGGGTTGAGCCTAACGGTCGAATAGTTCAAGGGCTACCAAACAAGGGCAGTCAAACAAGTAGATCGAATAGATAACTAGCCAGTAAGCTCTTGTCATATCATAACCTTATCCTATGATGGACGGCCTCACAGGGATGAAGGAAAGTGTCTGTTATTAATGCCTTGATTGTCAGGCAACGTGAGCAAGCCACTGCCCACACTGTCTAGTCACTGCCTTATTAATGAGAGCCACCTAACTCACCTAATTTTACCCACCACCTTTCCACTATAAATATTCTCATTTATGATGAGAGGGGGGTTCCAATCTCCAGACTCTAAGGCTCTGTTTGGTTGGAGGCCAGGCCATGGCCAAAATGGCCTCCAACCATTTTATTAAAAAATATAATAAAAATAAATTAAATATAATATGTTAAAAATTGTGTGGAATATAATATAAATTAAATTTTTTATATTGAAGTTTATATATTGATAATGAAAAATAATTTTTTTTTTAATAAAATAGTTGGAGGCTATTTTGGCCATAGTCATGATCACAATGACCTCTAACCAAACAGGGCCTAAGTCCTCAGATTTTTTGAACACTATTCACCTACTGTGCGCTGGTAGCTTTCCATGTCTGTTCGAGTAGCTCTTTCCAACAAAGCTTCCTTGAGATAGTTAGCAACTAGCCTCACCTTCCAAGGTAATCTTAAGAGAGGTTCCCTCTCCTTTCTAGATATATCCATTATCACCTTCTCAACCCTCTAACTAATCCATCTTATCTCTCTTGGAATTTTCACCCAAACAGTAAATGTCTTTACAAGATGAATAAACTGAAATACAAAATCAACAAACCTGTCGGACCCCTTTAGATGTCACCATTGACATCCACCTTGTTCCCCCAAACGTCAATTGAGATACCTGTGGAGATAAGAAGATGCAAATAATCAGTAAGAAAATTCCCTATTGTGGTTCGTTTGGACCTCCAGTCATCGTATCAACTTACATTTTGGCTAATAATGCTACTAATTGTGTAAGAGCAGGAAGTAATACATTCTCCGGTAATTCCTACGGTAAAAAATGACAATCAGCTGAAGGGCGCGAAGATCTGAACTTCAATTACACTCATCCATACCATAACTTGTCGCGTTGAGATAGCTTCTGAAGCTGAAAAAAAAAAACAAGTTAGATTTCAAGCGAAGACATCACTCACTCGCATGAAGTAACAACAAGAAAATCTTCCGAGAGAGGAGGCATCCGGATACTTCGAAGAAAGCGGTAGAGGCCGTAAAGCTTGATGAAAGCGACGAACTCCCTGCAATCGAGATAACGCCATGAAGCACAAAACCCTGGGAAGGAGGTCAGCGTTAGGGTTTAAGATGGTCGGTTTAACGAACAGAATTTTTTTTGTCGGCCATTTGTAATATTAACTTTTATTTATTTTAAATCTCAAAACAAAAAAAAATAAATTGATGTTAACTATTTTGTTTAAGAAAATAAATAACATTAAGTCAACAAAATTAAAAAAAAATGTGCTATTTTTATAGTTTAGTAAATTAAAAACATCTTAAAAAAATATTATCACTGAATAAAATATAAAAAAATACAAAAGCCAACTAACATCTTTTTTATGTTGCACTCATCCCCTAAACATAGCATGCATGGGGTATTTTTCAAAAAAAAATATTTTAATTTTTTAAATATAGCATGTGATAAAGAATTGATCATATTATTTACATTATGTTGTACATGTATAATTTTATAAAAAAGAAAATAAAAGTAAAATATTTATGATATGCTCAATAGTAAGAGCTCTGTGTATCAGCGATTCTCTTAATATTTACTTGTGGTATTGGTATTTTTTGACTTTGTATTCTTGACTTTCTTGATCTCTCGCGGTCTTCTAATGGTATCTGTGATGCTCTCTTTAGTGCTCGTTGGTGTTGCAAATGACCCTCTAATTACCTTCTTGTTAGGGGTGTGCAAATAACCTGAAGATCTAAGATCTAACTATGAACCAAGCAGAACTGATCAAATCGGTTCAGTTTTGATTTGGTTTGATTCAAGTTCAGTTCCAAATTTATTAGAATTGATCGATTCGAGTCAATTCTTAATTCTATTATTCGGGTAAAACTGGATTAATTATTGATTATTAAATATTGTATGGTTAATTTGTTATGGTTCTTTAACGTAAAGGTTAATACTAATATTTTTGATATAAATTATGATAAATTTAAAATTAAAATTTATGATTCTAACTATTTAAGAAAAATTATTTAATTTTAGATTATTTATTAGTATATTTTTTATATTAGTACGAAGAAAAGTTATGTTTTAAGCTAAAAACTGTACTTGAACCAGAACCGAACCAAAAAATTTGGTTCAGGTTTGACTCGAGTCTAGTGAATTTGGTTTGATTCTAATTTCTAAATCATAGAACTGAGTTTAATCAGTTTGATTCTAGTACCTCATGAAATTAAATTGAACTAATCTAAGTATCACCCTACTCTTTACTATTGATCAATGTAGCTCTTATCTTATCGCATGAGATCGATATGTTATGTTCAGTTTCAAATGATTTTCTATTAGTGCAATCTGCTTTGAATAAGTTGAAGTGCCTCCAAAATATTACATAACTTTTACATATTATAAAATACAATGATACCAATATACTAAAATATTATATACATGTCTTCTAAACTATTAACTATGCATTTTATATATGTCTATATAAGTACATATATATTTATATATGCATGATTTTATATCATTATACAATGCCATCATATATTTTTATAATATTTCTCATGCATATTAAATACTAAAATAGATGATTTTATATTGCATTATTATTACGATTTATATTTTTTGTAATATCCTTTATGATACAAAAAATAGATGAGAATACTTTCATAATATTATTGTCAATACCATAATAGATAATTGGGTAAATTTCACTCAAGTCTCTGAGTTTAAGGGTTATTATCACACAGGTCCACGTTTTTTAATTTATATCATTAGGGTCTCTAGGTTTTCAAAAAATATCATCTGGGTCTTTTTTTATTTTTTTATTATTAAAAAATATCAAAATTACCATAATAATACCCTTACCCTCCTCTCTTCCACCAGATCCGGCAGCGCCCGCACGACCTCGAGCTGCCGTACCGCGCGGCCGCACGACGCAGCCGGGGGCGGCGTCGCGCTGTCCAGCACAGCGCTCCACGGTCGCGCAGCGGGCGCCGGGCGCCGCGGCGCGCTCGCTAAGCGGCGCAGCGCGGGCACGGGCAGCCCGCGCGGCTCGCACGAGCGGCGCAGCGCGGCCACGGGGGCAACGGGCGGCCGCGCTCGGGACTCCCGAGCGGCGCAGCGTCGTGGCCGCAACGGGCGCTGGCCGCGTGGCCGCGCGCGCGCGCCCGAGGCGCGCTGGCCGCGTGGCCGCCCGCGGCGCCCCCGAGCGGGGCAGCGAGGCCACGGGCGGCCGCTAGCGGCCCAACCGAGCGGCGCAGCACGGCCCGCCGGCGGGTCTGCGGCGCACGAGGCTGCCGGCGGCGCGGCTGCCGGATCCGGTGGAGAGAGGGAGGGTAAGGGTATAATGGTAATTTTGTATATTTTTTAATAATAAAAAATAAAAAAAAGACCGAAATGATATTTTTTGAAAACCTAGGAATCCTAATGATATAAATTTAAAAACATGAACTGTGTGATAATAATCCTTAAAGTGAAATTTACCCTAGATAATTTTATATTACTAAATAATAAGATACTACACTTTTGTAACATTTAAATGCTAAAATAAATAATTTCGTACTATTATGATGCATCAAATCTTATACTTGTATAACTAATATCAAGTTCTAAGTTAACAGTTAAAAATCTTTCATCATTTTTATAGATCTAGATAAGATAACATTTTAGATATTGCTGGAAAAGGAAAGGACGCCACTGCCGCCGGCGCTGGAGGAGGCCGCCGCGTCGCCGGACAAAAAGGTGGAGCCGCTGCTCGCTGTGGATCGTCAACGCTCGACGCCGGAGAGGAAGAGGAGAGGAGGAGAGGAGGAGAGGAGCAGGGAGAAGAGAAGAAGGCTCACCTCTGTTTCTCTCTCTGTGCACTCGTTTCCCCGCGCAGCGCCAAGGAGGAGGAGTCCAATCCACCGCCATATCCCAGCTCATCGCAAGAATTATATATAAAGGGAAAGAAAATTGCATGTTGAAGGCTAACTTTTACTTTTATTTTCCTTTAACTCCTTTTGGACTTAAATTGAATCTTTCCTACTTAATTGAGTTCATTCTGGGTGTTAAGCTCAGCTAAATAGAGTCCATTAATTCATTTCTATATACTAGAATTGAGCTTCGACCCAATTTGATTATTTAATTTGATTGCTTCGCACCAATTAAGCTTAATGAATCACTAATAAGTCAATAAATTATCTAATAACCGACGAACTTTAATTTTAAAATTTATCGAAAACTCCTGAAAATATTGGTCAAATGATCCCAACATTCAACTTAGTTTAAGAAATCAATTAAACAACCAAATATTTACAACTCAAATTTTCTGAATTAATCGATTCTTTATTGATTTTTCATCCACTGCAAAGCATATAATTTTTTTTATTTGAGTACTCATAAGTATTTGTAATGAACTAAAAGATATACTTTTCATCTCATTTGATTCGAACATTTTCTTAACAAAAAAAAATATTTTATTTTCTAAGTGTAATAAGAAAAAAACTTACTTTAGTATTAAAAAATAAATAAGATGTAAAATAAAATTAATCATAATATTTATATTAGTATTGAAAGTGAAATAAATTTGATTTTTACAGTCAAAAATTGTGTTGGGCCAAAAAAACAACATGAACCAAACGAGATTAAATTTAGGGTGTTCTAGTTTGGTACGAGAACCAAAACAGTACTAATTTAAAAAATAACAATAATAATAATAAATAAATTATTTTAATTATTCTACTCAAATTTTAATATAAAAAATAATATCTTACTACACATACTCAATAATTTTTAATAAAAATATAAACTTTATTTCACATCTTAAATCAAAATACTCAATTTGAATATTTTAATCTAGAATGTGAAATAAAATTGATATTTTTATTTTAAATTATTGAATATATAAAGTAAAATAATATTTTTTATATTTGAATTTGTATAGAATGATTTAAAAATTTTATTTATTATTATCATTGTTGTTTTTTAAATTAGTACCATTTTGGTCCTGTTTTGATCCTGTTTTGGTCCTCGCGCCAAACAGGGAAGATTGGAGATCACATAGTTTTTTCAAATTCTCTTAACAATAGAACTTAAGAAACAAATACTCGTGCAATATAAACTCGAACAATATCAAACGATTAAAAATAAAAAAATAAAAAAATAAAACTCGAACAATATCAAGTGAAGCTCACATGCTTCTCCAGAAATGCATTGGCCAGGTTGCTAAAATTGACACTAACAGCACCTGCTGCAGCATATCTTCTGAAGACTTCAACCACGTCTGGCTTCAAAATTTCTTCCTTCGTTTGAGCATTACAGAGATAGTACAACGAAGTCAGAGCATAATTGACCTGCAATTAAAGGAAATTCAAACACATATCTTAAAATCTTATCTTAATTGTTATTCGAGGCCCTTAGAAGATTGTATTTACATAACAGACACTCAAAGTGCAGGTTTTGCTTACAAAATGATCCCAAAGTTTACAAAAAGGGAACCAAAATACAGGTTTTTGTGAGCATTTTGGTAAGTAAACCCAATATATGGGTGACCATATTGTAAATATGACTTTCTAAGTCCTTACAACGTAATTGGGGTTTGAAACTTATAATTTTTCAAAAATAGCAGATAAATACAGCAAAGCATTTGGAAAAAGAACTTTGCCCAAATTTTAAGTCCAATCAGGATGGACCAGAAATTATGAACCGAAGATGAGCTAAGGATTCGACATGAAAAATGAATTTGAGCAAATTTTGAGTTTCATATATAACAACAACAACCGAGTATTTATCTCACTAGATAAAGTCAACTATATAATCCTTTGCTTCTATTGCACACTATCATATAACAGCTCCTCATTCAATTCTAAGTCTTTGGTTACATGAGCAAGATTCAACAAGACAGCTCTCCTCACTGAAGTTTCTATCGGCCTACGATATACATGTCCATACCATCTAAGCCGACTGTCTCTGAGCTTTTCCTCGATTGCAGTTACTCCAACATTCTCACGAGTGTGATCATTTTTTATCTTATCCTTTTGTGTATATCCACTTATCCACCCTAATATCGGTATTTTTTATACTTATTTTGTTTGTATATTTTAGCTTTGTAAGTCAGCACTCAACATCATAAAAAATCGCTAATCTTACTATTATTCTACAAAATTTCATAAGACTAACTCTAAATATAATTTGAATAGATGTAGCACATCTAAATTGCTATAGTTTGGATTCAATTGCACATAGGTCTCATTCATTTGAATTCTTACATAGGTTACTCAAGTCTTGTTAGCAAACGTATACACATCTTTTCATTAGTGTCTTCATTAGAAAAAACTTTTACCCTTGGTACTCCTTCAAGTTGTGAGCCCTATTACACTTAGGACCTAGGTCCCAAAAATTTAAATGCTATAGCCCAAGTGTGTAAACTCAATCATCTTCTTGAGTGCCTTTTGAGTTGATTTGAGAATAGAGCTGTTAACAATTCGATCTCGAGTTAATCCGACCTCGGCTCAAAATTGAAGTGAAAGTTTTCGATTCGATTTCAATTTGATCCAGAGAATGAACGAGGAGAGTTCGATCCAATCTCGATTCGAGCTGGGTCTTGCGCATTTGTTATCGATTCAAGCTCGATTCGAGCCAAAATCAATTCGACTTTCGATTAATTTTCGATATTTTATCTAAATATTATTATATTTGTTCATTCAATCAGCTTAAACTATGGCCATTCGCTTTAATCTATTATTTAAAGATAAAAATAAAAAAATAATTTACAATAAATATGATTTAAATAATTATAGAGAAAATTCTAATGAAAGTCTAATAAAGCCTTCCAGTAGACTACTGAAAAAAAACTATATACTAAATCTAATTACATATATAAATATATATATATATATATATATCATATTTTTTATTTTTTAATCGATTCGATTTCGAGTGATCTCAATCTGATTCTATGCCGGCTCAAGATTGAATTGATAAAATTTTCGAGCCAAAAAAACGGCTCGTTAATCGGCTCATTTAAATCGAATTGAGCTTCGAGCTCGATTCGATTCAAATTTCGATTTAATTTTCAAGCGATCTTCGAGCAAAATTAACAGCCTTATTTGAGAATTGAGACATTATATGCTGGCATGCCAAACATAGCTAATTCCATCCAGGCTCTTAAGGTAGACCCATAATTCCACGTGATACCATAAAAATGAAAACATACCATTCAGATCCCTTCTGCCAAAAACTTTTTCACGTGAATCCCTTTTGAAAAATTCTGTTAAGTTTGACTATTAATCCTTGTTTGTTTCAGAGTTAAAAATTAACCTGGTTTAATTTTAAACAGGCATATCACATCACACATAAAATTTAATATTAAAATTTAACTTTATTTCACATCTTACATACATTACCAAAATAATAATTAACTTATATCACATCCCTCACATATCTCAACATAATAACTAACTTTATATCACATCCCTCACATATCCCAATATAATAATTAACTTTATTTCACATCATTCACAATTTTCAAGAAAAAATATCTCTATCAAAGTTTAATTTTAAACTTATTAAATTAAACCTTACAAACAAACAAACCCATTTAAATATTAAAAATTAGTATTATAGATTAGAATATAAAAAAATAAGTTGAGATTAAAATAATAATTAAAAATACCAAAACATTCTTGTCATACTAAAATATGTATTTCTAATTTTTTCTAAAATGACAACTTAATGAACAAATTTAATAGAATCTGTTAAAAATAACCTGCATAACAAAAACGTTTTGTGCAAGAGAGATCCAAATGCACGTTTTAGTTTTATTAATTTGCATGAAATTTGAATTATACCTCAAGAGCCTAAATGGAATTAATCCAAATTTTAAAAATAATAATAAAACAGAATTGGAAGAGGAGCTCAACCCTTCTTTTGGTAACGAGAAGAGGGTGCTCGGCCATGATGGGGACGACTAACAACATAACCTAAGAGGGACTAAGCCCACTTTCCTATGACTAGGATGATTAAGGCTAACCGAGCAACATCTCACATGATAGGCTAATTAGCCTCCATTGTGCAAAGAGGCCCAAGAGGGCGTGCTCCTTGATCAACGAAAGATAATCTGCCCAAGACTTTGACAAAAGAGAATTTAAATGTGGTTTACTTTCAGGTACCAATATGTAATGCTTAGAAAACTGAAGAATTGGGATCTGCATGTAATGGGATCCAAACCTCAGGAAAACTGATGCATTTAACCCTGTTTTACCTATATGAACAAAGGATAGTACTTAATTTTTGCAGTTATCATAGCTTGGCCTAATGGCTGAGGCACGCATAGCTTCAAATTATACTCATAGGTTCAAATCTCATTGAGCTGGCTCGATTTAGTGGGCGTTTGGTTCAATGCAACATGATGCTATTCCATGTTATCTCTAAAAAATAACTACTTGATTTAATGACATTTTTAGATAACCTCTAAAAAATTATAGAACTATTACTCAAAAGATAACATCTGGATATCATAACATCTAGATAACATCACATAATACCAAGATGACATCCAACCAAACACTTAGATCAATCCCAACTAAATTTTGACTTGATTATGCACAACTCTGAAATCAATCAGGCTCAAGTCTAATATTTCAACTTAAACCGGCTCGTATTAAAATGCATTTCAACTTTGGCACTTTGTGCCAGCCCAAATTCGAAAATTCTAATTTTTTTAGTTTGGCTAGCTCAATATCGGATTGATCTCAAGCCTATTATCGTAAGCTGCTACTTTCAAAATAATTTCTTTATCATATTCATACAAAAAAAGAAAATTTATCCTTTCTTGTAATAAAGAAAGAGAAAAAAAGTTGTAAAAGTGTTTTCAGTAAAATTGTAAAACATTTATATTATAATGTCAATCAATAAAATACTACTAGATGCGACAAAATAAAGTATCTCTAAATGCTGACTGAATCATAAAAACATTGCAGAAAGTTATTAAGAAGAACTAGGACTTGCAAACCTACTATTTTTTAGTTGATTTTTCGCAAGTTCTAAATTAATTTAGCTCAAGTCAGGTGCCTTACCGTGTTTCTCACTGGACTGGATAAACACTGTATGACTAAAGGAATTCCTCCACACTTAACTATAATGGCAGCATTTTCAGGGTCTGCAAAGCAACAATATGAAGATCATCAGACATGCCATACATATTGTTATGGCTTGCTTCGCATCAATGTCGAGCAATTCAATCTCAACTCAAATCAAAACTTTTTAATTCAAACTAACTTTAATTTGAGCCCATTTACACTTATGTCATTTCGAGTCAATTTCTTAGCTGAATCAAACCAAGTTATCAGGCTTATTTCTTGAATATATATTGCAAGTTTCTATGGATAGTATCTTTCATGTACATTCATTATAACAATACACAGGCATTATCCAACTTATATACGTACATGGTAAAACACATATTCTAAGTTCAGCTGAAACTTATCAGTTTCGTCAACTTCATTTCAATTTTGGTCAAGACTGGTCTGAAACTCGCTAGTTTCATTTCGACAAAAACTCACATTTTTAGGATAAAATTTCTTAAAACTTGAATTTTTTTAATCAAAGATTATGGCATGCACTGTGCCAAAACCGTCAAAACCAAAATTATTAAAACTTTCGAAACTACCGGCAAAATCGAAACTAAAACCGAATTTTAAAAGCTTGGTAATACACTTGCATGTGTGCTTATGCACAAACCAAAACAATTTTAAGTTGATCAAGTGACTATCAAGTGAGGTTTTGAGTTTTGAACATAATTGCAAGCCATATCCATGCTCATTGCAAAGCATGTACAAAAGAACATAGTAACAGTACTAAATGCAAATTTTGACACCCAAACAGTTTGTAGATGAAGTAACAAAATCCATTTTCAAATTAAAACAACGTACCAACGCATGAGTTGCAGATTCCACCAACACCAAATTCGATCAGCTTTTCATTTTGCTCTGTAATGCAGTCCAGAAATAGCTCCAAAACATTAAGCTGCTCGATTCTCAACTCAGGCAACAACAGAAGCAATGATTTTAATTATTACTTTTAGATTCAGTGATGGAAGAATGTGAAAAATACCTGACGAAGAAATGCATAATTGTATGGATCATATGCAAAGTTAGCCAAATGGGCAACAACCCTCTCTTTAGATTCTGCAACATTATCAGAGTAAGTGACAAAACATAAAATGATTTCATATTTTAAAACCACCGAAATAAATAACAACCAAGTTTTTATTCCACTAGGTCGGGTCAGCTATATCAATCATTTGTTTCCACTACGCTCTATCAAATAACAAGTCCTCATTTTCCCAAATATGTGAGATCATTTCTGATGGTTTTATGTTATATCTTATTTGGTCTTCCTCTTCTTTTTTTAATACAGGCAAAATTTAATAACTCAATTCTCATTATTGAAGATTCTATTGGCCTACGGTTTAAATGCCCAAATCATCTAAGCCGACCCTTAAGCTTATCTTCAACTGAGGCTATCCCAACTCTCTCGCGGATATACTCATATCTCATCCCATTATTTCGTGCAAACCTACTCATCCACCTTAGCATCTCATCTATGCGATATTTAGTTTACTTGTATTTTTGCTTTGTAAATATTCAACACCATATAATATTACTGGTCTTACAATTATTTTATAAAATTTACTTTTAATTTTGAGTAAAACTTTTTTTATCACACAACATATGAAACATTTCTCCACTTTAACCATTCTGTTTGGATTCTGTTGATAGCGTCACTATTTATTTCACTGTTACTTTATATAATTGATCCAAAGTATTTAAATCTCTCACTCTTTCTGATAACTTGATCATCAATTGTTATCTCACTAATACAAGTGTTTCTATTTTAACTAAATTTAACTTCATAAATTCAATTTTTAATCTACTAAAACGAAAACATTTAGAATCTAAGGTATTCGTCCAAAACTCAAGTTTTTTTTAGTCATTTCTCTAATTTTATCAATAAGAAGAATATCATCTGCGAAAAATATACACAGGCTTGTTTGGTTGGAGGATAAATTTGGGTAAGAAAAGAAAAATATTTTATTTTATAGAATTGATGGGAAAAAATTATTTTAATATTAGGTGTGTAGGATGTGAAATAAAGTTGATTTTAAGGTTAGAATTTGTGTTGGATGTGAAATAAAGTTGATTTTTAAGGTTGGAATTTGTGTTGGATGTGAAATAATGTTATTAAAATTTATAATAAATTAAAAATATTATTATTATATTTTTTTGCCCAATTTTGGGCATTTGGCAAACAAGGCCTAAGGTATTATTTTCTAGATATATCCAATCAAAGCCTTCATAACTAATGCAAAAAGATATAAGCTTAAAACTGAGCCTTGGTATAGTCCAACTCTAATTAAAAAATCCTTAGTTAAATTACTTTGTGTTCGAATATAAGTAATAGCTCCTTTATACATACCTTTGATACCTTGAAAACACTTCTCTTTGAACTTTATCATGAGCTTTTTTCAAATTGTTGAAAATCAAATACAGATTTTCTTCTCTTCTTGAATTTTTTCATTAAACCCTTCAACAAATAAATGGCATCCATGGTGAATCTACTAGACATAAAATCAAACTCGTTCTGTAACACCCTAGTATTACAACATAATTTCTGTTCCATCACTATTTTCTAAAGTTTTAAAATATGACTCATTAATTTAATATCTTTATAATTAACACAATCCTTTACATTGTCTTTATTCTTATAAATAAGTACCAATATACACTTTTTTCACTTGTTTGACATCCATTTAATCTTCAAAATTATATTAAATATTCTAGTGAGACAATACTCATTCATCTCTTATTATTTTTAAATATCTATTGAGATATCATCTGGCCCAACTACCTTTTTATATTTTATCTTCTTTACGAGCTTCAGCCTTACTAATATGCCAAATGTAACAATCATTTCTATTTTCTTTTTGAATGTCAAATTCCGTAAGATCAAATGTTTTGTCACAACTGTCACTGAAAAGTTTTTGAAAATAATTCATCTATTTATATTAAATATTTTCTTTCTTAAAAGTACTTTGTAATCCTAATTCTTATTGCATTTTACTTGAGTCAAGTATTTAATTTTCTTATTTCTTATCTTAATAAGTCTGTATATGTGTTTTTCTCCTTATTTGGTATCCATTTTTTATATAAATCCTCAAACGTTGTATTTTTTATAATACAAACAGCTTTCCTGACTCTTATAGAGCTATTTTGTATTTCTCCAATTATCTCTGTTTTTGCATTTGTACCAATATTTATAGCATATCTTTTTCTCTTTAACATTTGCTTGTATATTTTATTTTAACCACCAAACATCTTTATTATTAGAAACCTTTTCTTTAGATTTTTCCAGCACCTCCTTCATCATCTTGCCGACACAGTTAGCAATTGTCAACCACATAAAATCAATTTCTCCCTCAATGTCCTATTGCATAAGTTCTATAACTCTCTTTCTAAAAATATTCTTATTCTCATTCTCTAGATTCTACCACTGAGTTTGAGAATATTATTTCAACTTACTATTTCTTCTCTAACTCTTTATTTTGAAATCTAAGACCATTAACGATGTTGGACAGTCAAATATTCATTTGAGATGACCTTATTATGTTTGCATTCCAAGTGATCTCATTTTCTTAAAAAAAAAAATCAATCTATGATCTGGAAGATTCGCTCTTGTAAGTGATAATACATTTTTTTTTTTAAAATAAAGTATTAGCAATTATAAAATTATAAGCTTGGGAGAACTCCAAAATAGTTTTACCCTCCTCATTAATCTCCCCAAAGTCATACCCACCGTAGATGCTATTAAATTTCACAATAACACGTCTAACATACCCATTTAGATCTCTTTTAACAGATATTCTTTTCTCCTGAGGTATCCATGATATCAGTTCTTCTAAATCATTCTAAAATTTTTCCTTTATACTTGCAGTTAAATCTACTTGGAGAGCGCAAACACTTATACAATATTAATAGTCATCCCATTTATCATAATTTTAAAGCTATAATTCTATCTTCAATCTTCTTGACTTCCACTACATGATTCTTGAAACTCTTATCCAGAACTATACACACCTTATTCCTAATTCTATTTTTAATAGAGTACCAAAACTTGAAGCCTAAGCTGTCAAATTCTTTGACTTTCTCTTGCACTCATTCTATTTCCTGTAGACAGAATATTAATTCTTCTATGTATCACAATATCCATTAATATTTGCCCATTAAAGTGTATATATTCCATGTACCTAGTCTTATTCAAGTATCTTAAATCTTAGTGTTAGTATTATAGACTAACTCTTTTACACACATTTATCTATATATAGGAATCTTTGCTCACTTATCACTACACTCAAGCACCGATGCGGCGATCATTGCGCACTTTTTACCATATTCAGGCAATACAGTGCGTCATTTCCAGAGAACACCCTGGTCGTAAAATTTTAAAGAATTTATGTCATATTTGTTCGATAAATTTTATGCTGGCTATCAACTACCTAATGTAACCCTCTGCGTTTCTCATCTGAGACTTAGGATAGTCGACAAAAAAAATTTAAAGTTTGACAAATATGCAATAAACAAATTGTCAAGATAAGAGAATAATATACTTTTTAGATCCAATTCACTGTTTTTTGCTGAAACATGTATAGGGTATTTAGATACATATTCATTAATTCTTCTTTAATTACATATTAAATCATCTATTCTATTATTTTAGAGCTTAACCTCTCAAATTTTCCAAAGATAAAAACTAAAGGCATACAAGTATTCACAAATATATTTAAAAAATTTCGTATATACATGTCATTAGCAATAAGCATCTAAATTAGCAAAAGAATCCTTTAAAAATCAAGCCTAAATAATGTAATCTTTGGAAGATTTAGGATTAAATTGTAAAATAAAAAAATAAGGAATTTAATATGTTATTGAAGAAGTGAAGGATATCTATGCATATCTCCAAACTCATAAATACCTTTGAGATCCTCCATGTTTGTTGTACTCATGTATCTCTAATTCGTAATAATGAAACTTGCTTACTTTTGGTTTCTGCATGTTCTTGTGTTGATTAATACATGGAACTTGGCTTAATTCCATTATGAATACCCTACCTTATGTATGAAAAGTTCGAATTTATGTTTGGTGAAGTTCATAGCAAGATAATCATGATCTCCTGCTGATTTTTGAGTCTGTTGTATGTTGTGAACTTATTCAGAGGGTTTACTTGTTCATTTCAATCAGTTTAGTTTGAGGATCCGAAATCTACAAAATGTCAAAAACTGAAAGCTGGAATTATAAAACAGTGCAGAACAAAACAGGCCGGCACCAAGAATAGACCAATCCTCCCAAAGAGCAGCTGATAGATTCCGGCCAGCCAAAGTTTGGCCAAGCAACTAAAGATAAACCGCTAGCCTATGTTCCCTCAGATTTAACCCCATTTCTTTATTTTATGCTTTAGAATACAGGACAAGCTAGCTACAGAAAGAATATGAAGGCTGAGCACTGATTGATATAACAAACCTTCTTTCGATGTACTTTGAAACTCAATTACCAGCTCCTGCAGAGAGCGTAAATAACTGAAGTTAACTTGTATATTCTAAACATAATGCAATATATAATAAGTGCTAAAAAGGGTGAGCAGTCACAGAAATTACATATAAGCATCAGAACTTGCATAAAAAAGTTATCTTGCATATATCCTTTTGAGAAGATGAGCAATTTATTTGAGTTCATTAGAGGTGCAACAACAATAAGAGAAACAATGGTTCACTGGAAATTCTTTTTAAAGAAAGACTGCTACAGAGGGACCTAATTTTTAATAAGTGAACTTTGTTTGGCAGCATATTTACCTTTAAAATGTATTTATTCCCCATTTCCCATCAAAGAAAAGAATCTCATTTGTTCAAATTAAGCACAAACTCCCAAAAGAGTAACCAAAGAAAGGTGTTTTTCTTGCTCACCTCTAGCCTTAACATTACAAAAGAGAGGATGTATTTGTGAAAAAGAAAGACAATCAAAACAGAAAATTTCAGTAATTAAATAGATGAACAAAAGAGGGATTGTCTTAGTTCACCTGCGTGTAATATGGACAAATAAAAAATACAAAGAAAAAACTATCGGAACTAAAGAATTAAGCACCCAGGTGTGGTTTTTTGTTTCTTTATTATTTATTACCTGAAGATACTGAGGCCTGGGAGTGCCATACTTCCCCATGCGCTCTACCTGCCGCTGATCATTGGTAAACATCGCTTGATAGTTTACTTGAAACCTTGGCAACATGCAAGAACAAGATGAACGAAACTTACAAAGTGCCTAAGTTAGGAGGAAACATTCTAGTAAAGGAACAATGTTCATCACCATCACCAGGTTCATCTCAATTATATGATAACAGTAAAAATGCTAAGTGACTATATATCCTATGATCCAGTTGGTTATCAAGCAAACTGTTTGATTTTCAGAAAATTTAAGTTGTCTATACACACCCTTTGGTGTTGTTGCATCTGGATCCACGCCGACTCATCTGGAGCGCATACGTGGAAACCTACGTGGCATCAGCGTCACAAAGGTTCAGCGTCGAACAAAAGGCGTATCACCCCGAACAGCATACGTCGAAGAGGCCGAGACGAACAGCTGAGGCCGGTACTGACTGGCATCCAGGCACAGTATCGGGGACCATACTGTTTTCAAGAGGTATGAGCCTCCCTGTCCTCGGACCGCACCGTCCATACACCGTACAGCTGAGGCCAGGGCGTGGCCGTCTTGTAGGCATTAATGGTCTGACACTAGAGCTGAAGCCCAATCCATTGAAGTGACTCCACAGGGTAGACCAGGGTATAAAAATCTCACTGTAACGAGAAAAAGGGATCCTTCTTTTTGGGCCGATTCTTCTTCTTCTTCTTCAAACCCCCCAACTTTTCTACTGTAATCTCAGGTAACCTGATTCTAGTGGAAATCTTTGAAGCCTCCTCGAAAGGAGCCGTGGTTTTTCCGCTAAGCCGGTTTTCCACGTACAAAATCCTTTGTTCTGTTGTTTTCTCGTCACAACAGGTGTGCTAACAGAATATGATGAATTAATAACAGATTCTGGTTATCCTATTTCCAGCATTGCATTTTTTCACAAAAGATAAAGCTCTAGTATTTACCAAATAGAAACCCTTGTCTTTTGTGTGTACAGTAACCGTTTTGTGCCGAAAAAAAAATGAATAATGAAAGCAAATGAACTTTCTAACAAGAAAAATAAATTTTCAAATAGTCTTAAACTAGCATTCAATGCAGCTTTTTAAATGAGTAGACACAAATACTGAATTCACATAAATCAATAGCTCAAAATTTTGATAAACTATTTAGCCAAATAGAAGAACTGCAACAAAACGATCAAACACTGCTAGAAGGCATGCAGTATGATGTAGCGAGAAAACAATGTGACCTATACATTCTAACACTATCAAAATGCAATAACTAAAATAACTAATTCAACTAAGATAAAAGTAAAACCATGTCATTTGAATTGATATTAAGGAGATCAAGCTAAAGTTCGCGGTAATTATACCGATTTGCATATTTATATCAATTTCATGAAAATCCTAAGAGGATTTCAGTGATATTCTAGGTAAATCCAGAAGCTTGTGCAATTAAGATAAAAGACTATAGAGTAATCCGAGAATTAATTAGCATGCAAGTTAACTTGAAATATGATAGACTTAGGGAATATTCAAAGATCCAACCATATAAGACTGTCAATGGAGGTGTAATTTCAGGAAATGAAATTTTTTTGAATAGTCAAAACCCAATACAGAAAATGAAAAGAAAATCTAATTCAGCATAATTTAAGATAGCAGACTGGAGCTTGATTCAATTTCATGGTTTCATTCCAGCCACCATGAAGATAAAGTCACAATTCAAGCAGACTAGATCGTTTGGGTGGAAACAGAAAAGATACTGGAACATTTCAGCATTAATCAAATTCTAGCTCAGATTGGATTCGGAAATACCAACAGTGAAACAGAAAATTCATGGGGGAAAAAAACAGAGAAGGGAAGAAATTTAAGCTAATTGAAGCCCAAACACTACGGAACCTCAAGTCTCTATGGGAAGCCTGCAGCCCCTCGGCGTTCCCGGCCACGATCCGCAGCCACCTGCCCGGAGTCGCACAAATCGGAAAAATCTCTTTCAACTCAGTGGAAATCACCGCATCAACCATCACCATCAAGTATCAGAGCTTCGCAGAGGAAGAAGAACAGGGTTTGAGCGGAACCCCCTGAACATTTTCGCGTCCGGCTTCTCCGTCGAGGCTGGTGACGTAGCTCGCGTTGAGGCGGCGTGCTGCGAAGGAGACGAGACCGGGCGAAGCCGGCGCGGCCGAGTGAAGGCGAAACCGCCGTTGGTTCGGCGTAATCTCCGTGGAAGAGAATCCCCGACCCTTGCTTTCTAGCGGTTTTAGGGCTCATTTGATGGATCCTTTATAACGGAGTCCCCCTATGTTTTATTGCTTCATAATAAACCAATCTAGTTTAATTTAAGCAATTTTTCGATTCGGAGCCGCGGCCAGAAAGTAAAAATTTAGATAATTTTGTATCGAGTTGAAATTTTAATGAAAAAATAAATAGAAGGAAAGGGAGAGGTTATTAAACCCTCAATTTTGTTCTAAAGGTAAACAACAACAGTAATTTATCCATTATAAATTAATATTTTTATTAAAAATTATTAAATATATAAAATAAAATAATAATTTTATATTAAAATTTAAGTAGAATAATTAAAAAACTTTTTGTTTGGCTCGAAAAAAAATCATATCCCAAATATTTAATTTATTTTTTAAAAAAATAAAAAAATATATCTCATTATTTACAAATTTAATATTAAATAATTATTTTATTTCGCATCCAACATAATTTTCAATAAATGCATTCAATATAATTTTAATATAATTAACTTATTTTATTTCATATCATGTATATTTTTTAAAAAAATTAAAAAATTTATTCAAATTATTGTTTTTACCCTCCATCCAAATACAATTGCTGAGGTCAAATTGGTCGTGATTGTTACCAAAATAACCATTAATCATTATTTTAAAAAATAATAAAATATTACTATATCTATTTTAATATAAATACTTAGATCTTACATAAAGCTTAACACATTAATTAATTTTATTTCACATTCTATATAATTAATTTTATTTATTATCATATATTTTTAAAAAAACTAAAAATATTTTTCACAAATTTTTTTTGTGTTAATTAGTGATTGGTTCCAATAGCTAATCAGAAATTACATTTTGATTATCGAGTTTTAAAAATTTACTGACATATTTTTATAGTTCATTCTTAATTATGCTTAAGAACTTACTGATCATTTCATAAATTTTAATTAATATAATATTAAAATTTCTTAAAATTAAAATTATTATATATGTTGATGAAAATAAATATTTTATATTAAAAAAAATAGAAAATATTTTTTTTCTTCTCTCTCTTCCTGAGAGGAGGAGAAAAACCCTCTATTTTTCGTGTCGCTCCCCTCAAGGACTTTTAATATTTATTCATTAAAATTTAGAGACTTAACAATAAATTTTTAAAGTTTTTGATCAAGGGTATAATTATTATTAACTATATGATTTTTTAGTAAATTTTTAAAACCCAAGCACTAAATTTTAATTAAAAATTGATTACATGTACTAATTAATTTTTTTTTCCTCCAATCATCTAGATCTAATGTTTGTGTATATATTTAAATATGAAGTAATTTATTTCAGATATAACCTTTATGCAAGATATAACATAAATAATCACAAAATTTAAAAAATAAATTTTAATATTAAGATATAATATTTAATTATTATATAATATAATTTAAATTTATAATATTTAGATATTATTTTTTGAGTTATTATAATATAATTTTTTAAAAGATTATTTATACATTACTAAAAAAATATTAAACTAAACGACATCTTAATTTAATATCACAGAATAAGATTTCAAAGATATCTTTTTTAGAATCGAATCATAAAAAATTTCAATATGCTCGATCGATAAAAATTATTTGAGTTTTATATTTTATCACGTATATAAATCAGGTCAATTTCATTTTACTAGATCTATACTTAGACTCACGAATCGAACTATATAATCAATATTGAATATTTTAAGACCCAAAATTGACCCAAACAAATTAAGACCCGACCCAAGTTGTTAGTTCTCGGTTCTTTGGATATTAATGTGCACCCCTATCTATAAACGTAACTATTCCGAAAGTATATAACAAAGTGAAACTTTCTTTTAACTTGAGGCATCTAAATGTAATTTACGCCAAAAATATTATAAAATTAGCTGTAGGTATCTTTTACGCATGACGGCACGAGCATGCATCTGGAGGCAATCATTTCACGCGCCAGCTGTCAATTGTCCAGCTGTCGGCTCCTCATTGGAGCACGTAGAAATTGATTTGAGGGCCCTGCCTCATCATAGAATGATGGAATTAGCTTGGCTACCATGAATCTATTATTGCATTATCCTTCCAATAATACATATAAAAGAGAAAAAGATATTTAAAAAAAATTTACGTGAAACCCAAACATCCGAGAGAAAATCACGACTTCAAACTGGACGATTTAAATTATATTAAAAAAATAATTTGAGTAGAAAAAGATTTATATATTAAAAATACGTAAAAAAACAACTATCGTAAGTTTATTGTAAATTTTTTTGTATTTAATTTGGTCAGAGGAACAGAAACGTGTACTTTAGAGAGAAGCTCAAAGACTCCTTCTACAGTCTGTATGAGTTGAAGAGCGAAAAAATGAGAAATGGGATCGAGTCTCCCTTTTAATTTTATATATTTATAATTTTTTGTAAGATTAAATTTAATAATTAGAAATACGAACATCAACTTGTCTTCTTATGTGATTTTGGGTAACTTTTATGACATGTTCTTTATCCTATCAAATCTGATTTTGTAGACCGATGTGAAGTTGCAAAAAGGAATATTCAGCTTAACAATTTCACTTTTAAACTTCAACTATGATTTCGTTTTCCCATTGTAGATCATAGATACTGATTAGTTGTCATATATGTTGATTGTTACGTATGTATTTTTTAAATATTTTTCGTCTTGCTTGAAAATTGAGATGTTGTGATTTGAACTTAGAAACTTTTGGTATCAAACAAGCTCGTTGTGAGGTAAATTGGAGTTAAAGTCGCTTGAGTTTTGAGTTTTAAGTTTCGAGCAAAACTAACAACTCTGAAATCATACCTCTAAGTCTAAGAGACGTTTGTGAATCTTGAAACCCAATATTCAAAACTCGCTCGATTTTTACTCTGTTCAAACTCAATTTGACTTTTTTTAGGGGGATTTACATATAAAACACTAAATTCATCATAAATTACGCATTTCACTATCTTTTAGTAAATATTACACATCACACTCTGCTTATGGGTTTTACATTTCTATTGTAACAATAGAAATGTAAAAAGAGTGTGATATGTGTAATATTTACTAAAAGATGATGAAATGCGTAATTTGTGAAGAATTTAATTTTCTGTATGTAAATCCCCCCCTTTTTTATTGCTCAAAATCAACTGAAAAAGATCGATTCAACTTAGAATCTACTCTATATCTTATAATTATATACATGAATATATTAATAAAATATATATTGAAAAGATCTAAATGTAAATAAAACTATAATAAATATAAATTTAACTAAAAAAGTAATATATTATGTATTATAGGTAAATGAAATTTTAAATCAAAAAATAAGATACAAAATTTAGCTCGATTCAACTCTAAAATCAATTCAAAATTAATTAAATTTTAATTAACTCGTTCATTTGAGATAAATTTGCTCGAACTCGGCTCGGGGTCAGCCCTAACCACAGGACATCAATCATTCATGTGAGGATGGAAATGGGCTAAGAGGATTGGTTGAATTTGTGGGGCCATGAGAAGCTCATCTAGATATGTGGTGGATGACGTGTTCATTCAAGAGGGCTCTCTCTATCCTCAAAGGGATTGGTTTTTAAGAGGGGTGGAGGGATTTAAAGGCACATACATGCTCAAAATATGTGTCCTTCGAGCAAATTACTAATAAGTTTCTATCATTTATCTATAATTATACTTCAGTTCACATTTAGACTAATAACTAAAGCAATAGGAACTTATTAAGTCTCTATTTTTATTCTATTTTAAAATTTTTATTTTAAATTATATAAATTTATGTGAAAGAATTAAAAAAAATCGTATACGAAGAACATTCCTTTTTTCCGCACTACATCTTAAGCTGTCGAGTAAGAAACGATAAAATTTGTTGCTATATAGGCAAGTTGTTAAATTTTATTCAATTTAACTATTTATTTTCATATAACTTAAAGTTAATAACTATCATAAATATCATATATGTCGATATTTATTTGTTTAGAGTACGCAGAAAGTGAATTTATATTAAAAAAAGAATGCGATATTTAAATTTTTAATATTTTAATATGTAATTATGCAAATTTAAATTGTTTAATGTAAAAATAAATAAATAAAAATTAATGATTTGCGCTTTGCAATAAAAAAGGAATACTTGCCAGGGAGGTTTTGAGGGGATCCCTAATCTCGTAGGACCCACCACATGTGGAGTCATGGCTATTTAAAGAACGAAAACCCTGATAAGAAGCTTCAGAACAGAGCAACTCTGCTTTCTCCTTCTTCCTCCCCCCGCTCGCCCTCTTCGCCCTCTGCTACCGATTTCGGCCATGGAGCTGGAAGACGACGTCTTCTTCGCGGACCTGAGCAGGCGGATCTCCCTGCTGATCACGGAAGACGAAGAGGACGAAGGCGCCGCCATGGAGCTGCCCGTCCAATACGCCCCTGTTCCTCTCCAGGTTCGTCTTTTCTCTTCCGTCGTCTTCGTCCGAGATGTATCTTCCCCTGTTTTTCTCTGTTTCGGGACTGTTATTCGCTTAATCGCTTCCACTGTTTTTGCTCTGTTTCACAATTATTCTTCACTGAGGCGTCACTGGCAATAGAGTTTTTGCGTCCCCTGTTCTGCTCTGTACTTCTCTGTTTTGCTCTGTTTCGCGCCCCTGAAAATTATAGTAGCTGTGTGAAGCTTACTCTGTTTCTGCCGCCTAGTGCAAATAATTTATTAGCTCTGATTTGCATGATTTACAAGTTTAAACTTTTATGCCAATATTTTTTAGAAATTTCTCTTGGTGTTAGAACCATATTTCGAGATTCGAACTTGGATGGATTGAACAAAAAAAAATCTATGTTGTATTTAATGTAAAATAAAAGCTAATTAAGCTTGGTGTCTTTCTTTGAAAAGAGTTTAAAGAATATTCGGATGTTAGTAAATTACTCTTAGGTCCCAAAGATTCACCTCACCTTTCATGTAGATCAACATATTTGAATCATTGCACTGGTCCCTGAGGTCATGCAATCAATTCATGCATGTACTTTCGTTAATTTTTTGGCGAATTGCAATCTAATTGTCGATAACGGGAGGGGAAACAGAGAGAGAGGATAGGGTGCACAGATCCGTGAGAAGGAGTTTCAAATTGATTCATCGAATTTGAAAATGATGTTTTACGGATATTTTTTTTGCTAAATTTTCTAAAATGGCATCACCAATCTCCTATCGCCCTTCTGAAGTGTCGTATTAATCTCAGGATCTTGCGCAAAAGTTTTTGAAATATATGAACTGGTTTCAAGCGCTTTATCAACTTCAAAGACTCAGCAGTAGGCTACCCTTTTTTATAGTATTCCAATGTTAGAAATAAACTCGAAAAATTTCACAGACAAATAAATTTTAAACGATGCTAAACTTGTCGTTTGCAACTCAGAAGTAATTTTATGTTGAAACTCGGTATTTTTCAGGGCTATTTTCAATTCCCACAGGCCACGATGTCCCCATCCTACTATTGGTATGAGCTTGCATGCACCAAAGAGACCAAGGGAACAGGAGTCTTCATTCCCAAATCATCAATACCAAGAAAAAAGAGCAAGCCCTTGAAGCCTCTCCCAACTACCACCAACCAACAATTCAACAGATTTTCGGCGGGCAATAATAACAAGTCGGCTTCTCTCAAGAAATTCAGCGGCTAGAGAGACAAAAATTATAAGGTTCGAGTGCTTTAATATCTGTGCGTCAAACTCCTAACCGTCATGCGCGTCGTTATCTCTGTCTCTGCAGATGTGGCGAGAGTTGATTGGGCATGTGAACCCAATAATCCCTTGAGAGAGAGATTAGATTACTTGTTGCTAACCTTAGATTACTTGTGGTTTGATTAAAATGATTATTTTTGGTTTTTATTGTATATGGAGAAAGAATAATGGTAATGCTTTAAGATCTGTGCGGCACAGATCTTAAAGCAGTAGCTTGTGTATAAATAATGACTTGTATCGTTTGGTATTAATGTTTGAAATAGATTTTTTTTTTCTTTTTTCGATCTATTTTTAATGGGCAAATTATTTACTGATCATTTAATATCTGTTGTTCGCCTTACATTCCTATTTCATACGTTATTTTTCGACATTGAGGTCAATTATTTTCGCTTATTTATTTGTTTTGAATTTTTTTTAATGGAATTCATCGTGTTATGGAGTAATAGAATCCATCACAATACGACTAAAATATCAAAATCGGACTTAATTTTTTTATTTCTAAAGACAATATTGCACTATGTTTTTCGAGTCTAAAGACATTATTTTTTTTCCGAGCTAGAAAAATATCGCAGATATTTTTCATTACAAAATCAAGATAAGTACAAAAAAAAAATATAGAAAAAAAACTAGTGCGAGAATAATAGATAAATGGTGTTGTCGATGAAATTTAATATCTTATTTTCAGTCTCGCTAAGTCCCTTATATATTCAAGTTTCTTATACCCGTACGTAAATAAAATAAAGAAATAATAACTTGTAGCGCGACGGTCACACGTTACGATATCTTAATCCGAATTTTACTTAATCTCGATTTTATATTTATTATTTGAATATTATCTCATCCATTCAATTTAGTTAATATAATTTTTGTGATTTTTTTTAGATAAATTTAATTTTGAGCGAATTAATTTAGAATTTAAATTGGCAGCTATCATGTACGGATGTCACAATCAGATCCAGGTGCACTTTCTGTTCCTCAAGAAATATGTGACAAGATATTTATAAAATATTCTTTATAATTTCAATTTTGTTAAAAAAAATATTCTGTTGGGCTGTAAATTTTGACTTAAATTAGACTTAGATGATATTTTAAAAACATGTATCATTAATTAATTAAATATCATTTTAAAAAAAATAACAAAGGCAGCATATTTCTAGCGGCATTAGAAATTTTTCGTTAAATAGAAGTCGCCCGAGTGACGGGCGACTTCTGAGACACAAAAGTTGAGTGACGAGCGACTTTTGAGACACAGAAGTCAAGTGCCGGGCGACTTCTGTATCAATGTAGTCATCCGAGAAGCGGGCGACCAGTTCTTCGGCTACTTCAATATGTTTTTTTTTAAATTAAATATTATTTGTACAGATTTTATGATATTAATTAAGAGAAGTCGCCCGTTCTTTAAGCGACTTCAATATTTTTAAAAAAAAATTAAATGTTTTTTTGTACAGCTTTTATGATATTAATTATTGTAGGTCTAGAGTTATGATAATATAGAGATTTTTTTGTAACATAAATAAATCTTAATTTTACTATTTTTTTATTTGAATTAAAAATTCTTTTGTCACATATTATCTAAAAAAAATCATAATTATTCTTAACTTCTAAAAAATAAATTATTGAATTTTTTTTAAATTTATTTATAATTATATTAATTTATATTTGAATTTTTAAAAATTTTTATTTTAAAATTGTGAGGCCAAATTATCAATATCATTATTTAAATAAAAAAAAAACAAAAAAGAATGGTTAGATAACAGACTTAACGTCCCTCGTTATAAATAAATATTAATATTTTTTTAATATCATAAAAAGTATTCATATATTTTATGAATTATTTATAATAATTAATCTATTACTTTGAAAGCAAATTAAAATTTTTTAAAAATTAATATTTTTATTAAAAAATATTAAATATATAAAATAACATAATATTTTTTATATTAAAATTTATATAAAATAATTAAAAATTATTAATTATTATTATTATTATTTTTTAACTAGTACTGATAGCAAAACAGTGCCTTAAACATTATTCGCATGGCGTCACGTGTCGTGGCATCAGAGTCGGCCAAAAATTTGATTTACGCTCGCGGATGGCCCGATGCAAGTCGGACGGTACTGTACTCCTACCCTTCTTGGACAGGATGTTCCCGAGTGGAGCTCCCTAACACCCTCGCCGGAACAGGATTGGAATTGGGCCGACAAAATCCAGAAGTTTACATCCACCATGCAGTGCTGGCCCATCTAACATCCATATCATAAAAAATCTTATCATATTCATTTATAATTACAATCATTTATGATTTTAAATATTATTTACTCACTTCAAGTTAAATAAATTATTGGCTTCTAACGAAATAATAATCCTATTTCTCAAGGTAGCTGCAATTTTTAATTTTAATTTTATACTAGCAAATTTATTTATAAATATTAATTTTAATAAAATTAAAATTAAATTAAAATAAAAATACTTTTTATTAAAAATTATGAATAATATAACATAAAATTGATTATTATAATAAGATATAAAAATAGTGATACAAATTAATTATTATTTTAATATGAGTATAAAATATGAGTATAAAATATGAAATAAAATATGAAATATAATTAATTTTTAATATTTAATTTTATAAGTGATGTGACAAATATATTTAAAGTTAACCTAGTTAATTTTAATCAGATTTATCACAACAACAACAACAACAACCAAGCCTTGTATTATTGTTGTTGTGATAAGTCTTTTAACCGGGCTAAACAAACGGGCCACATTTTATTGTTATATTACACTTTTTTGCTATGTAGAAGTTTTTATTACTACATAAGAGTATAAACATAGCTCACGTAGTAAAAAATATTCATAAATATCATAAAAAACATCCCATGTACTACGCGCGTGTGTGTGTATATATATATATATATATATATATATATTATTTCTATTCTTATATAGCAAAAAAATTTAGAATATCCAAACTCAATTAATATTTTCTTAATAGCGTTACGCTCACCTTAGGTTATATCAGGCACGACAATAGTACAGGTCATTCGGTCACTATTTCTCTAATATGTATGTTTTAATTTTATTAAAACTATATATGTATCATTTTTTTCATGAATTTTAAGATTATTTATATTAGAAAAAATATTAGTTAAAAAATGAAGAAAAAAAAAAAAAGAAAGCTGCCAAAAGAAAACAAAATATCTTGAGTTAAAATAATATTTTTTATTTTTATTTTTATCCTAAGGGTGAAATAATCTTTATTTTAATTTTACATATTTAATTATATAATTTGCAATTAAAACAATGGCTATTAAAAATTTCCTGTTTTAAGGAAATACTGGAATATTACCAGCCATTGCAGAAGGCATTGAGCAGGACGTGCACCAGCATCAGATCAACGAAGTACTGGTGGCCAATCTCGCCGTCCCTCCACCTCGCCCTCGCCGGCTTCCGGCCGTAATGTACGCCGTCGTTGCACCGGTTGTCGTAGTGCCACGGGAACGTCATGTCAAACTCGTCCACCACGCCGCCGGTGATCGCCCCCCTCGCCGTCAGCTTCTCCAAAAAAACCCCATCGAAGGCTTCCATCTTGCTCGGGTTGAACCCCAACTCCCTGGCGTAACCGCCGGCGGCGATCGTCCGACGGTAGAACACGCGTGGGGCCCTCGCCGGCAGCCAACGTCGGACGCCGGCTAGCAGCTCCTCCCAGAACTTGGCGGCGAACTCCGCTCCTTGGGCGAAGTGGCGGATGCTCCGCCAGTAGACACCGTCGTGGAGGCCGGAGTTGAGGACGACTACGTCCGGCGCGCCGCCGCCGGGATTGTCGAAGTACCGCCGGACGAGGTCGCGGAAGGGCTGGTGGGCGAGGGAGGCGAGGCCCAGATAGTTCTGGGTTTCGTTCCAGTGGCCATTGAAGATGTTGGTGATGCGGAGGGACTCTGATGCGTTGAGGGGGTTGACGAATCGCCGGTCGAAGCGGCGGGTAACGGCGGCGATAGCGTCTCCGTCGGCGATTCCGAGGACGAACGTGAGGAGGTTGCGGATGGTGTCTACGTGGTTTGAATCTCCCCAGAAGAGGAGCCAGTGGCCATGGAGGCAGCGCCAGGCGGAGATCTGGTCGAAGAGGCGGAAGGCGCAGTGGGCGGAGTAGACCCAGCCGTTGCTCTCAAGGGCAGCGAGGGGGGCGCCGCCGCCGCACCACGGTGGCGAGCAGGGGACCGTCTCCGGAAGGCATCGGTACCGGCCATCGCGGTCGACGGCGCAGGAATCGTTACCGGCGAGGCGGGTCCAGCGGCCGGACCACGCGGTGCCGGAGAAGTCGCCGGCGCCGGCGCGGCAGATCTGGAGATTGGGAAGGGTTGGAAATGCTGCCGAAGGCGGGTCAAACTTGATGGAGATCCGGCGGAGCTCCCGCCGGAAGGCGAAGCGGTTGGTGGAGAGCTTTAGGCCGTCGAATCGCCGGAAGAGGAGGACGATGGAGAGGGTGAAAGTGGAGTTCGGGGAGGCGAAGCGGGAGTGGATCTGGAGGCGGAGGGAGTAGGAGCCATTGCCGTGGTCGAGGATGGGGGGCCGGGATTTCCACTGGGGACCGGAGAGATCGGCCTCGAAGTAGTCGCCGCCGAGACAGCGGTGGCGGTTGGATTCGTCGAGGGCGAAGAAGGCGAGCTCGTGGAGCTCGCCGGCGTGGAGGAGAGCTGGGGACGAGGCAGGGGAGGAGTCGAATGCGGGGATCGAGACGGCGGCGGTGAGGGTTTCGCGGCAGGGCTCGCCACCCGGGGTGAGCCAGCGGGACAGAAGAGTGGAGGTGAAGTTTGGGACAGTGTAGGCGGAGATCCACCTGCCGCCGCCGCCGCCGCCGCTGCCTCCGAGCTTCACGGCACCGGCGACGGTAGACTTGACGGAGATTGAACCAACAAAGTCGCGGACGTGGAGGGCAGTGGGTCGGGAGCTGCCGCCGACGGCCAATGCGACTATCGTCCAGAGGAGGAGCATTGCGAGGGGGAGAACGCTGGCAAGGAGCTTCGGTACAATACGCCGGAGCTGGCCGCCGGCGGGGGGCTTCTCGTCGGAGGCCGACATTCAGGCGACTGCTTCCCGACCGAGGTCACGGGTCGGCCAAGAAACCTATTTCGTACTTTTTAAATAGGAAAAAGAAGAAAACAGCTTTCTGTTTTAATATTAATCCTTTTTATCTAAAAGTAGTAGTAAAAGTTTTTTTTAGTTTAAATTTTTTATTTTTTTTGATAAATTAAATATTTTATTTTTATAAAAAGTTTTTTTTTAAAGAAGATTCAAGAATGGCAGTTTTTGAGGACAGAGTTAAAGTTTTTTTTTTAAATTTTTTTTAAAAGAAGATTCAATTTACTATAAAAAAATAGCTTATTAAAGGTTTTTTTTTATGGAAGTTAAAGTTGATTCCTTAATTCAAACATAACTTTTTTTTAATTCAAATTAAGTTAATTTTAGTTGGCTAAAATATATTTTATTTTGAGTCAATATTCAAAATGAATCAAAAAAATATTTAATTTTATTTTTAGTTTAAATATTTATTTTATATATAATATATACTAAAAGAAAATTTAGTTCAGCATTATTGTAATATTATTATAAATAATGTCGTTATAATTATGATGAAGAGAAATTACGTTAAATTGATTTTTAAAAAATTAAATTAAATTGAACTCGTAAAAAATACAATTAAATTTTGAAAGAATTTTTAGTTTTGAACATAACACTCAAGCAGCCCAACAAAGTAATTAATAAATAAAATTAAGTAATTAATGCTCAAAATCAATTTAACTTAATATAAATCAATTCAATTTCAAAATAATAAACTCTCTAATATATTTAGATATAAATGTAGATGTAATTAATAAATAAGAACAATAATGAGATGTGAGATAATAAGCTCAATTCAAGTACAGTGATAATTAAGTTTGGGATACTTTCATTCAGATTCCTGTGATAGACATTTAATTTAGCATAGGCCCATAAAATAAAATTTCATCTAAGTCTCTCTTATTCAAAAACTTTTTCCTATAAGTTTTATTTATATATTTTGTTAAGATTGAGTATTAAATTATTATTTTAAAATTTTAAATATATATATATATATATATATATATATATATTTAATCATTAAAAGTTTCAACTACAGTAAAATTAAAAATATTTATATATATTTTTAAATGGTCAAATATGTATTTTTAATATTTTATAATAATAATTTAATAGTTAGGTTTAATGAAATTCATCAAAAAAGATTCACATAAAAAAGCAAATTAATTAGAAGGGTTCGGCCTAAGGGACCTGGATGTAATACGCGATAAATTAAGATTTTATCTGGTCTAATGCTGTTTCTAGGATCATTTTGCTTTGTCTTAAATTAAGTTAATAACTGTTTTCTTTTATATCATATTTCAATTTAGAACAAATTTATTGGATTTTGATCTATAGGTTTTTTTTTATTTTATATTTAAATTCCTACAGTACATCATGCTTTCGTTAAGACGAAGAGCAGTGGGAAATCCGCGTACCTCGTTTGGTTCGAGCTTTTTTTTTAGACATGAAAAAAAAACTATTTTATTTTTTAAGTTTAATGGGAGAGAAATTTATTTTACTATTAGAAAGTATGTAAAATGTGAAATACTTTCAATTCTAATATTCATATTTGTATTGGATGAATAAAGTTGATTCTTATAGTTGAAATTTGTGTTGGGTAAAAATCTCACCTCGAACCAAACGAGGCTGCGTTTAAGAGATCATTCAGCAGCACGGAGAAACCACAATCATGGACTACTTATAGCAATCAAACCTGCAAGGACTGCCAGTAAAACAACATAAAATAAGTATTAAAAGTTCTTAGTTAATGCCTGGTAGAGGGCAAACTAATCGACCAAATTCTGATCAACAAGGTGGAAAGAGTATCGATCAACAACAACAAATCACTAATAGGAATGTATAAATTTTCTTGAAAAGCATTGTTTGTTTCGAGGTAATTTTTTTGTTTTACACAAATTTCAACTATAAAAATTAACTTTATTTCACATCAAATACAAATATGAATACTAGAATTTAAAATAGTTTTATACATTTTCTAATATTAAAATAATTTTTTCTCGCATTAAACTCAAAAAATAAAATATTTTTTTATTGTGAAAAACAAAAGCTCAAAACAAGCAAGGTAAAGAGGTCTAGACTTTGTCAATCCAACTTTATGTCTCGAAATCTTATTGTAGATAATATTGTGAACATCTTATTATCATTTGCTGCTTGCAGAGTTAGTTATATATAACGTAACGTCAATAGTGCGGCTGATTTTTTGACGCACTATGCGGTGCTAGGTGATTTTTACTGGAAAATGGATATGCTCCTTCTCAATGAATTTTGCTATATTCTCAAAGTGAATGTTGAATAATACTTACACATTTATAGTTTTTTTTTATTATAATTCTACGGCATTACTACAAAAAAAAGCTCTTTTGTCCAAAATTCTTCATGATTATTTTTCGAATAACTATAGCACTTAATGTTATTATATTATACAAAAAGTTTAAATCATCAATTTTAAAATATAAAAGTTTACAAAAAAAAAAAATTAAATAAACTGAAGAAACGTATGATCCTATTCTTATCTTTCTCCAATAGATTTTACTTGGTTTGGAGAAATTATAGGAATAGATCCATAGAAATCATAATATTTGTGGAGATCTGAGAAAGGGGCTTAATTGTGAAAATATTAGACTAGATCATATACTAATGTGAAACCAAGCATAAAAAATGTGCCACCTATGAAATTTAATAAAAAAAATATATTTTGAAATATAAAATATATATAATTAGTGCTCTTCAAAAAAAATTTTTGCAATACATTTTTAAGAAAACAGTAAATTTAGGCTCTGTTTGGTAATAAGAAAAAAAAAAGATTTGGTTAGAATTTTTAGTTATTTTTGAAAAATGTGTATGATGTAAAATAAAGTAAGTTGATTATATTAAAAATTATATAGAATGTAAAATAAAATTGATTAATTTATTGAGAATTGTGTTGGATGTGAAATAAAGTGATTGTTTAATGTTAAAATTTCTGTAAGATGAGATATAAAATAATTTTTTAATTTTTTTTAAAATAAATTTAAGATTTTGAAAATTAGTCATGATTTTTAGTCCATTGTCAAATAGGACCTTAAAAGATAATGATGTAAATAACCCGAGACTCAAACCAAGGCCAAAATTTTTTGGGTCATCAACTCGTTTAAATATCATAATAAAATCATGATGAAAAATATGAGCCAGGAGAATTTCAAGTCAAATTCAAGACTGGTTAACTCAAGTTCAAGTTAACTCGAAAACTTGAATCTCTCTTAGACACGTGCAAAATGCTATAAGGTACTTTAATGATAATTTCTCAAACATTTGTAACACACTCTTATTCCTTTAACTATTTACACCACGAAGCTGAGTGAATTTAGTATATGTTTCAAAAAGAGGATATGATTCGATATTATGTTGGTGTTATATTATATTAACTAAATATCATGACATTTAAATATCAATTTTTGAGTAATAATTCTATAATTTTTTAGTTTTCACCTTCTACAGATGGGAGGAAAAAGTCCAAAAAACAAGACGTTGAATTGCATAATTACATTCATTTTAACATAAAACAAAAATTTCATTAGTTGGGCTTCCTACTGCTTGACTGCTGCCTGCATAAAGAAAGGATTTGAAAAACTAATTGTTCTTACACTACTTTCAGCCTCCTCCACTTTATCCTTGAGACTAGACCAGGTTTTCCTCTTTTTCCTGGCGGATTCTTTGCCAGATTCAATAACCTCAGAGCTGTTTCCATTTCCACCAAGCTTAAGCTTTCCTTGTTTCAACCCACTCATCTTCTCGTCCTTATTTGAAAAAATGACTGGTTTTTGCAGCGAAGTAATCGGAGTGCTCGGGTCTGACAAATGTCGAGCCACAGCACGAGCAGTAGGCCTAGTTTCCGTCTTCAAAGTCGTTGCTAGTACCACGTTTTCATCGGTCTCCAACTTTTCAGTTGCGGGATCATTGGCGAGGCCATCAATTGGCTCACCAAGGGAACGATCGAGCTTCGATGTGACGACATTGTCTGGTTTCATGTCCCTTGTAGAAGAAATCGAGTCTTTTATATGTCCTTTTGCAGTTCCCCTGAATAAGTTGATATGTAAACAGAAGCTGCACGCATAGATGATGTTATTCTGAGGGAGGGTGCACGACTTATTTGGTTGCTTTTTCGCGTTCTTGTTGTTTTCAATTCGGATAGTGCAGTTGAATCCTGGCTGAAGGATGCATTCACATCTGCAAAATTTAGAAACAAACAGTTGATGAATATAGAAGCACAATTCATCATCATTGGCTCCAATCCCAATTATCTTGCGTGTGAACAACCTATCGTGTTAACTATAACTTATCTCGATCTTTTTTTATAGATATTATAATAAATATAGGCAGTCGGCATAGTTAGTTTGAACATATAAATTATAGACCGATGAAAGCTCAAATAAAGAGAGTTAAGAGTTATTGATCTTATTCTTGCCAATGTAGAAATAGGAAGAGAGAGACTAAAAAAGACATTGTAAGAAACTATAAAGAATTATCTTATATATTTAGAGCTAAATAAAGAATTGTTATTTAACAGAATGGAATGAAAATAAATAATTTATGAAGCCAACTCAACCTAGCCCAATAAAGGCTTGATTGTTGTTGTTATAGTATAATAAAAATAGGTCAATCCAACTAGGGATGGAGTTTATAATGAACCATGGTTTCAAAGATAAAAGTAAGATGGTTGAAAAAAGAATATTGGAAGAAATCTCAACCCAGTAATTGTTTAAATGCTACAATAACAACCAAGCTTTTATCCCACTAAGTAGAATCGACTACATAAATCATTTATTTCCTTTGTACTCTATCAAATAAGTCCTTATTTAGCTTTAAGTATGTATGATCATTTCTCATAGTTTCTTATCATGTTTTTTTTTTTTTTGCATTCCTCTTCCACTTTTACATGAGCAAAATTAATAATTCAATTTACCTTACTGTAGATTCTATCGGTTTACAATTTATATGTCCAAACTATCTAAGCAGACTCTTTATGAGCTTATCCTCAGTTGTGGCTATTCCAACCTTTTTTGCGGATATACTTATTTCTCATCTTATTCTTTTATGTATACTCACTCATTTACATTAGCATCTTCAATTTTGAAACACTTATCATATTTGTGTGTTTCTACTTTATAGATCAATATTTGATACTATATAATAATGCTAGTTTTATAAATGTTGTATAAAAATTAATTTTAAGTCTACTTTATTCATCCTGCTTAGATCCTAATAATGATATCACTATTTATTTCATTGTCCTTTTGTATGATTAATTTAAGGTGTCTAAAGCGTTCACTTTTCTTGATAATTTGATCACTAATTCTCACATTATCAATGCAAGTGCTCCTTTCTTGACTAAATGGATACTCCATATATTCAGATTATTTTTGAAATAACTGTTTAAATACAAAGAAAATAATAATGATGGCCTAAAAATTATAATGATTTGTTTGGATTTAAAAAACATAATCATACTTTCATGTAACTTCCTTTGTTTTCCATTCTAGTGTTTTGTGGGTTGGGATGGGAAGTGGGGGAAACTTGAACCAACCATAGTGGATGCAAAGCAGAAACTTTCAAAATTGAAAAGACTTCCAAACAAATTGTCAAAGCCAATACTTCTTTTAGATTTTGCACAACGTGAGCATAATAAATAAAAAGAATAAGCAAATATATTTCTACTATATAGTAGAATTCATCTATAAAATAAAGTACTTGGAGAACTTTGATATTGAAATTCCCAGTAGTTCATAATATCTTCTTAATATCCTAATTGAGATGTAGGCAAACACAAAATGTATATAGAAGTAATCAACACCATTAAAAATAAAAGCCAGAAGCAAAATGGAACAAATATGCTACTCTACAACCGGTGAAAACATATTTCAGCTAAAATTTCTTCTGATTTAACTTCAATAAAATTCTTCAGATTAAAAACATAACGCACACTAAATGTAAGAATATTTATTCCAGAAACAGAATCAGCATCCTTTACTCAATTTCATCCTATTATGCTTTCAAGTCACATCCGGATCACATTTTGCTCAGGGAAAGTAAAATTGAATAATCATACTTTCATATTATTTGGTTAAATAACATGGCCAGCTTAAAGTTTCAGTCTGCACTATATTCTCATGTAAACAATCAAAAATCATAACGTGCTAATTCGTCTTCTTCGTAAATGGTTCATGTTTAAATCAAGATTCAATTACAATAACGCAACTTTAAACTTGAAAAAAAAAAACTAGTTGGAAGAATTTAACTGGATTATTTTTAAACCATATCAGCCTCATATAGTCGGAAGAATTTAACTGGATTATCTTTAAACCATATCAGCCTCATATAGTCGGAAGAATTTAACTGGATTATCTTTAAACCATATCAGCCTCATACCTATACACTTCTCATTGCATGGCTGATTTATTGCCTTGGTATGCTTTTTGCTTGTATCTTCTATCATTTTCTGTAAATTGATCATTGAAAACAAAAAATCCACTTTGTTGTAGCTCTCATCCGTAGATAACTTTTTTTGTTTTTATTTTTGAATTCCTCTTAGCAGTTAGAGTGGGGATTCTGATTTTAGATAACATTCTAGAATAACCTTGCTAACATGCAATGCTTTTTTGATGTTGAATGTTGACTATATCCAGGCCGAATTTAACAGGAGAAAGAAGACTGACCTTTGGCAGAGAACGGATGATTTGTCTATTGGGATCCCTGATGCCTCTGCATTAGCGGCAAGTTTCCATCCAAATAAAGCACCAAGAGGAGATATGCCACCTACTCCACCAGCCCATGTTGCTAATCTCTGCAGATGCTTGATCTTCAGAACTGAGCTAACATCTGTGTCTTTCTTGCTCGCAATGTCAACACGCAACCTAGCTCTTTGACAGATACCTTGTTTCGGGTTTGTGGAATTCTTCCTCCTCCTGCCCATCCTCAAGAGATCAAACGGGGAAGATGGTCGCAGTGGTTATTTTGAATGCCTAGCTCTGTATGCCACTGCAATAGATCAAAAACAGTCTGTCTAGTTGGATTAGGATTGATTTTAATCTGTGCCTTTCAAGAAACATTTATTTATTCAATTTTGACCAAAATATAAAATAAAATGTTTAGTACACAGCCATCTTATTTCGGTCAAAACCACCTTGTTTCAGACAATACTCACAGAAATTGATAACTTTGGCCCGGAAACAAGCCCAAATCATCAGAAATTGTTGGAACTTCTAATGTGAAGTATAAAGATATTTTGAAGATAAACATAATATAAGATTAAGGAACCAAAGTATCAAATTTCACCGACATAAAATTAAAGAATAAAAATAAAAAAGCATTCTACATTATTGACAAATAAATCTGAAGAAAAACTCATCCTTACTTTCTTCTCAATCAGCAGAAGCAATTGATCTCAGCCTCATTGGAGTTATCTTGCTGACTACTTTGTCCACCAAAGATCTGCTTGGATTTACTTTCTACAGTTACAACCTCTAAGTTCCTCCTAAATGTAGCTCAATTGAGACCTCGTACGACCTTATGTACGTTGGTAATCTTGCGAGTAATCCAAGATTTTTTTTAAGTGTGGCCTACTTTTTGTAAAGATCAAACTATAATTAATACAAAAGTTACGTTAAGCCATACACTTCTTAAAGATATTCCAAAAATCAAAGAGGAGAGGGATAACCCTCACCCAATTAAAATTATCTAACATTGCACCATGTAAAACCCAGGTTTTCAGAATCGAATCAGAGCTCCAACAGGTTAATTAGCAAACTCGTGGTCTAATCAGTTCAAATGACAGGTTAATTAGCAGATTCGTGGTCTAATCAGTTCAAATGACTTCATCACATTAATATTTTTTAACTGTAAAATACACAAATTGTTGAACCTCTTAATTTTGATGAATACAATTAATTTAGCATTATGGACTAATCATCTTACTAAGTGTGCTTTCAGGTCATTTATATTATGATTAAGGTGAAAGTCCAAGTTCAAGTTCAAGAAAAGAAGTTTATTACTTGGTTCTTTTTCATTTTCTTTTCTAGGACTTAATTGTAAGCATGTATGTTTTTGCCAAGGATTTAACTTGTATTTAATCTTAGTTAGCCTAAGGTCTATCAAGTTTTTGTTAATCCTTGCTGAAAAATTCATTTCCTTGAGCTGCAAGAAAAACTGGTCGATTTTCTAAATCGACCGGATCTCTCTGGACTGGCCCAAACTCAACTGCAAAGCTGACCGTTTGGCCTTCCAAATTCCCAAAAATTGAGAATATCTTATTTCCATTATCTTGTTCCTTGCAGCCCACTTTAAAAATATTTTTACTTCCTGAAAAAACTATTTCTTTAACTCTTTGTTCATTATAAAATGGAAAATATTTGCAGTTCCCTTTGCTGAATATTTTGTCCACCATAAACTCACTAAAATCTTTTTAATCTATTCCAGTGGGCATCATTCTCACCTTAAATTTTAACACTGGGCTGAAAACTGCGTTGTTTTTTAGCCACTTATTAATTTATTCTTTTGCTAAAAAACAAAAACCGCCACTAAGCGCATGCCGTTATGGAAAGGGACAAACCTTTATTCTATGTTTTATTCTTCAGCCTTCTTTCCCAAGTTTAATCTTTTTAATTTTCCTCATTTCAAACTCTAGTTGAATTTTAATCATTTTCTTAAGTTTTAAAATCTGCTTATCTCTCTTTTCTGCCTCCAACGGTCCAAAGGACATTTCATCATCCAGAAATGTCTGAAATTCCCCTCTGCTGCTGTTTTTCCCATTGCGACCAATCTGTAATGTAAACACGTCAAAATGCTTGTCTAATAATTTGGATAACTCAATCAGAAAGGCCAATGTATTCCTCGCTTCTTGCTTACCACCTGACTGTAAGTAAAATATAATAACATTCATTCCTGCCTTTTTGTCCACTTCTTCTGCCAGCTTTCGAAATCTTCCAGCTGCTCCTACTTCAAGCTCTACTATAGCAAAAGCAATCTCTCAAGGAAGAAACAAAAGAAGATAAAGGAGTCGCTGCCGTTTTTTTTTATCAATGTTTGTAAAGGCTGAAAGCCTAAGACCAGTTAAGTTCTTATTGTTTACACTTCCTTCTTGGTTTTTTGGAATTTTGTTCTACAGGCCTTGCAGTTTTTCATTAGCTGAGCCTTCACTGTTTTGTTTCCATTGGAATACAATAAGCATCTGTTAGCTTAATTAGTTTTCATCTATTAGAAGCCTTGCTTTGTTCCTGGAATTATTTTGCTGTGGGGAGATACGCTTCTTCTTTTCTATTTACCTTTCCAAGATTATAGAATTTGATTCTTGGACCTCTTACGAGTTTTCACCCTTGGCAAAGTTGTGTATGTTGCATTAGAGCTCTCATTTGTAATTTTTTGTCTGGTGCTATAAGTTGTTAATGAGCTAGCAAAGCTAGCAAAAGTTTGCACTCTTCTGTATTTTTCTCTGAGTGTCGTTGTATGTAGGTTTGCCGTCGCTTCCGGTACCTGTAAAAAGCACGTGCTGGTGTGTAGGTTTTGACTTGGCTTTGTTCTGTAAAATGAAGGCCATACGATTGTATCTGGTTTATTCGGTCTTTTTGTGTTCTTTCTGCTAAAAAACCGGGGTGATTTAGTGGAAATTCCATTTTACGGAGGAATATGGCGGTGGGGCACGTGGGGAGTGGACTGAGGCGTAAGCTCCGAACCACTATAAACTGTTGTGTTTCCTTTCGTCTTTTATGCCTCCTGAATTGCGTTTTTGGACGCAAGAAGTGATATATCATATCTATCTAAGTTATTTTAAGTAGTAATTGTCAAAACCTAGAAATATTTTTATAATTAACAATATATGATAAATAATATAAACTTCTAAAATTATTAATTTTCTGGTCTCCTGTTAATTTCATTTCTGCATTTGGGCTCACTGTGCAACCTTGGTCGATCCAACAAAGATCGACCGGATGTTCGGGAAAAAATTTTCTGCACTAGTTCTGTGAACCTTGGTCAATCTCAAAATCGAACCGACCGTCGGGTAAAATCTTCTAGCTCTGCTTTTTCTGTCCAAGGTATATCAGAACTCAGTTACTACTTGGTCAATTTTGAGTAAAACTCAAAATATTCTACCTCTTATTTTCTTTAACTTTTTCTTAAACAAAAAAGAAATCATTTAAATTATTTTAATTTTAATTCCCAATTCACCCCCCTCTTGGCGAAGTCTCTGGCCAAACAAGTAGGTATCAGAGCAAAGTCTCCCCTGTAATTACCATTTTGCCTTCATTGTTTCAGAATTAACCCACCCTAAGAGACGCATCCATACGCACTTCCCACTCATATTCCAGATGATGCCCAACATGCAAGCGGACTCTCGGCAAAACCGTACCACCCCTCTTCAAATGTCTACATTATAACTTTGCGAAGAGAAGAATGATCATTGTACCTTCAGCATAGAACACTAGAAACTGAATGTGACGTAACTTGACAAGCATTTGTCTCTCCCAAGAAGGAAGACAAATAACACCTAAAGAGTTTTTGATTTGAACCGGTAACGAGAAGAGATTGCCACAAAAACTCGAAATGCCCAAAGCTCTACAGATCATCTACAATTAGTCTTTAATCCAATGAGTTTAACAGAATTCTAATCTCATACGAGCTTATGAGTTTGTCTAAACTGAGCTTACTTATGAACGTACCAACCAAGTCAAAGAATCTAAAATAAATATGTTGATTCATGATATGAGTATATTTGAAATGAAAATCCTATGAATCTATTAAAGAACGTTAACCCGTTTTTACTAAAACATAACTAATGGTATTGAAATTTTACTCTTGGAAAAAAATCTTTAACTAACGAGGAACTTGTCATGAAAAATTTTAAGATGTCTTCCTAAGGAATATGAATGCCAAGGCAATAGCCATTGTAAGAAGCTCGAGAAATTCTTTCAAACTCTTGACAACTTGATACTGTTGCTTAGAGTTCCTAACAAAACATATGAGTTAGAGAGAAAAGAAAGAAAAAGAAAAAGATGATGAAGAAGGTGCTAAAAAAGAAAAAGCTCTAGCTTTAAGAGCCTCCTCTCCACCTAAAACGAACCGACAGTGAGGTGATCTCAAGTAAAGCATGATGAGGAAAAGCTTGAAAGATGAAATCCGCCTTAGTCTACGAAGGTTTCAATTCTCTTATGACGAAAAAGAAGCAACTATTCGAACGTATGCAAAAAGAAACCATTCAATGGTGCCAAAATCTTAAAGGAGAAACACAATCCAAGATCAAAGAAAAATAAGTAACTTGCTACAATTGCAAAACCAACCAGGACACATCAAACCGAATTGTCCACTTCTCAAAGGAAGAGAAAGAAAGAAAGAAACCTTTGTAGCTACTTGAGTGATTCAGATGAAAAAATTCAAGCAAGTGCATGAAAAAGCGAAAAGAAACCGCAACCTTTGCTTGATGGCTGATGTTGAACATGATTATGAGGGTCTAACAAATTGATTTTATCTCCGTCCTCCACTAGTGGAGCATGGTCTTGCGATTCAGACGAAGTGCTCACGTCAACATGGGGGGGGTGGGGGGGGAGCAAGGGGGGACCCCAAAAAAACCCCCCAAAAATTCAACCTTGCACTAAAGACCCAAAGAAAATGGAGACTGTAACTTTCTACAATACCAAGAAAAAACGATAAATAATCGAAATTGCGTAAAAGTCGGTAAAATTCTACAACCTCTATAGAAAAGTCCTATATATTATGGTCTTAGCATATAACTTGCTAAGCATTCTCAGCCTTGTATAAATGTAATGAAGTTTCATTCAATGCTCTTCATTGTACTCATTAAGTAATGATACATGACTATAGTGTAAGGAAAACATAACAAGTTTATCAAAGTGAATATGTCTATTTGATTATAATGATGTAAAAATGTCTTGCATCTCATCAATGACTCATGCTATGCATAAAAAGGTTGACATCGCACATGCATTACCCAGTCACCAAGATCTCGTAAGTTAACTTAGTTAATGGATTGCCTAAACTTATCTATGAGATAAAGGACAAATACTTTGATGGTGCATTCCAAACAGGAAAGCCAAACAAAAGTCTTTTAAGCTAAGCAATGTATACTTCTGTTTAAAACCCTTTTGAAATCTTGCCATACTGGATTTTTATTTGGCACCTAATAAGAAACTCTTAGTCTAGGAGAAAAGAAATATTGCTTTGTACTAAGTTGATGCATTATTCTAGATTTACTTGACTTTATTTCATTGTCCACAAACGCGATGCCTTTTTGATTATTTTTAAACTTTCTATAAGCGTATTATTCAATCAAAAGGTTATTTGAAAGTACTTCAATATTTCGTAGTGATCATGGCGGTGAGTTGAGACATGCAGTGCTTTAAACTTTGTGCCGATGAGCATTGCATCTCACATAAATTTCGGCTCCTCGAACTCCATCAACAAAATGGAGTTGTTGAGAGGAAAGAAACCGAACTCTAATGAAATGGCTAGATCCATGCTTCAAATTGAGCTGGACTTCCAAGGATTTTTGGGCCGAAGCTGTATAATACGCGCTTTCTATATAGCTAAACCGTGTGCACGTTCATCACAACTAGGAAGACCCCTTATGAACGTAGGAAGGACGTAAACCAAATATTTCTCATCTACGTGTATTTTTAGGTTGTAATTTTTTGTTTGAAAATAATTGGTAAAGATATTTGGCGAAAATTGATCCTAAGCGAAGGTATGAAGCCATCTTCCTAGGATCATTCTTGAACTAGCAAAAGCATATTCAGTGTTTATAACACAAGAACTACATCTAGTAAGAAGAATCCCTATTCATGTTCAATTATGATCTTTAACCCAAACTCTTCAAGGCAGGCATAAATGATCTTTGTTGAATTCGAAAGTTTGAGAAAACAAAGTCTATTAGAAAGATGAAAGCATGCCGCACAAAAAGAAGGAACCTCATGAAGATGTCCACCACAATTAAAAATTTTATGGCCAAAAGCATGAAGCCCCAAAAGAATCTTCCTTATAAGCAATGAAGTACAAGGAGCCATCCACCAGAACAAAATCATTGTACCCATCACAAGGCATAAGAACAAGATCATCTCTTCAAAATGAGTGTAAATCACTCAGCCTTTATCTCCTCCAAATCGAGCCAAAGTCTTGAAAGAAGCCGAAAATGTGTTTTTTCTGATTTAGCATATGACAAGAAGAGCTTTGACCAATCAAAAGGAATGATTTGGAACTAGTTCCAAACCCAACACATTTCTATCATTGCATACAAAATGGGTTTTTCGTAATAAGTTGAATGATTCCGGAACTATTATTCGCAATAAAGCCCGGTTAGTTGCCAAAGGTTTCACTCAAATCGAAGGCATCGATTTTGAGGAAACATTTGCGCCTGTTGCTCGTTTGGAAGCCATTCGTCTTTTACTTTCATTTGCTTGCCTTAAAGATTTTAAGTTATTTCAAATGGATGTAAAAAGTGCTTTCCTTAATGGTTTTATTGTGGAAGAAGTGTATGTTGAGCAACCTCCTGGTTTTATTGATTCATGTTTTTCGGACCATGTTTTTAAGCTCAAAAAGGCTTTATATGGCTTGAAGCAAGCACCCCGTGCTTGGTATGAGAGATTGAGTAAATTCTTTGTAGATAACGATTTTGTCAAAGGACAAGTTGACACAACACTATTTACAAGAAAACATGATGATAATTTCATAGTAGTGCAAATATATGTAGATGATATCATTTTTGGTGCTACTAATGAATTACTATGTGAAGAATTCTCTAAGTGCATGTCCAGGGAATTTGAAATGAGCATGATGGGAGAACTTAACTTCTTTCTTGGATTGCAAATAAAGCAACTTCCTGAAGGGATCTTCATCTGTCAAAGCAAATACATAAAAGAACTTCTCAAAAAGTTTGGAATGGATAACATGAAACAAATTGGAACCCCAATGAGTCCATCTACCAAGCTTGACAAAGATGAGAAAGGTAAAAAGGTAGATGAAAAATTATATAGAGGTATGATTGGTTCTCTTTTATATCTCACAGCAAGTCGCCCTGATATTGTATTTAGTGTGTGTATGTGTGCTAGATTTCAATCTAATCCTAAAGAATCTCATTTAATAGCTGTTAAAAGAATTTTTAGATATTTGATTGGCACACACTCACTAGGCCTTTGGTATCCCAAAGGCACTACACCAAATCTAATAGGATTTTCTGATGCCGACTTTGCCGGGTGCAAAGTTGACCAGAAAAGTACATCAAGCACTTGTCAATTCTTTGGCAATGCACTTGTATCATAGTCTAGTCGAAAGCAAAACTCTATTGCTTTATCGACTGCAGAAGCAGAATATATTGCCACAGGTAGTTGTTGTGCACAACTTCTTTGGTTGAAACAACAACTAGTTGATTATGGCATTATTCTAGATCAAATTCCTATTAGATGCGACAATACGAGTGCTATTTGCTTAACGAAAAATCCGATTCAGCACTCACGTACTAAACACATAGAAATTCGCCATCATTTCATTAGAGATCATGTAGAAAAGGGTGAAATTATTCTAGAATATATATCCACTGATTTTCAACTTGCAGATATTTTTACCAAGCCTTTGCATGAAGATAGGTTCAATTTCATAGTTAGAGAGATTGGTATGTTGGATGGAACTAGCTTGTAATGTCTTGTCATGTTATTGCATGTTATTTTTTGCACAACTTTTTACTCTCTTTGAAATGTGTTTGTTCATATGTAAATTTTATTTCTAAATAACTTAAAAACATATTCTTGCCAATTTTCTATTCTCACCTCCTTAATTTTGATGTTTGTTTTTCAGAAATCTTGCTTATTGCTTGTGTCCTCAACAACCGTGAAGTTTGGTCGATTTTGAAAATCGACCGGATCTCTCGGGTTGGTGATTTTCTGGGTTACCCGAGAAAACCGGCTGATTGTCAAAATCGACCGGTTCTCTCTGGAAAATCAGCCAGTCGGGTCTGCGCGACCCGCCCATTCTTTCCAGTGGGTCAACCTAATGACCCAACTCAGTATTCAAACGACGCGCTTGGGAAATGAACCAAAGCAATTTTTTATCTGCCCCTCGCGTCTCTCTCTCCAATCCTTGCCTTCTCGCCGAAAACCCTAACTCCCTTTCGGCGCTCCTCCTTCATCTTCTTCTTTCTTTCCTTTTTCTCCTCAACCCTAATCAGAAATGGCTCGCAGCAAAAGGAAAGCTCCGCCTCTTTCCTCTTCCTCCTCTGCAACTGAAGATGATCAATCACATGAGGAGATGCCATCTACTGAAGAGGAAGCTCCACCTGAAGAGCAGATTTCAGGGGAGAGTGAGACATCAGAAAGCACTGACTCCTCCTCTACCTCTAAATCTAGCAAGGAAGACAAACTCAGAACCCTTGTCACCATTGCCATTGATTCAACTCCACCTCGTCCTGGCTTCAAAAAGAAGACACTAGTGGTCAGAACCCATCTCTCCTCTGCTATACCCTCATCTTCTGCTGGTCCTTCTTCCTCTGCCCAGTCTCTACCTGCTGTGAAGAATGAAGCAGCAAAATTGAAGAAGCCCTCTGTTGCCAAACCAGAGAAAGCTGCAGCTGAACAGAAGAATTCTGCAGCCAAGCCGAAAACTGCTGCAGTGGAGGCAAAGAAATCCACCACAAAAGTGGAGAAG
>KZ451935.1:4159758-4194849 GCA_002786265.1 Apostasia shenzhenica | reverse complement strand
TTTGGCCTTCCAAATTCCCAAAAATTGAGAATATCTTATTTCCATTATCTTGTTCCTTGCAGCCCACTTTAAAAATATTTTTATTCCTCAAAAACTATTTCTTTACTCTTTGTTCATTATTAAAATGAAAAATATTTGCAGTTCTCTTTGCACTTGTTTATTTCAGCTGTCCTTGAATATCATGCTGAATATTTTGTCCACCTAAACTCACTAAATCTGTTTTAATCTATTCCAGGTGGCACATTCTCCTTATTTTAACACTTGGGTGAAAACTTGGGTGTTTTTAGCTACTTTATTAATTTATTCTTTTTGCTAAAAACAAAAACCCACTAGCATGCCTGTTTATGGGAAAGGGACAAACCTTTATTCTATGTTTATTCTTCAGCCTTCTTTCCCAAGTTTAATCTTTTTTATTTTCCTCATTTCAAACTTGGTTGAATTTAATCATTTTCTTTAAGTTTTAAAATCTGCTTATCCTCTTTCTGCCTCCAACGGTCCAAAGGACATTTCATCATCCAGAAATGTCTGAAATGCCCTCTGCTTGCTGTTTTCCCATTGGACCACTTGTATGACATGTCAAAATGCTTGTCTATATTTGGATAACTCAATCAAAGGGCAAATGTATCCTGCTTCTTGCTTACCACCTGCTGTAAGTAAATAAAAGCATTCAATTTCCTACTGTTCTGTCAACTTCTTCCTGCCCGAAAATCTTCCAGCTCTCCTTCAAGCTTCTACTTGCAAACCAATCTTCTCAAGGAGAAACAAAAGAAGAAAGAGTGCTGCGTTTTTTTACTGTTCTGAAAGCCAAGACCAGTAATTCTTATTGTTTACATTCCTTCTTGGTTTTTTGGATTTGTCACAGCCTTCAGTTTTTCATTAGCTGAGCCTTCACTGTTTTGTTTCCATTGGAATACAAAAGCAAGTCTGTTAGCTAATAGTTTCATCTATTAAAGCTTGCTTTTTCCTGAATATTTTGAGATACCTTCTTCTTTTCTTTTACCCCAAGATTATAGAATTTAATCTTGGACCTCTACGAGTTTTCACCCTTGGCAAAGTTGTTGTATGCATAGAGCTCTTCATTGTAATTTGTTTTTGTGCTTAAGTTGTAATTGAGCTAGCAAAGCTAGCAAAATCTTGCACTCTTCTGTATTTTTCTCTGAGGTTGTTTTTGTAGGTTTGCTCGGCTTTGGTACCTGTAAAAAGCTGTGGTGTGTAGGTTTTCTTGGCTTTGGTTCCTGTAAAAAGCCATACGATTGTATCGGGTTTATTCGGCTTTGGTTCCCGTAAAAGGCCGGGGTGATTTAGTGGAAATTCCCATTTGAGGAGCGTGGGGAGTGGACTAGGCGGTAAGCCGAACCACTATAAATCTGTTGTGTTCTTTTCTTTTTGCTCCTAATTCTTTTGGACAAAAAGTGATATATCATATCTAAATCTAAGTATTTTAAAGGTATACAAAACCTAAAATATTTTTATTAATAATAGATATATAAATAATAAACTCTAAAATTATTATTTCTGGTCTCTGTTAATTCATTTCTGCATTGCTCTGTGAACCTTGGTCGATTCCCAAAATCGACCGGATTGTTCGGGAAAAATTTTCTGCACTGTTCTGTGAACCTTGGTCAATTCTCAAAATCGACCGGACTGTTCGGGTAAAATCTTCTGCTCTGCTTTTTTCTGTCCAGGTGATATCAGAACTCAGTATACTTGGTCATTTTGATAAACTCAAATATTCTACCTCTTATTTCTTTCTTTTTCTTAACTAAAAGAAATCATTTTAAATTATTTTTTAATTCCCAATTCACCCCCCTCTTGGGAAGTCTCTGGGCCAACACAAATATCACAACAGCTTCTAAAAAAAATTGTAATTTTAATTTAAAAAAAAAGAATGAATGGAAAATTTTAAAATGAAAAAACAAATTTTCATAAGAGTGCAGTTTTAAGCTTCAAAAATTTTAAAATTCAAGAAAAATCCTAAGAATTGGAATATTTTGAGCTCAATTGAACTTTTGTATGGTCCCTTATTCGATGAAAAAAATCTTACTACCAAAGAAACCTTTCAATTACATCATTGATGCAGTACATCCTAGATATTGACTTCACTGATACTGTCAGGGTCAACTTGGGGACTGACTTTAACATCTTCAGCCACATTTATTTTCATATTTTATTATGTGTATTTTGGACACTTTTTATTAGCTGATATCTGTATGTTGGGACCTTACATGTAAGAGAGAGAAACACATGTACTTATGTGAAGAGAGAGAATAGGGTGTGAATTGTATTTTGGTGTCTAATTTTGTAATTGGGATTATTTGAGCTTTGGTTTTGAATTATTTCTTTGAGAGAATTACTGGGTCATTTCTTCAAAGGCTCACTATCTACTCTTTAAGGGGCTCAAATTCTCAATTAATTAGAACCTTTAATTGTAGACATCTAGATCAAAGGGATCTAATTAATTAGACTTTCCTACAAATAGAAGTAAGAAGACTAATTAAAGAGTTTTTAATTAACCGATATAGAGTACATGGGAGTTACCATTTTTTCTCCCTTTCGTTGCATGCAGACTTTTTCCTTAATTTTTACCTAAAATTGTTATTAAAACCTAGTATTCACTTAAATGATGAATCTGAATCAGCTTTTTGTTTTGCTTCATGAGTTTTCTTCATCAATTACATAAGTTTGAATGGTCTCCCTTAGCTAGTAAGATTTGTGAATGAAGCTAAATTTCACATCTTCATTCCTGAAAGTTAGCTGTTTGTACGTTTATCCCAAGGATTTGACTAACTTATAGTTTAATTATCAAATTTCCTCCATTTCTTTGTTGGAGCCCATGTTTGCATGACATTTGTAGTTATATTCTATCTAATCATCTTTCATTAAAATAGAATTGCATCAATCATGCAATCATGGTTTCTGAATTGAATAATGTTTTCATTAAAATTAACTTGGTAATTGAACACTTTTCCGAAAAAAAATACAATCAATGATAAGGAAAATGAGCAAACAAAATATCTCCAATTGTTTATCCTCAAAGTGATAATCAATTATTCAATCAACAAGGGAGATCTAAAAATTCAGATTTAAAAAATAAACTCACCAACTGAGCAATTATTCATTCATGAAGTGTATTTACTTACTACCATAAAAACAGAAGAGACGGATGAGGAAAAATGATGAAAGAGAAACAAAGAATCAGAGAACCGCGAGACGTGTAGGAGAAAAGATATATTGTTTACTGTTATAAACTATTCTGCGGAAGAAAACAACTACGATGCTGGAGCGGATAAAACAAAGGAGATGACAATCATACTAAAAGAAGCTAAGCAAGGAATGAGGTATCGTGCAAAGCGGACTACAAACTACAAAGGTGAAAGTTGAAGGCGAAACCCAGAAATCCAGCTCGAACCGTTTATAACGCCAAAATCCTAAAATATTCTTTTTAATTTTAATTTTTATTATTATGTAAAATGGATTCAAGCAGGATGGGTAAAATGGAGAAATGCTTCTGGAGTGTTGTACGATAGAAAAATCCCATCAAGAATCAAAGTAAATTTTATAAAACTGTAGTAAGACCAACGATGATATATGGTGCTGAATGCTGGCCTGCAAAGAAAAAACATACAAATAAAATAAATATTGTAGAAATGAGGATGCTAAGGTGGATGTGTGGATATACACGAAAGGATGATGAAGCACTTAACATAACTAACGAGGAACTAGCAATGGAAAAATTTTTAGAAAAATGTGTATGATGTGAAATAAAGTGAGTTGGTTATATTAAAAATTGTGTTGGATGTGAAACAAAGTAATATTGGAATTTATGTAGGATGAGATATAAAATAATTTTTAAAGTTCTTTTTTAAAATAAATTTAAGATTTTGGTCATGGCTAAAATAAGCTATTTTTTTAGCTAGTTGCCAAACAGGGCCTTAGGCCAAAATTGGCAACACCGAGAACTGCACATAATGCTGCAGTATTGATGGAATCCCAGTTCCTAGTTCTTGAGAGAGTGTAAAGATATCAAAATACTTGATACTCCCACAACACAGTCCTAATACAGTTCAAGATGAACAAATTGGAAAAGGGGATCCATGAAAAACTTCAATCAGCGTAATATTGAGACACAAAACTAGAGAGAAAGACAAACATAAAGAGAAAGAGCCTCTCTGAGAAAGAGGAGGAATGCGGCGCAAACCGGCGGCGAAACGACGAACCAGAAGCGAGAGAGGTACGACGGTAAGTTAGGAATGCCGGGAGGAGGCGAATAATGGTGGTGTCGCGCCGAGCGGATGTGCCGCATCTGCCGAGGGTTGGCCGAGCAGTGGAGTCTCCGCGCCTTAGCTGCGAAGCGGAGATGCCGCACGGTGAAGCAGAGACGCAGCAGGCATAGCGGAGATTCAGCGAGCTTAGGAGAACTGAGGAGCGAGCGCGGCGGGGCTGAGAAGAAGCGCGCTCTCCGCCGCACACGGCGGAAAGGAAAAGCCGGCGGAGACAAGAAGCAGCGCGCGGCAGAGCGATCGAGCGGGCCGTGTGCGAGAAATTAGGGCAAATTGGTAATAGAGTGATCAGGGGTAATTTTGGAATGAAAAGACTATTCTAAATTCTAATGGAATAGCCATTCTTTTGGGGATAATTTTTTTAAAATAATATCTTTAATTAACTAATTAACACTATCATGTTAAGAAAAATTAACAAAAGAAGCGTATTTCTAACTTCATTAGCATGATGCCGTTAATCATTTCAAAAGTCGCCCGCCACTCAGGCAGCATATTTCTAACATCATTAATCTAATATTATTAATTGATTTAAAAGTCCCTCACTGCTCGGGACTTCCGTAATACAGAAGTTGCCTGAACACCGAACGACTTCTCAAATCGAGTGATGAGTCGGGTGACTTCATCTTTATCTTTTTTTATTAAATATTATTTAAGAAATATTACTTTATTTTTTTTTGTATACTTTATTATATAATAAGTCTTCGCAGAGGAGTTGTATTTTTTCAACATAATATTACTTTTAAATTTAGAAATAAAATGAGTATGTATTTCATCATATTCCTCAATTATAAGTTTTGTATTATACGGGTTTTTGGTAGGCTGAAAATTTTGAAACGCGATATCATTATATAGAAAAAGTAAATATATATCTTTTATTTTTATTCATATTCTATCATGCACATCCTCTATATTTGTCATATTATTTTTATATTATTTTTCTTCATTTGTTTCATTTATATGCTCCTTTAAGCTAGAGTATTCACGTTTATATTCAGATATACTTTAAATTCATAACAAAAGAATATATAATATATAAAATAATTAGAGCAAATTTTTAAATGGACTTAAATTTTTTAATATACAATTTTAGACACATGACATAACATGTATTCATTTATAAAAATGATTAGTCTATTTATTTATAAAATTTAATTTTAATAAGGTTAAAATTAAATTTAAATGAAGATATTTTTATTAAAAATTTTGAATAATGTGAAATAATGTTTGTTATTTTGCTGGAATATATAAAAGATGAATATAAATTAATTATTATTTTAATATATATGTTAAATATAAATAATTTTTAATATTAAATTTTATATATGATTTGATATATTTATTTAAAATTAAATTAGTTTAATTTTAATATTAAAAAAAAAATTGGGAAGGCACAGCAAGTAAGATGAATGTTATTTATTTAAGGGTAAATTGCATCGGCTGCCCCAGGCTAGAAGAAGGTTACAAATTAATGCCAATTTTTAAAAAATCTCAAATTTTAATTCCCTATGATTGTAAAAACATTTTAATCTTGAAAAATATAATTTAAATAATTTATGTATTTTCAATAATCATTGTAATCGTATAACATTATCTTTATTTATAAATTTAAAAAAAATCTAAAATTTAACTTCTCTTCTTTCTTATTTTCACCTTTTTAAAAAATTAAAAGTTTAGAAACATAAATATTAAAATTTTAAAATAATATTTAAAAAAAAACTAAGAGTTGATAATAAAAAAACAATCTTATAACAAATAAGTAAAAAATTAATAATTATATTTTAATTGAGACCAAATAACAGTATTTTTACAACCACGAAGTTCAAATTGAAATTTTTAATAAGATCAATTTGCAATATTTTTCTAAACTAAGAGGGTCAAATATAATTTACCCTTTATTTAAGCTTTGAAAAGTATTTTGAAAAATTCATAAATTCAACTACTAGAATTTTTTAATGAAAAATGGATTAGATTTGGCAAGTGACGGCCCAAATAATGACTAAAAAAACATAGCTAAAATTTTATTTTATTTAAAAAAATATTTTAAATCTCACAAAACAATCAGTTTGTTTCAATTTTTATATAATTTTTAATAAATAAATTAATTTTATTTTATATTCAAAATAACTTTCAACGTAACTAACTCACATTACTTTTCATTACACAATTTTTAAAAATAATCACGAATTTTTTGAAAAGATAATTCAGTTCAATATTATCTTAATGCTATATTATATTTCTAAAAGTAATATAATATAATATCAAAATAACATTAAACTAAATATCTCCTAAATTATATATTTTTTTCAATCAAACTAACCTGATTTTATTTATTAATATTAAAAATATTTTAAAAAATCATGAAAAAGACTTGCTATACAGTCCTAATAATTAACAAATAAACTAATCAATTAATTAGGATTTAAAACTTTAATTCATTAATTATTTTTTTTAAATTATTTAGAAAATAAAGTTCTAATTCACTAGTTAATTTTGTGAATTAAAAATTGGTTAGTTTGTTAAATTTAATAAAAAAAACATAAAAATTTGAAAAATCATATAACACTATACTTAAATATTTACAGGATACTTTAAAAAAAAAACTCAACTATTTTCTGTACAGATGTGTAAAGGAATATGATTTCAAGATAAATCTAGAGAAATGCCCTATCAATTCTATTTTATTCTTAACCTGCCGCAAGGAAAATCAACCAGATTGTTTCTCAATAAGATGCTATATTTTCAAGTGCTCTTTTCACTAGGATCTACCGCTCTAACGGAGGTCAGCCCATGCCTCAAGTACAAACATCGACCATGATGTTTCAGACGATCTAAATCCTTTTGGCATCGGGCCAGATAACTCCTTCTATGCAGGATCTCCTCTATTATCATTACTTCTTTCCTATGCAAGATTATAAAGGAGTATGATTTTAAATTAAATCTGGAGAGATGCTCTATCAATTCTTTATTATTCCGGACCTGCTATGGTAGAGATTACTCAGTTTACTTCTCAATCAGATATATCAAAGTTTCAAGTATTCTTTCCACTCAATCAGCACAACCTAAGCTCTTTGAAGTGGCAACTACATACTGGCTTTCTAATGACATCATATCAAAGTCTCAAAAAATTTGTCGGAATCAGATTAACTTGTATCAAAAGATTACAATAATATTTTATACAATTCAGAATTGCTCAAGGTACCTATTCATTTTACATTACAAAAAGCAGGAATGTAAAGAGAACTTTTCATTCATTCATCTTTCAAAATATAAAGATTGAGGTTACAATTATTTTCCGCTTACATCTAAGAAAGAGGACCTTTACTGACCTTATCCAAAAGATCAAATATCTGTTGGATAAGATCATCAGTAATGTCTAGTCCCTCTTTCTCGTAAGTAGGATCAGCGCCCAGGCATGGGATGGGATCCACTCCCGAGAGGTCATTCGCGGTGATCTTGCCCTCTCGGATCAAAGTGGAAGCCAAACCTTCCCATGCTCTTCTGATCCCATCTAGCCGCTCCTTCCTGCAGGGCAAACTTATTTTGTAGGCCTCCATAGCTACTGCAGACTTCTCCGCAATGGTGGCCTCCTGGTTTTCAGCGACCTTGTTCAACTTCTCTCGCAGGGCCTTATTGTTCGCCTTCAGTTGGGCTTTCAAGGCTCTTATTTTCTTACCCTATTGCTGAATTAGACGGCCCAGCTTGATCACCTGCTCCTCCATCATCTCAGTAACCTCCTTGCTGAGCTGGGTGGCTGGGGGCTGCCATCCACCTGGGGGCTGCCCAATGTTTCAAAATATCGGAATGCACTACCCACCTTCTCTCAACTATTGTGCCCGATGTTTTGAAATATCGAAACACACTCTCATTCCTCAACTATCATTTCCCGACGTTTCACCTGTTTGACGGAACATCGTGGACGACGATAGTTTGTTTTGTCTTGCAGAAATCTTTGTCTTTTATTTGCTGCTTAGGGATTTTATCCTATGCTTTATGCCTTCATTTACTTATGAATTCTTATTCTTTTCTTTTTGATAATCTCATAGTATCTTTTCCAAACAAAAGAGAAAGGAAATAAAATATGGAAAACACAATAAATAGAATTTGTCTAGTTAACAAGTTTTCAAAGAATATACTTTCATTCATAGCAAAACTTGTAATAATTTACATTTTCATGCACCCTCACATATTTTTTTTTCTGAATATAGGATTTCAGGGATTGTTGGAGGAGAATGCGAATCAGCTGGGTGTCGTCCTGGTTTTATCCTTGGGCAACGTGTCCACCATTGCGACGGTTCGCATGCTAGGACCCACATTAATGTTCGCGCCTTATAATGCGGGAGGCTGATGTTAATGTGTAGTTCCAACGCTACATCTCAGCTATACACATGACACCTCGAGAGGCACGCTAATCCTTTATCATGATGATCTCCCACCTAATTAATGGGCTTTACTTTTGCAGGTCTCAATCCTCGACCCCGACGATTCAGCCTTCCCAAACCTCATCGACGAGGATTGAGCTACAATAGTCCCCTAACATCGGGCAAGATGGTTCGAGACCTCCCCAAACATCGGCCACGATGTTCCGGCCACGATGTTTCGACCACGAGATTTGGTATCGTCGAGCACGAGGACTGTCTAATTTGATCATCCATTGCCCTTTTAGAAGAGCTATGCCTTCGGTACCGATGATCAGCTCTTGCAATAGTATCGACGCCAACATGTGGTCCAAGTCGTAGCTGTCGCGCCCCTCCAGACTGACAACAGTACAATCCGTACACGCCAAGCCGCCACACTCTGTACACGTTTCATACTTGGAGTTTGCTACCTCAGCTAAAGTCAAATCGCTGAAGAGAGGAAGCCGCCCTCCTGACAAGATAACTCCAGCTTGCCCTATACTCACAGTCTGCAGACTATCATTGCAAGCTAACTATAAATACTCCTGAACGAGCTTCAGGCGAGAGGTTGGATCCGCCAGACCTCTTCTCCCCTGCTGTTTTCTCTCTTGTACTGAGCCCAAGCGGCTCTCTTTCTTGAGATATAGTGGAAAACATCAAGCTAATCCAATGAACATAGGAGATTTCCTCTCTAAACCACCTTAAATCTTTATGTGCTTTTTTGGATGCTTTTCTTTCTTAGTTAAGCCTTAATCACCAGGCTTAGCCCTCTGCATACCACTGTCTCTCGGGACCCCTACTTCTCACGTCAACAACTAGAATATGTTCATGTAACAAGAAATGCAGCATTCCAGCTCCAAGGAAGTCAAAAACATGGTAAAATCACTAAAGCATCATGTGAGAATTAATGTTCGCGATATAAGAATTTGATTCTGTTGGAAAATTTTATAAGGAGAAAAAGGGAGAGGAAACTCAAACTAATTGCTGCAGATTGAAGGGAAATCAGAATACTATCATTAACATGAAGCATTACAATTTAAAGCTTAAAAATAACAAATTCCTAAAAAATAGCCATGATAAACTGAATAACTAACTCCTAAAAATAAGGAACAAACTTGACTCAATCAAACTCTAACAAATTCAGCAGTCCTAAGCATGTATTCCAACAGATTCATATGAGTAAACCTCTCAAGAAAGCTCAAAATGAAGAAGAGGAGGAGGAGGAGAGACTGCTGAACCTTGGAAGGTCGCACCGATTAGCTTTCCATCGCCACTTGGTGTAAAGCCAATCGGGCCTGCCGTTTTCCGCGCCGCAGAAACCCTCATCCATAAAGGGGCAATCCTTCGACTGATAAAGCGGGTGTACCCTTCTTCTTCCCAAACCCATTTCCCCTCAGACAGATCGCACCATTCTCCTCTTCTTCCCCTTGCTCCAAACCCGGCGCCGCAGCTAGGGACAGCGACTCCGGCGACGACCACCTCGCGGTAGCTGGACCAGCGTGGGCCGACGACGAACAGCGAAGCGGCCGCGAAGAACAAGATGCAGGGGGGCTAGCGCCGCCCTCCCAATGGAGCATTTCACCTAAATCCTCCGCCCTGGGGTAACGCCACCCCCATCAACGGGCAAAATGTCTACTATTCTTCAAGCTGGGCTTTTCTTCAAATTGGAGAAGAAGAGTTTAATTAGATTAGTGTAGATTGTATATAGTTAGATGGGGTCAGATTAGAGTAATCTATTTATAATGTTTGCTGATCAAGTTGGCAAGTCAAACCGTCCAGTTTATTAATCGAGTTAAGTTGTAGTCATTAATTATAACTCATTTTAATGATCAAGTTAAATTGAGCTATTTGGGTCTTGTTGATCCCAACCCACCAACCTATTTTCAGGAATGGCAACGGGACGAGTTTTGGGTTAGATTTATAAATACTTATACCCGTCCTGCTATATATTATTCATTACCCATAACCGCCTCATACCCGTTTTTGCCCCGCCCCGCTCCATTTCCTCACTAATGTTGATGAAAATTGAATTATTTAATTCTATTTGAAACAACAAAAATAGTAGTCACATTGTGATTATTACACTATGAAAGTAAGGTCTTACATTTCTTTATTTTCAATGTACTCTTTTTATTTGATTCTATATAAGTCTATATAAGAATAGAAAAAAATATATGCATAATGGGGCGGAGTGGATTATGGGTCTCGAGTAAACTTTAAGTACTCATACCCATCCTATTAGGGGAGGGTTGAGGTAGTTTAATCGGGTACGGGTACAAATTGCCACCCCTACCTATTTTACAACTCTTATTATTAACTAATTTTTTTATCAAAAAGAATTTTTAAAATAAAAAATCTTATCAAAGAAAAAGAAATATAAATATATTTTTTTAAGTCAATCACGGTCTGCTCTCCTAGCCCAATAGGAAAGGAGTTTGCTTGGAAAGCAGAAGGTCTTAGATTTGAACCACACTATTATTGAGAAAAATAGTAACTCGTGAATGGCTTGAGTGTGGCTATCACTGGCTTAATATTATTGCTCTGTTTAACATAACTTCAAGTGGTGTGTCAGTATCGAGAAGAGATTGGATTCAACTTATGGGCATTAAAGACACAATATAATAAGTAAATTAGTTGTATTTTTTTTCACCAATTTAAGTTTTTAGAAGAATTGATAACATCAAGAATCTTAACAATTGGTATTAGAGTATATCTTAGGTTCAAATTTCGATAATACGCTAAGTGACTAGATGGTCTAGCATTGCTTAACATAACTTTGAGTGATATACTATTATTGAAAAGATATTTGTTGACGTGAGATGTAGGGGATCCCAAAAAGAGAGAGAGTCCTAAGAGACAACGGCGCACAGAAGAATAAGCCCGTCAGTCAAAGCTTAAGAGGGAGAGAGAGAGTTTGGGGCATCCAGAACAGCACACAGAGAAATTTAAGGTAATTCAGGGAGGAAATCCCTACGTCCACCGGGCGATCAGCGAAGAAATTTTACTAAAGAAAAAAGTAGCCGTGAGAGTTAATACAATATTTGGGAAGGAGAGAGAGAGAGAAAGCTCTTCAGTTGGAGCTCTAATACAGTGAGAATGGGAGAACTAAGGAAGTTGCTTGCATTTTGGCCGCTCTTGTTGATTCTCTCCTCCTGGATATATCCTGTTTGAAGACTGTTCAAGGGTATTTATAGGCGATAGATTGTACAGCTTTGTCCTGGTTTTCCGGAGAAAAGGAGGTGAACAAGCTCTGAGCTCGCGCAGCTTGTCAGCCGGTGGAGGGACCGAAAGCAGCAACAGGGGAGCATGATCTTTTAATATTGGTACTACTTCTAGGGATCCATGACATCTGGCGTGGTCGGGCCATACTGACGGTGAGAGGCACAGCTGCGTAACATTGTCATCGATGTTAGCAGGGATGATCCTGGTTCGTCGTGGACGGAGCTTGATTGAACCCTCGTGGCCGAGGTTTGACTGAGGTCTGAAACCTGTGAGAACAGATAAATGAATTAGCAAATAAATAAAGGCTAAATGCTAGCTTGACGCCACGTGTACGGCAGGGATGTAGCGTTGGAACCACGTATTAATAATATTAAATTCAACTCATGAGCACTGGACATATAATATAATAAGTGAATTAGTTGAGTTTTTCCTACGAAAAAAAAATCCTTAACGGGCCCACCACATTAGGTCTGAATCTTAGCTGTGGGCCCGCTTTTGCAAATGAGTGAAACTGTAGGTCAAACGGTTGGTCTCTTTAGAAAAACCCTCGCCTGTTGGCTGTTCCTTTCCTCTCTCCTCTGTCTATTTATATATAAGGAAAAACCCTCGCTTGTTCTTCTCTCTCGCTCTCTCTCTCTCTCTCTCTCTCTCCTCTGCCGCTATCGACCTTCATTAACCGTAACTCATTCGGTTCTCCGATTTGATTTCTAACGTGCTGTGGAGTGGGACTGAATCCCCGATTTCTCTGGGATCTACTTCGTTTAATTGTGGTTATGCGGATTTCATGTTGATCTCTGCTCCTTGGTGAGATTGATTTCGATTTATTTGAGGTTTCGTGAAGATTATCCACTGGTACTCTTACTGAAAAATTTAATCTTTTTAAGCGAAAACTTGTAAATAGGGAGCTTTTGATGTTTCTATCAATACCAGTCTTCCTACTCGATTTTTTCCTCATTGAATTTGGTCCCTTCATCAAATTGATTTAGTTCCCTGCGAATGAAATTTGGTAAAATCTTGGTAAGCTTAGAGTACCACTGTAAACGTATGCTTGATTTATTCCTATCATATTTGCCATTTTTTCATGTCATATTGATTTTGGTATGGTGAGCATACACATATCAATTTAGCAAATTGTGAATTTCCATCCAATTTTATTGCAGTATGGTGCATATCTTCACTTTAAATGGCTAGTCTTAGTTTTGAGTTGTTCTGAACTCTCTTTGTTTTCCATTGTTATGCTTAGCTAGTTGAAGAGGAAAATATGTCCAATCCTAATGTTCGAGCAAATTGAATTTTTTTTTCCTGGAATTTAAACAATGTTGGAGATGCTTGTTTTGCATAAAATCACCACCAATTAAGTGGTAGATGCTGGATGCGACAAGAAGCTTTAATCCCAAACTTGTTATGGCCAACCATATGGATTTCTCCTCCATTTAGGCTTATTTAAAGCAACGAACTTTAGTAGTGTGAGTCAAGATCATGTATAATGGGCATATATATATACCACACTAATTTCGGCCTTTCCTTTCCTCTCTTTGCTACTCTGACTTGCTCCACTACAATTTGTTGAAATTCAAATAGTGATAAAGCATTATACTTCCACCCTTTAAGACAAAGATCTGGTTGTAATTCCACTCACCTCTTTCATTGATCTTGGAACTGATGAATTCATTATGTAATTCTTCTATTAAATATGCTACTATTTTCTTTTTTGTCCATTCTATATTCTATTGGATGAGCCTTATTTGTTTCAATTCCTATTCTATATAGTCCGTGCTCTAGAGACTAGAATAAATATCTGAAGAGGTAGAATCATTTTGATTGAGATGACAGGACCGTTCTTTGTGATTCTACATCTTGGAACCAAGCCAATTTTGGAGCAGCTTTGTGACAAAGAAACCAACCAGCAAAAAGCATTAACGATGCATCTGTTTACTGACTTATACATCTCCATGTATTCCATGAACATTTTCTATGATCTCTTATGTGCATGTTGGTAATATCTTCAAAACAAGTAAAACCAATTGTTCCACCTTTTCAGTTGCTACCTGTTTAGAGTTAATTTTTCTTCTTCTTTTCTTTGCCAGATGATGAGTTCTGTGATGGAAACACCAGATGCTACTGGCTCTGAGATTAATGAGGAGAAGATAAATGAGATGAATGGGGCAGTGCTTGTAGATAATGAAGGACATCAGGTGCGGAAATTATCTCAACCTAGTAAAAGTGCTTGTAGCTTCAACAATAGCATTTGCTGTTTGTTCTTTTTGTGATTTTGCTTGTTTGATCACCTTGATGATGGAGATTGTGTGGAAGAATTGTTACAAAATATTCTCTTTAATAATATTTGGATGTTTTGCTATTTTGGTGGAGCTTATTTTTGTTTCATTTATATTTGGTATCTTTTTGATTTTATATATTTTTATTGTTTTTTTAGTTTTTTTTTCTTTAGTACTCTATAGAATTCTATGAACTAAACGAAGTATGTTGCCTCAATGCCTCCCCAAGATCTACTTTTGTTCCCTTCCTTCCCTCTATTCTCTTCTTCTCACTTTCTATTCCTCCTTTTCTTTTCTTTACAACTCTACCTGTTCTAATAGCACTAGTTCCTTACTCCAGGAGATGGTTAATGGTTTTGAGAAGGAGGAGACAAAGGGGACAGTTGTTCATGATAGCAATTTTGATGTCAAGACACCTTGCATAGGAATGACATTTAAGACCTATGACGAAGTCTCGAATTTCTATAAGCAATATGCTCTACATGTAGGGTTTGGCGTGACGGTCAAAAAGTCATGGTTTTCAAAATCTGGGGTATGCAGGAGATTGATTCTCGTATGTTCAAGGGGGGGTAGTGGACGCGCAGATGCATGTTATAAAGCAAGACTCACTGCAAAAACAAACTGTGAGGCTATGGTTGGTGTAAGGATGTGGGATGATGGCTTGTTGCACATAGTTGAAACTAATCTTGAGCATAATCACCCAGTCAGCCCATCAACAGCACAATCTCTAAGATGCTACCAGAAGATGTTGTGCAAGGTGAGTCCTATACAGTCTGCTGGGCATAGGAATTCACAAGTTATCGGCAAGGATTGTGGATATGCAGCTCAAATTGGGAGGCTCAAACTTGGAGAAGAGGATGCTGCAGCCATTCATGAATTTTTTGCTCGCATGCAGAACAACAATCCAAACTTCTTTTACTCGGTGGATTTGGACCAACATGGTCGTATGAGGAACTTATTCTGGGCCGACGCAAGGTCCAGGGAAGCATCTCGGTATTTCGCCGACGTTTGTACTTTGGATTCATCCTGCTTGACCGAGAATTATGATTTGCCTCTCGTTGTATTCAGTGGAATGAATCAGCATGGTCAAATTGTTCTGTTGGGTTGTGGGTTGTTGTCAAATGAAAATGTTGAGACATACATTTGGTTATTTAGGACTTGGTTAACTTGCATTGCGAGCAGCCATCCTAATGCTTTCATCACAGACGACTGTAAGGCCATTCAAAATGCAATCGTGGATGTGTTCCCTGAGATCCGGCATCGCCTCTGCTTATTTCACATATTTAAAAAATTTCCTGATAAATTAAAAGGAAGTGCAGATTTCATGGCGATTAGGAAAGCATTGAAGAAAATTGTATATAATTCTTTGGAACGCAATGAGTTCGAAGAGAAATGGATGAAAACGATCGGTGAATATGGACTACAGGACAACGAGTGGCTTAATGCATTGTACGAAAATCGGCATTCATGGGTTCCTCTTTTTCTCAAAGACACATTTTGGGCAGGCATGTCTGTTGCACAGCGTGGTGAGAGTTTAACCTCTTATTTTGATGGATTTGTGTTTCCAAGGACTACTATCAAGCAGTTTCTTGGTAAATATGAGACAATCATTCAAAGTAAGTACAAGAAAGAATCACAGTCTGATTCAGAATCATTCCACAAGGCTCCTTTGATAGTATCAAAATATTACATGGAAGAACAACTATCCAAGCTTTACACTCTTAATATGTTCAAAAAATTCCAAGATGAGCTAAAGGCCACCATGTATTGTCATGCTTCACCAATTAAGATAGATGGGCCTCTTCAAGTCTTTGAGGTCAAAGAATGTTCATACATTGAAAACGGTAGGAGGACAGAGAGCAAGGATCATGAAGTTTGTTTCAATTTAGAAGATCTTGCAGTTCATTGCATATGTGGTTTCTTTCAGTTTAATGGAATTCTATGTAGACATTCATTGTCCGTGTTTAAGTTGCAACAAGTATTTGAAATTCCACCTCAATATATTCTAGACCGTTGGAAAAAGGATTGTAAGAGATTGCATCGTTTGGCTCATTATACTGAAGATGTAATGCCAAATAACATATTGGGGCGTTATGATTACTTGTCTAGGCGTTTTCTTCAACTTGTAGAAATTGGCTTCTTATCGGAAGAGAGGTTCCAGGTGGCATTGAAGCTAATGAGAGAGCTAGAGATATCTCTTCTGGATGACCTGGAATGCCGAGACAAGCAGCCTAGGCTTCTCTCTTTCGAGACTCAAACTAGTCAATGCATTCACGATCTACTTTCGTCACAATTTGGTATCTCGAAGGTTAATAAGAGTCCTAGTTCTTTGCATGCCAAGCGAAGAGGTAGGCCACCTAAAAAGATTAAAGAAGCTAATGTAGAGATGTTAGTCCATGCAAATAAGGAGCAGGTAATTGTTTTTTAGAGGCATTTGGAGAACATAAATAAAAAAGTAAAAAATAACATTAGCTATCAAACTCCTAAATCTTGCTACTTTGTAATATGATATGAATTACCCTTCATTTAACTTCCATTTATGATGCTTAGTATTTTCTGTTCAGGGTTCAATTATCAAGTTAATAATCAAGTGTTTTAGAAAATTTAAGTACATGTATGGTGTTTACACATGAACAGTACATTTTGTACTGGAATAAAAAAAGAAGTCTGACCATTATGTGAGAGTATAAATTGAACCTGAAAGTGGTAGTTTGAGCTTCTTCAATGAAGTAGAGCTGTTTTTGATATTGTATTTACTTTTGTAGAGATATTTATATATATGTGAATTATATGATTTGAATATTTTTTTCTTTTTGTTTTTGGTTATTATTATATGTAACAATATTTGTTTAGCAAGTTTCTTCATCAATGACCAGGATTTTCTAAGATCATCTCTGCTTGGAAATGACAACCATATTCTACAAGCTTCCTCAGCTGCTTCACATCTTGATGCACATGCTGCATCACAAGGAGGCATTGATTTAATGGTTTCTCATGTCTTTTTTTTTCCTCCTCTTCCTTCACTATGTAATTGTGAGCACCAAGATCAGTTTACTCCTTTTTTTTCAACCTTTATTTTTTTCAGGAAGAAGTTAATCCAAATGATATGTCATTTGGTACACATTTTGGTGTTCATGTTAACCATCAACACCTGATGGGAGGTCAAGAAAGCATGCAACAAAGTCACTTAATGCAGACAAAGGTGCCTTTTTTCCCCTACATTTTTGGTCTCTTATTTTTTAAGTTTACCTTGGATTGCATGCTTAGTGCTATTAGCATCCAGTACAAGTTTAGATAGATACTCGGGATATATATTTTCTGGGAAAGTTAACACACCTGCCACAATGAACAAGCTAATTTACATATTTCCCATCGAATCAGATGAAGACTCACATATTATGGTGTACGTAAAATTACAATGACACGCCATGCCATTGTTACTTTATGCACTATGCTTAACCCATCATTTAATTGGTGAAAGATCTAAATTGTTCGAAATAAAGATAAAACAAATCTTTTCCTTTCCTTCCCCAGCCTCCTCTAGTCATGCATCTCACCGATCGCCACTCCCCTTCTGCCGTAATTCAATCTCTCTCTGTCTCCTCCCGCCAGCATTCAAGCCCCTCATCTCCAAAAGAGATAGAGAATCTTTAGCATCAACACCCCACCGCCTTTTCTTCTTCCTTCTTCCTTTGTAGCTACCCTTTCACCCCTTTCCCCCATTGCCTGTGTACAAGTTGTCGGCAAAGAAAAGCTGGCATCTCACTAGAAATTGGAGGTGGTTACCGGTGTGGATGGTTTTGTACAAAACCCTAACTCTAAATCCAATGACATATCTTGTAAAATTTGATGAAAGTTGTAACAAAATATTCTCTCTTTTTTTTTTAAATTATGATGACAACAGAAGTTAATGCTGGTGTGCATATGTGATATAAACTTGGTTTATGGTGTACGAAAAGTAATTCAGCTAGAGTTAATGAGAAATGTGTAAATTAGGTAGTTTACTGTGGCATGTACATTATCACCCCTAAATTTTATTTTATTATTTCTTGGCAAATTTCCATGCATTGATAATGTTTACTTATGCTCATCAGTATGACCAACAAGCCTTCCAGAATCCAGCAAGGATGCAGTGGCTTTATCAACAGAATTATCAGGTCTTTACCTACCTTGTATTTATTTTTCTTTCTATATGCCTTTTTACTGTGTTTAGGTCTAAGTATTGTTGTGGGCACCATATTAGGTTTTCCTTGCTGACCTAAAAGTTACAAAAAATCAAATCAGGAAATAGCCCTTTCTTTTTATAGGGTAAATCTGTTGAATGTCAACTTTAGGAGTTTCATAGTTCGAGATACACCTTTAATCGTTAAGCAGCATATTGACTATTGTTATTGGCACAACGATTAAGTTTGCATTACTGATTCCTACGAGTTGCAATACTCAAATTTCAGAAAATAGTTATTTTGTTTTTAGACTTCGTTGTTTGTTTGGAGTTTTTTCTTTTTTCTTTTGGATTAGAAAGAAAACATATGTTGTTTCATATGTATGAAGTAAGATATTTATTTTAGTTAATGTTTGGATCTACGTAGGATGTGAGATAAATTTGATTTTTTTATTGAAAAATGTGTAGTTTTAATGATTAGATTTGTGTAGGATGTGACAATTTGATTTTTTTTTTTAATTAAATTTTGTGTTGGATGTGAAATAGATATAAAAGATTAAAGAGGTATATTAAATCTATGCACATAAAATCTCCTTATAGCTCTTATTGTTTTGTCTCATAGCACTCGGTACATCATTGTTACAAGTGTAGTCTTCTATCGAGCATTGCTTTTGGTTTGACAGTTATGTTTCACCATATTGTTACTTGCATGTCATTAAAAATTTAACTAGAAAATGGCCTTTTTATATTGTTAATCTCTGTAAATAAACTTTTCTTAGCCTTAAACTAGTAGGAATTTCATGGTTTGAATGAATAGGAGTCTTGCAAAAAGGTTTATTCTGCTTTTCTACTGCGGTGAACACTATTACTATTGTGTGTGTAAGGAGTCACAAGAATCAAATTCGAAAAAGCATCTTATAGCGGAGTGCAAATATGTCAATTCGCCATTGATCTCATATTGTTTGAAGTCTCATGGTATTATGTAGCTAAAAAAGTTTCTCTTTTTCTGAAAAGGCTTTAAATATATTCGAGAACTAAAGTGACGAAAGATTTTGACGTACTCCAATCACTCAAAAACTTCGAAGAAAAATCTACTATGAAAGAAAATTTGGTAGAGAATAGCATGTTGTGCTGTACTTTGTTCGAGTTCTAAGCCATGTGATAAAAGTGCAGGAGGCACATATCGCTCGAAGGACAGGATAGAAGAGGGGGAAGGCAACGTACTGGATTTATTCCTTTCAATGAGGAGAAAAGCTTGCTAGTGATTTTGGGTTTCAAGTATGAAAAATTGTTATTTGACATGAATGAAGGCAATAAAACTAGAATTGAGAGTTGTGGAGGTGCATATATGAGCTATAAAATCTTTTGTACTAAGCACTAAGATTCACCATTGAAACTCGAATCTGTGTAAAATTCTATCTTTGAAATGAGAAATTTTCCCAGTTTTGGAGAAATAAAGTTGTTGGTTATATTGTAAGTCGTGTGGAATATAAAATAAAGTTAATTTATTTATATTAAAATTTAGGTACATGAAGAATAAAATTAATATTTTATTATTTGAATTAATGTATGAAGAACTTAGGGGAAAAAAAGGTATAAATAGCATGGATTTGAGATCTTTGTCTCTTTAAAACATTGCACTTGGGTCTATATGGTTGAAATTTGATGCTAAATAACTCGGCTTATTTTTGGCTAACTTTCGGGCTCGTGCAACCGTGGGTTCTCACACTTTTCACATAATTTTTTTTAGGTGTCTATCGTCAGCTTGTACAAGATTTTACAAGAATATTTCTGCGTTTCTCCTCTGAACAAAAATTTATCAGCTTTTTAATGTTTTTTTTTCCGTCAAAGTTTCATAATTATTTCTTGGGTAAATATCATCTCATTCTTTGAGAGTTTATAGTATTGAAAATCTTTTATCTGGGTTTGTATTTTTAAAATGTTTCACAAAAGCTCTTTTGTTAAAAAATAAATTGAATACGATGAAAATTACTATGCTATCATCGTCTTTTCTCCCACTCTCGGTCCCTGCACAGGGGCGTTGCTGCGCCCGTGCGTCGGGGTTGTGCAATGGTGCATAAGAGTGTTAATATGGATTGAAGATCGAAAATCGATCGAAAATTGAATCGATTTTAGATCAAATCAAAATTGAGTCAATCTAAACGAGTTAACTAATGAGCCAAAAGTTTGGCTCGGTAATGATTTTGAGCCGGGTAGGCTCGGCTCGATTTAACTCAAAATCTGTTCAAATTAAAATACATTTTATATTATTATATATATATATATATATATTATAAATTGAGCCGATCTCGAGCTGAATCAAGTCGAGCTTATCCGGCTCGAGATATTCGAGCTCGAAAATGAATCGAAATCGGCTCGAAGTCGATTGGAATCAATTTGAGCCGGCTCGAAGTCGAACCCAATCGACTTTGAGCCGATTTTGAGTCAATAGAAATGTGATTAATCAAATTTCGAGCTGATATTAGTTCGGCTCAAAATCAGATCGATAACAGCACTAACGGTGCAAACGACCACCGCTGTGAGTGCAGACACAACACCACCATGCCATGTGCGGGAACGAAGCGTCGCCCTCGGCACACAAGCGCAGCACAGGCATGGCTTCGCGGCTTTGGCCTTCCGTGCCTGGGCCGTGCTTCCTTTGTGAGAGCAGAAGAAAAAGGGAAATTAATTAAAAACGGATAGAATTCATTATGAGGAATATGATTGAAATATTTATGTGAAACTTAATTAAAAATGGTTTGAATGATTCAAGCACCCAATTTTTTTTTTTAAATTATGAAACTATATTGGAGATGTGACAATTGATGATCAAATTGTCAAGAAGAGTGAGCGCTTTAGATACCTTGGATCAATTATACAAAATAATGGCGAAATAGATAATAACGTTATTAGCAGGATTCAAGCAGGCTGGGTAAAATGGAGAAATGCTTCTGGTGTGTTATGCGATAGAAAAATCTCATCCAAAATTAAGGGTAAATTTTATAAAACTGCAGTAAGACCAGCGATAATATATAGTGCTGAATGCTGGCCTGCAAAGAAGAAACATACAAATAAAATAAATGTTGCAGAAATGAGAATGTTAAGGTGGATGTGTGGATATACACAAAAGGATAGAATGAGAAATGAGTATATCCGAAAGAAAGTTGGTGTTGCACCAATTGAGGATAAACTTAGAGAAAGTCGGCTTCGATGGTTTGGACATCTAAATCGTAGGCCAATTGAAGCTCCAGTTAGAAAAATTGAGTTACTGAATTTTGCCCATGTTCAAAGAGGAAGAGGGAGACCAAAGAAGACATGGCAAAAAACTATAAGGAGTGATCTTAGTTACTTAAACTTAGATAAGAATTTGGTAACTGATAGAGCGCAATGGAAACAAAGGATTCATGTAGCCGACCCCACCTAGTGGGATTAAGGCTTGGTTGTTGTTGTTGTTGTTGTTGTATAAAACTGTGATAAAAAAAACAACAATAGCGCTACAACCTGGGCAAGAGTACGGTGGACCAAGCTCCATCCCGAGCTCGATTTTGATTTCTGCAGCCAAACTTCAAACTCGAGTCTTGCTACAAAAAAATCAAGCTACAAAATGTGATTCTCATAATAATTAATTAAGGAAAGGAGCTTCTAATTAAACTTTTTCTTGATGTTATGAGATTTTCCTATTAGGAAGAGAGCACACAGCCAAGGTTATAGAGACTGCTGAGATTTTTTTCTCCCAAACATCGCAATCCCTCCTCTATTTCAGAATTATAGCGACACAAATTCAAACTCGAAACTCACTGATATCAGGTAAACTCCCTCTCCGCTGAATTGGCTGATTCTGCACTAACAAATAGATGGAACAAGAATTTCTATGCATTCTACATGCCAGATTTTCCAGAGTACATTTGTCCAATTTTACTTCTTTTTTTTTTAATACTATTTGATATTATAGATTAGAGGGAGAACAATAGTTTTTGGGTAGAAAAGAAATTAGGATTTTTGGACAAAATTTGAACCCTTCAGGCTTCATTTTTCAGGATTTATTTTCTAATGATTCCTATTTTTTGAACTTAAATATGATTTATATCAAGTTTAGCCATTTTAAGTTGAACTTGAATGTAAGATTTTTTATATGGATTGTAAAATTTCAATATAATCTTATTTTCTTCATATGGAAAGACATTATACATGGATACAAAAACTTGTAAATGATCTCTCTCAAATTAGTTCATCTCTTTATTGATGTTAAAGAACATATTTACGCATTACCTCAAATCAAAAGACCTACATGATTAATTTAAAAACTAAAAGAACCTGAATGTACATAGGCTTAAACTAAATGGTCCTAGTTGCTATTAACCCTAGATAAAATTCAACAGCTTCTAAAAAATAAAATTAATAAAATAACCGATCTACTTTACAAACAATTCTATTCAGCATCTTCCATGAATTTCAATATTGATAAGAAAATTACTTCATATTAGACATATATACCAATAAAATTATTGAAACATGTCCAAAAATTTGAAGCTTCTCAGTTAGAAGTCATTAAGAAGCAGCACACTACATACAGGATGAGAAACTAACAAAAGAAATGAACGAAAACAGGAACTCTGATACATTCTGAATAAGTAAAACAAGTAGCACCTTCATCACCAGGTAAATAATAAGAACAATAAGAAATACGCACATGAATCTTCTTAACTCGAGCATCTTCCTGTGTTCGTTATCTCGTCAGTATCTCCTCCTAGGAGGACTTCTCGATCGATGGGCACGAGGCGATCTGTCGAAGAAGTGAAAGGTTAATGGGTAGTGAGAGAAGATAGCTGGAAGCATTCATATACCGTCTAGCATCAGAACAATAACTTTGGGTCCACACTCCACGACAGCATTTATAATTGATGATAATTGCATAATAACGTTAGCGTGGGTTACATTCATCCCCTCCAACCACAGCATCTCGAAAAATGAGACACGGTCTCGGAACTACGAGGAACATCAAGCACCCTCCTGGAAGAAGGCATTCGAGGAAAGCCAAAGGACTGACTTTGAGATACCCAAGTCCTCAAGAAGAGTACAGGACCCATCACGAGGATACATGTCTTCAGGAAGCTCGAGATAGAAGGCTTGATTACAACTTGAAGGCCCCGTTTGTTTGGCTGTTGAAAATTAACTTGGTTTAATTTTAACTAAGCATATCACATCACACATAAAATTTAATATTAAAAATTAGCTTTATTTCACATCCTACACACATTACTAAAATAATAACTAACTTATATCATCCCTCACATATCACAACATAATAACTAACTTTATATCACATCCCTCACATATCCCAACATAATAATTAACTTTATTTCACATCATTCACAACTTTCAATAAAAAAATATCTCTATTCAAATTTAATTTTAATCTTGTTAAATTTAACCTTATAAACAAACAGACCCGAAGTGTAAGAACCCAACGATCACAAACTCGATTCAGGAGACTACGAGAAGCACTCTTGAAAAGGGATGTTTGAGATAAAATTTCGAGACTTGGTCTCGAAAACTTTGACAATCACAAGACATCTTTCCGAACTTAAAGATAAAAATGCATTTGAGACTAGGCCTATCAATGGATTGGATGATGACCCAATCTGATAAGAGTTTTGATTTGATTAAACCACAAAATCTGATAAGAGTTCTTACAGATTATATCGATAGACTATAAAACGTATAGTGTGATTGTTTTCATGATTTACTCATAATTTTATATTTCGTAATATATGTGTGTGTATATATATTGCAAAAATTAATTTTTATATTAAAATACTCAAATAATTTATAAAAATATAATATTTCTCTCATTTTTATTTCAATAAATTTAACATTATTCTAAATTTAACTATAAAAATACTTCAAATAACGACTTTTATTGTAAATGAATCAAATTTAAAAACCTGAGTTCTGACCAGATCTGTTTTTCGATCAGAGAGGATCCAAATCGACTATGACTTGATCCAATGTATGACCCGATTTAATATAACGGATTTGGATTCGGGTCACTGTGACATTCAGGTTTTAAAAATTTAATTTTTGATATGATGTTTTGTTAAAATATTATTTTAAGCTTATGAATAGATTATTTTTATAACTATTGATAAATCAAAATATAATTTAAAATTTATTAAAATTGATTTGAATTTAAAATAAATAAACTTGGACTTAAGTGTAAGGATTTTAGACCTATTTATAAAGGAATAAAAATCGAAGAACCAAAATACAATTTTTCCATAAATGAGATAAAATTAACACCCTCTCCCACGAGTTGCACCACCTCTCCCTTGCCCTTACCTCTCCTGAGCGCTCTCTCTCTCTCTTTAGGCATAGAAAAAAGAAAGGGCGCGACTCTCTCTCTCTCTCACTCTATCACAGCCTCTCTCTTTCTTTTTATTTCCGCCTGCTCCACCCGTCAGAGCTATTGCCGAGCCTAGAGGAAGAAGAAGAAGAAGAGAAAAAAGTTTTTTTTTCTCTCTCTCCGATTTATCTTCTTCAATTATTTTTCTATTTCATCGCAAGGCATCAAAATGATATATAAGAGGTAAGCAAAAACTCCAAATTGTTTAGTAAATTAAGTTTTTGAATTAATCAATTAATTTGATTTATATATTATTTTGTGATGCGGATAATTTTAAAAGGATGTTTGATTGGATATTTATTTTACAGTTGAATTTATACTCATTGAATTGTTAATTTATGAAATATGATATTATATATATGATGTTTAATTAAATTTCATAATTGAGAAATTGTTAAGTATATCAAATGATTTATATTCATTATGCTAAGTTAAAAGTCAAATGAATAAAAAAGAGCATAGTAATGTTTAATTAATGAGTTATTAGCTGGTGACTAAGTTAAAATGTAAATAAAGACTTATAGACTTCGGGCAACTAAGTGAAATTAATATGATGTTTTTAAGTTCGACAATGAATTAAAAGAGTTTTTTGTCACGTTTATGTTCCTTTCTATGGTTGAGTTATGTGATATGGTAACCTGCCAAATTCCGAGATGGTTGCTAATATATGTAAACAATCTGCCAAATTCGGGAATGATTGTATGTGTAACACTCCTCTGTTAGCGAGGTATAAAAGTTGCCAAGAATCTTTTGTATATGTGATGATAAAAAAAGGCAGTCGAGATATATTTCAAGAAATCAGTGCCCAAAAGATAAAATAAATAAAGAATAAAAAGGACTAAGAACATATGATTATTTGAATATTTATTTAGCATAGTTACCTGTTGTTTATAGCTATTAATTATCATATTTATATGTTATTATTGTTATTGAAAAAATCAATGTATGTCTGAGTGCAAATATTTTTATTTAGCAAATTAATGCTTATTATCTACTCAGTTTTGGGGTCGATGGACTGATGACTTTATTGGCAGGTACTGATGGAGGAAAGGACACACAAGGGGAGGACGAGCACTAAAATTAAAAAAATTTATATGTTTTAGTTTAACCTATAACTTTTATATAAAACATAATGAAAGAATGAGATTGTTGAATATAGTCTGCATATAAATAAACTTGTGATATGGCATATTTTCTATAATTCAGTTAGGTATTTTATTTATATTACTTCCGCTGTAAATTTTAAATCAACTTACAATTTTGATAAAGCTATTTGACTTGTTTTTGTTTTAACCATCCCTATGAAATAAGTTTTGTTTTGGTGGTTGCCCGAAATGGGGATGCCACAGTCGGGGTCAACCCGATCCGAATTTGATCCGTTGATAGGCCTATTTGAGACAACCTTCAAGAATGATGGTCAATGGCATAGAAGAATATTCGAGGACTGGAGCTCAACTACTTGCCTCCTAATGCGGGGAGATTACAAATGAGCGAAAGAAAGGTTCATCCTTAATATTCTAATCGAAAGCTCAAACAATGCTTGGAACTCGAACTTTGCTTAGGAACCGAAAGACTTTGGGTGGTGGTGGTTGGTGGATCAACATTGACTAGAGTTTATGAGTGCCATCTAGTGGTGACAGATATACAAGGTGCCAATGGTCGTCAAACATCAACTGGTTTCTGGCAGTGGAACAAGCGTAGCATCATGTGATGTGGTTTCTAAGATGAAGGCTCCGGCGTTGATAAAAACAGTAGAGTTCTAGCTTTTGCAGTAGTTTTTTGATGCCCCCTATCGATAGGCATCGATGAATTGATGGAGGTGTGGCTGGAGCTGATTAGTTCTGGGCTCATGTTAGAGAGAAGGAAGTGCACGATACAGGAGGTAATAATGGACACAAAAACACCACCATTTCTAAGATTTGATTTCACCTTCAAAGGAATCCCTAGAGACCAGTGAACCTAGAAGAAGAGAAATTGACTCACAATGCACTAGGGAAGCTAACAACAAAGATCCATATCCTACGGCCGGGCAGGGGACCATCACTGTTTCTTCATTATCTGCACCGCTAAATACTAGTGGTTCCAGGAGGAATAAGGATGACCTGCATGCCAACTTGCGTAATATTAAGGAGGCCACTATTGATCTTAGCAATCAGCCCCATGAAGCTTGAGGTCCAACAAGCTAATGAGGTGAGTTATTATGTTCTGTTGGTCGAATGTATTCCTCTCAAACTTGACTGGGGTGTGGTCAGAAGGTAGGGATGGACACCCCAAGATTTTGTTTAATGCAGGGCTGAAATCATAATAGATCTGTTGCTCTCACGCCAGGTGCATGACAAACTGCTGCTGAGCAGAGATCCAGTAGAAGAAAAGGCCACTGTTGACTTAAGAGAGAACAACTTCCCTCAACTCAGTGGTGGCAAGGGGAAATCGCTTGCCTTTCTTCCGCCTAGGCTAGGAAAAAAAAGAATGTGCAGACAAGGAAGCCGATAGTGGATGTTTCCTCAAGATTACTGCCTGATAGTTATTCGCGCTGAAGCACGGTTATAGAATGCATTGGTACGGTTATAGAATGCATTGGTGGGTCGGGTCTTTCGTAAATTGATCTTGTTTCATTTGCTTGTCACGATCCTTCATATGAGATGGGACCACTTGTCGAGTTTTGAAGTTATTGACCTGGGACAACTGTTTCACCCTTCATTGTAACCAAAAGGAGGAGAGGAACCTGGTTTGGACGTAAGGTCCCTGGATTGTAGTTGAGCTGTTGTTGGGTCTTCATTCCTTCTGTTACTGCTGTAATGTCATTCCATTGCATAAATATGGCTGCCAGGCCATATTCTTGGGATGCTGAGAAGATTGCTCACATTGGCTCACAGGTTGGCACCTGCTATGGATTGACTATGCTACGTCTGATGGGGAGAGGAAAGCATTTACCCGTGTATGCATTAGAATTGATCTTAGTAAACCACTAAAGGCAGAGACTTCGGTCAATGAAAGATTTGACGGGTTATTCAAAAAGTTAGTTTATGAACGCAATTTGCCTCAAAAGTGTTCAAGCTGGTCATGGGCTTGATAAATGCACCACTAGCATTGGTTTGAGTGATGGGAAGGTGTATCATGTAACCAGAATCATGGTTGAAATCAAGACTGGGAGGATCAGAGCAAACTGAAACGAAGTCACAAAAATTTATGAAATTAATGTACTATAGAGAGGTTTAGTAGTGTCCATGGAAGCACTTTGCGTAGAGAAGTCTAAAGATTAATCATGATGACAAGGAGAGAGAATTGAGTACCAAAAATAAATAAAACATGATATGCAAAAGAAATCAATGTAGCTGACATCAACTAGTTTGAGATTAGCAACTAGGGTATCTGTGCAGTTCATCCCATGTTTATTTGAAATCACCACTTTGGCCTTGAGAAAACCTAGCAATTTGGTGTCCCCAATGATTTTGCATAGTATTCTTTGATTTGATTTCATGATTGTTTAATCAATAAAATTTTTATTTCACTTGCTCCATTGACTTTTATTTGGACTTTAAGTTCAAAATTTTGTGTCCTACTTAATCTAAAATGGTTTCATGTTCAGCACAACTGAAAGATAAACTTCAGAAAATCGAGATAGTGCAGATCCTCTAGAACGTACAGAACAATGTCTTTACGCCCTTAAAGGCAATCTTGTCATAACATATAAATGTGGTTGTTTTTTAAAAAAATAAAAAAAAAGTGGTTGTTTTTTACAGTCACGTGATTCCACTAAACTGGAAGGCTCCAGAAACTATAAGATTAAGTTTCAAAAGAACTGTAAGATCGATCAAATTAATATAACTTGTGATAACATAGGCACCAAAATGGCACACCCTAAAACATGATAGACGAAACTATGATACCCTAAACACATTGAGACCAAATTGCTCTATATCCAAAAATCACTTCCAGAATTTGCATTGCAGATTACATAACTAGATATATATAGAACTTTTACCTTCCAAGTGAAGAAGCAACATATGGAGCAATTATTAAACAGAACAAGAAAAATGCACATGCATACCTTCTATTCATGGACCTGCGCTTGATAGGACCATTGCTAAATGCCCAATCAACATAAATGGTTTGAGTGAGGAGCTCAGTTCCATTCAGTGAACTAATTGCAGCCTGTGCTTCCTCCAGATTCTCGTATTCAATCAGGGCATAACCCTAATAGACAAGAGTTAAGTGTTAATTTAATTATTTTATATTTGATAATAGCAAAAACATATCACGTAATTGATGCCATGAAGTTAAATGTAAAGTACAAAAGTCATATATTGAAATAAATAAACCAGTAAAACTCTGGGACTTCAACAATGCATCAAAGAACAGGTTATTAGTGAATGGAGTTATAGAATGAAGACATAGTAGTAGAATTGAAAAATGTGATGCCAAGAAGAGATATCCATTGGCAAGGTAAGCAGTTCCAATAAGCAAGAAAACAGTCCCAATCAGCATAGAGGATTTTAGAAAGAAAAAAAAAAAATCAAACTGGCATAAAAAAAAAGAATACATTTGTCCCCTTGAATAGATGGACTGCATCTCCCACAATAAGAAGTTTGCTACATGCAGCACGCTAGAATAAGGAATAAAGAAGCCATGAAAACAGAAGAAATAGAGAAAATAAGAGAAACAAGAGAAAAGAAGGAAAGTTAAGGGACACAAGCAATTTAACGTTGAAAGCAAAGCATGTCCCCTTGGAACCAACAGATCAGATCTCCCACAATGGGGAGATCACCACCTGCAGCGCAACCAGACTAGATTTAAGCCGTAGAAGATAGTAGGAAAACAGAAGAAATGGGGTATCAGAGAAAAGAGAGAAAAAGAAAGAATGAAAGAGAACACAAGAATTTTTACATAGAAAACACCCTCCAATGAGGAAAACCAAAAAGCCTTATAATGTCATTATCTATTTCGCCATCATTTTGTATAATTGATCCAAAGTATCTAAAACGCTCACTCTTCTTGACAATTTGATCACCAATTGTCACATCTCCAATATAAGTATTTCTTTCTTGACTAAATGTGCACTCCATATATTCAGTTTTTGAGCTACTGAGATGAAAACCTTTACATTCTAGAGCATTCCTCCAAAGCTCTAGTTTCACTTTAGCTCCCTCTTTAATTTTCTCAACAAGAACTATATCATCTGTGAAGAGCATACACCAAGGCACTTCAACTTGGATATTCCAGTCATGACTTCCATAATCAAAGCAAAAATATACGGACTTAAAGCCGAGCCTTGATGTAATCCAACTGTAATAGGAAAATCCTTAGTCAAACCTCTTTGTATCCGAACACAGGTAACAACTCCGTCATACATGTCTTTAATAACTTGAATATAAGCAGTGCAAATCTCTTTCTTTTCTAAGACTCTCCAAAGTACTTCTCTTGAGACTTTATCATAAGCTTTTTCCAAATCAATAAAAACCAAATGTAAGTTTTCCTCTCTCTTTAAATTTCTCCATTAAGCATCTATAGTAGATCTACCTGGCATAAAACCAAACTGATTCTCTGATACCTTAGTATTATGGCGTAACCTTTGTTCGATCACCCTCTCCCAAAGTTTTAAAGTATGACTCATTAATTTAATTTCTTTATAATTGGCACAATTTTGTACATCGTCTTTATTCTTATAAATAGGTAGGAATGGCAACGGGGCGGGTTTGGGTCGGGTTTATATACCCATACTTCGCCCCGCTATATATCATTCATTACTCATACCCTGCGCCCATACCCGTTTTCGCCCAGCCTCCGCCGCGCCCCGCCCCGCCGCTTCTAATTTTCATAAAACCCGTACCCCGCCTCCGCCCTGCCCGTTTTCCTCCACTCAGTTTAATGAAGATCGAATTATTTTATTCTATTTGAAACAAAACAAAAGTCGTAATCACCATGGTGTTAGTGACATTTTCTATAGGAAACCATTTCCTTGTTAATGTATAATTAATGTAACTAAGAGCAGGAATAATAAAAAAACTTTCCATATAACATCTCTTCAACATTACCAACTTCCTGTTAGCTATGTAATTTCCTATATAAGCAAGCATATTTTCTAGCTCTTTTTGTCGACAATCTAAAAAGATAAATCAAATATGATCTGGTATGTTAATACAGACCTTGGCAAATGGCACATGTTCCATTGAATTTAAGAGCCAACGTGAAAATGTTCAACTATCACAAAAGAAAAACTTTACAGTAAGAGTACATGCATTCTTCTTTCCAAAGGACTATTTTTATTTTAGGTATTAAAATTTAAAATATTTTAAATTTTTAAATTTTTTAAAATCGATGTACGGGGCGGGACGGGGCGGGGCGGGGCGGGGCGGGTGTTCCGGGTAAAATTTGAGTACTCATACCCGTCCCATTAGGGGCGGGTCGGGGCGGGTTTATCGGGTACGAGTACAAATTGCCACCCCTATAAATAGGTACTAATACACTCTTTTTCCATTCATTTGACATCCTTTTAGTTTTCAAAATCATATTAAACAATCCAGTGAGCTAAGAAACTCTTTCATCTCCTAAGCACTTCCAAACATCTATTGGGATGTTATCTGGTACTACTGTTTTTTTATGCTTCATCTTCTTTAAAGCTTTTCAGATTTCAGCTTTACTAATACGTCAGATGTAAGAGTAATTTTTACTTTCTTTTGGGGTGCTGAATTCCGTAAGATCAATTGAATTTTCACAACTTTTATTGAAAAACTGTTGAAAGTAGCTCATCCATCTTTGATATCTTCTTCTATGAAAAGTACTTTTTGATCTTCATCTTTAATATATTTTACTTTAATTAAATCTTTAATTTTTCTATCTCTTACCTTGACAATCCTATATAATTGTTTTTCTCTTTCTTTAGTGTCTAGCTTCTTATATAAATCCTCAAGAGTCATTTTTCTTGCTCCTTCTTTACATTGCCTACTGCTTTCTTAGATTCTCGTCGAGCCACTTTATATTTCTCTTACTTATCCTTATTTTTGTTTTTAAACCAATCTCTATAACAAATTTTCTCCTTAATTTTTTTCTTATACATCATCTTTCCACCACCAAGTATTTTTATTATTTGGAATCATTCCTTTAGATTCTCCCAACACATCCTTCGCCACTTTATAGATACAGTTAGCAACTGTCAACTACATAAGATCAATTTCCCCGTTAATGTTCCATTACCCAAGTTTTAGAACCTTCTTCTTAAATATACATCTATTCTCATTTTTTAGATTCCACCATCGAGTCCGAGGATAGGATTTCGACTTATTATTTCTTCTCCAATACTTTATCTCGAAATCTAAAACCATTAATCGATGTTGGGTAGTCAAACATTCACTTGGAATGACTTTACAATCTTTACAATCTAAGCGATCTCGTTTCCTTATAAGAAAATAATCAATCTGAATTCTTGAAGTTCCATTCTTGTACGTGATAACGCTCATCTCTCTTCTTGAATAAAGTATTAACAATTATAAGATCATATGCTAAGAAAACTCTAAAATTGTTTTACTCTCCTCATTTATCTTTCCAAAACCATATCCACCATGGATGCTATTAAATTCTTCATCAACACTCCAATATGTCTATTTAAATCTCCTCTAATAAATAATCTTTCCTCTTAAGGTATCTCTTGTATTGACTTTTCTAAATTATTCCAAAATTTTTCCTTTATGCTCACGTCTAAACCTACTTGGGGAGCATACACACTTACAATGTTAATAATCATTCCATTGATTATAATTTTTAAAGCCATAATTCTATCACAATTTCTCTTAACTTCCACTACGTGATCCTTCAAGCTCTTATCCAGAATTATACCCACTCCATTCTTATTTTTATTCTTACCAAAATACCAAAGTTTAAAACCTAAGCCATCAATTTTCTTAGCTTTTTCTCCAACTCATTTTGTTTCCTACAGGCACAAAATATTAATCTTTCTATGAATCATAATATCCACCAACTCCATTAGTCAGGCTGCCTATATTCCAAGTTCCTAATCTAATCCTACTGACTTGAGTTCTAGTATGATGGACTAGCTTCTTTACCCGCATTCGTCCATGATGTGGAGACCCTTGCTCACTTTTCACTACACCCGTGCGCCGATACAACGGCTTTTGCCCATTTTTTTATTATATTCAGGCAATATAGTGCGTCGCTTCTAGGGAACGCTCTAAGTTTAGCGTAATTTTCTAAAAGATTCATGTCATGATTGATTCGACAAGTTTTACGCTAGCTGTCGACTGCCTAACGCAACCCTCCGCGTTTCTCATCTTTTGATCTATGAAAAACAAAATTGTATAGAGAGGGACAACACTTAGCTTCTTATTTACATAACATACAGAAGAAAGGAGGATTGGAGGAAGAATACATGAGAATGGTAACATGAGGTTGATTTAAGGATTGCTTTATTCTCTTGAAGGAGGTTTCTTCAAGCCTTGTGGGAGAAGGTCAGGAGGGAAAAGGATAACTAGGAGTCTTCTTTTCTACCCATGTTAGGAGGCTAATCTGGACCTAACCCAAGTGCTCTGTAGAAGGAGCCTCCTGGACTAGTTAGAAGTCTTATAGTGAGAAATATAAAGCCTCCTAAGAACCACATGATAGGGCCTGAGAAGGTTTTGGATCTCCTTTAGGTTCTACCCCTTTTCTATAGTAAGAAGTGTTTGTAATTGCAGAAGCTTCTATGTCGGGATGATGGACAATATCTGTCCATCAAAGATTTTGAGATCTTCTAGTAATGATGTACCACCTATATATTGGCTATTGTGCCAATGGTAATTGTTGACGTAGGATGTGGGGATCCCAGGAAACACCGAAGAAGAGAGAATTCCGGGAGAAGGCGGCGCGCAAAGGGGGGGTGAACCTGTTAGTGGAGACTCAGGGAGAAGACTCTGTCCAAGACAACCAGAAAAGCACACAGAGATTTAAGGTGGTTCAGGGAGAAAATCCCCTACGTCCACCGATCCGTCAGCGAAGAAGTTTCACTAAGTGGGAAAAATAACCCTCAGACAGGGCTTGTACAGTGCTTTGTTATAAAAAAGAAGAAGAAGATGAAGAAGAAGAAAAGAAGCTCCTCAGTTGGAGCTCTGGTACAAAAGAATGAGAAAACTAGAAATCTCAGAGCCCCAGTCTTTCTCTGCCTTCCTTTTCTTTTTTCTCCCTCCTTTTTTTTGTGGCTGGGACTGTTCAGCGGTTTTTATAGCCGTTGACATGCGTAGCTCCACCCGGGTTTTCCGAAGGAAAGGTGATGGGTGAGCTCTGAGCGCCGCTTGTCAGTCACTGGAGAAGTCCGCAGCTGTACGAGGAAGATGACATCCTTTAATGCTGGTACTTTCATGGGGAAGAGCAGGGTTTCACTGTACGCGAAATCTGCCTGGCGGTTAGGTGAAAAGTTTGATTGTGACAGTGCGTTACCCATCGTACCCTCCGCGGCCCCGAATGTTACTTGTGGCATGATCTATTTGGAAACGTTTCTGTGGTCTGCATCGGTATTTGAGTTGAATCCTCCTTTCGTGCTTCCGAGGTTTGACCTGGCGGTCAATAGTTCCTTGTGCCAAAACTGGAAGAGCCTTGTATTTTTGTCAAGCAAAATTCAATCAATCAACGTACAGACCCGTCAGGCTCCACGCGTTTTTTCTGTCGGCCAGGATGCAGTCGACATAACCACGTGTTTTAACATCACGTCCCCCGCTATTGTCAGGGCTCCATATAGCGAATATTAATTATTGGGTCCTGATATGCGAACCCGTCTTCGAGGTGTTTGGACGCGCTCTGGCCCCAAAGGTCTTGCCAAGTTATAGAGATTTGAGATGGCGGAGCTTGCTTTTTTGCTTTGACATTCCCATCCTTTTTTTCTGTCTTGCTTGAGTTTCTGAAAGGATAGTGGAGAGCAATCCACAAAGATGGCCCCGCGAGAGGAAAGGAAGAGTATAGACTGTTCGCCATTCAATCGACCTCTCTGAAGAAAAGAAGCCGGTCTTTCTCGTGTGGAGCATCAGTGAACAGGATGCCCCTCCAGAGAAGAAGACTGCCGGGAGGCAGGCGCACCTTTGGAGGTAAGAGCACCCTGATCGGCTAGGGTTGCCGGTGCCCTGGTACAGACCGTTGGAGTCTCTCATGCCTGGTTTTACCTGTGGTTAGTGTTGCTGAAAGCCGGCAGCGGTGGTGGTAGTCTTCTGATTCTTTCGGTTAAGCCACCTCCGAAAGCTAAGGGAGTTAAGGAGGTGGTTTTTGATAGGAGAAAAGCCAGTTGGAGAGAAGTTTGGCTTATCAGGGAAAATCTTTATGCCCAAAGGATGAAGAGTTTGGGCGGCTTCCTTCCCTGTGTGTTGGGTCGTTTCTG
>KZ451935.1:4141892-4153318 GCA_002786265.1 Apostasia shenzhenica | reverse complement strand
GGCCAAGATGAATTGATAGGCTTGAGGTATCCTGCGGGTTGCCTCTGCATGTCGGCGTAATACTGGCATTGAGGGCACTTCTCCACGAATACCTGAGCGTCCTTGTGGATATTGGGCCAGAAGAAACCCTGGCGTAGGATTCGCATGACGAGGCTTCTACCTCGTGCATGTGTTCCATATTCTCCTTGATGTACCGCTTCCATGACTTTCAGGGCTTCGTCGAGTCTCAAGCATTTGGTGAGCGGTTTAGCGTAGGATCTTCTGTATAGTTCCCCGTCGATGAGGGTATATTTGGCACAAGTAAGCTTCAACTTCTGCGCCTCCTGTCTGCTGCCTGGCTGAATTCTGCTCTTTAAGTAGTCCAGGATCCTGTCCATCCAGCAGGGCGATCGCTCTTCAGAAAAAACTTCGGCGCATTCGAAACTAGGCCTTTCAAACACCTGAGTCCGGTGAGAGTTTGGGAGCTCCTCTTTGGCGAGCCGGTCCGCCACCTGGTTTTCTTCACGGGGCACATGCGTTAAGGAGAAATCTTCGAAAAGGGAAATCAGAGACTTGGCCTGATGCAGATATTTCTTCAAAACCTCGTCCTTCGTCTCGAACGCCTGGTTTACCTGATTGACGACTAGCAGGGAGTCGCTAAACACCTGTATGCGCTTTACGGCCATGCTAAGCGCAAATTTTAACCCTGCAATGAGGGCCTCATACTCTGCCTGGTTGTTTGTTGCTTTGAACCTAAGCGTCACTGCCTGATGAAGCACAGCCCCCATTGGGCTGGTTAGGAGGACCCCAGCCCCCTGGGATTGCGATCCCGACGCGCCGTCAACATGAAGCGACCATAAGTTTGTCGTGGCTCTGGGGGGCGGCGGCTCCGTCGTGGAAAACTCAGCGACGAAGTCGGCCAGGGCCTGAGCTTTGATTGCCGTCCGTGCGGCAAACCTGATGTCGTATTCTCCCAGTTTGATAGACCATTTGAGTAGTCTTCCCGAAACCTCGGGGGTGTGTAAGATCTTCAGGAGTGGTTGGTCTGTAACCACCTGTATAGTATGAGACTCGAAGTAGGGTCTCAACCTCCTGGCCGCTATCAGAAGGGCCAGAGCTAGCTTCTCCAGAGTGGGATACCGACTTTCGGTGTCCAGGAGTATGTGGCTAGTATAGAAGATAGGATGCTGAACCCCCTTCCCGCCGTCCAGGAGTACCGCTGAGACTGCAGTGTCGGACACCCCTAGGTAGAGAGAGAGAATTGTACCTTCTTTTGGCGCCACCAACACCGGGGCCGAAGTTAGGTATTTCTTCAGTTCAATAAATGTTGCTTCACATTCGCTGTCCCAGAATCCTTTCTTGTTATTGCGCAGACAACGGAAGAAAGGAGAACAACGATCACCGGCCTTTGAGATACAAATCTGCCTAGACTGTTGATCCTGCCTGCCAGCTTCTGGATTTCCTTTGGACGTTTTCGGGAAGGACATGGTCTCTTTGAATGACTGATATCCTTATCGGGAATTTTTGCCTCTTCTCCCTCCTGACGGAGACCAAATATCTCAGGAATTTTCCTGAAGCAGCACGAAGGTACATTTGGGCAGGGTGACGCTTAAGGTCTGTAACTTTCGGAGAGTGTTCAGTGTTTTTCCCGGGATCACCGAGGTGTTTCTTGCTAAACTTCTGCTTTGACGAGGACATCGTACTACGAACGCTTCAAGGTTCCTTCCTCTCCTGGTTTTTTAAAGACCTGCGTCAATCATAGCGCTGATATACGTAAGCACCCGGCGTTTTTGAAAGGCCGACAGGGCATAGACCTGTAGCAGTAGGTCCGTAATCAGTGATGAAAGCTGTCTTCCTCCTCCATCTCCCTGGCCATCCAGATCTGGTGATACCCGGAGAAAAGGCATCCAAAAAAACTCATAAACCTCAGTACCGCGACCGGTACGATCCACATAATGTCGATACGGGGGGAGGGGTAGTGTCCTTTGGGGCAGGCCTGAATTCAGCGAACCTTTGAAGTCCATCAGCACATTCTCCACTTCCCACTGGCCTTTTTTAAACGTCATTACGACGTTGGTTAACCATCGGGGATACTCACTGACTTCTCTGATGTAACCAGCCCCGAGAGCTTCTTGTGATTTTCCTCCTTGATAGCATCCCTGCTTTCTCCTGCCAATACACTCTCTTCTCTGGGTAACAGGGGTGACAACCTGAAATCAGTCTTAAGTGGTGTTTCGCAAATCGCCCTGTCCATGCCTGTAACATCCTCGCGAGAGACCATGCAATACATCGATATAACCAGAAAGCAGGGCAGTAACTTTCTGCTGCTATTTCTCATTTAGGAAAGATGAAACGTTTACAGTTTTGGAAGAGCCCTCACCTCCTTAAGGCTACGCTGACAACTGCTTCCTGTGGTTTGACCGGTTGGGTCTCCCTAGGATCCATTTGATCAAACTACAAAGCTGCGCCGCTATCTGAAAGCAGCGGGCAGCCTGCATTGCGTCTCCCCGGATGGTGACAACCCGCCGTAAGAGGTCGGAAACTTCGCGCACAGGTGGGCGCGTGGAGATCACATCCGAAGGAGTTTAGAGTTGTCCTCCCCAGTATGGCGTTGTAGCCCGATTTAGCTCTGATGACTGCGAAGTTGACCATGCTCATCAGCCGGGGGACCGTTGGTCCATCCGCCGAAGGAGACGGGAAGAGTGATGAATCCAAAGGGTTGGACCCTTTCACCGGAGAAACCGAGTAAGGTAGTCCCGGCGTGGAGGAGATTAGTCTCCTTGAGTCCCATCTGCAAGAAGGCGGACTCAAACAGGATGTCGGCGGCGCTCCCAGAGTCGAGGAGTACCCGCCGGACATCGAAGTCAGCGATGCGGGCAACGACCACGATTGGGTCATTATGCAAGTTGCCCTGTTGGGGGAGATCTTTACTGCAGAACGTAAGGGGGATGGACGAGGCGTGATGCTCGGAGATGCCGCCGACTTCTGCTCCTTGGCGCTGAGCGACTGGGTCAATGCTGAAGATTGCATTGATCGTTCTGTTGGCAGGAGGATAAGGGCGCCCCTGCTGGCTAGGGCCCACGGGTGGTAGGGCTTTGGCAGGAGCTTCAACAGTCTCGGGGGCTTTCCCTTTCTGGGCGGTAGTGAAGGTTGGAGCCATCTGCATGAACTCCTCGAGCTTGCCCTGATTTGCCAGCTTCTCGAGCAAGATTCTGAGGCTTCGACAGCGGTGAAACCTGTGCCCATAGTTCCCGTGGAACTCGCAGTAGTCGTTAGGGTCCACCCCAGGTGGCGGCGCTGGTTTAGGCCCAGTGGGCCGTACCCAACCTTGCTTGATGGCCGCCGCATAGACCTCGGGGAGGGGCCTAGATAAAAGAAGTTTCGGAAGCTAGGTATGTCGGGGCCTCCCTTCTTCTCGATCGCGAGGTCTAGCTATCTGTGTCCTTGTGATCGGGGGTTCGATACTCCGATGTTTTCTTTTGTTCCTGTCTGGCCTGGCCCCGGAAGCATCTTTGGGGGAGGATTCAGCATCCTCCAGGAGCATGAACTGACTGGCCCTAGCCACCAGTTCTGGGTAACTCCGAGGTTTTGCCAACTATAGAGACTTGGACAGGTCCCCTATCTTGAGCCCTCTCCGGAAGTTATGCATGGCCACCGCAGGCTCCACGTCCTCGGCTTCGGCCGCAGCGGCGAAGAAGCGGTTGGTGTAATCCCGAAGGTTCTCCCTCTCGCCTTGCTTAATGTTGGCGAGGACCATGTCGGACACGACCATACGGGTCCGCCCTATGAAACGAGCGATCAACTCCCACTTCAGATGCTCATAGGAGGTGATGTGACCTCGGGGCAGCTTGACGAACCAGCTGAATGCTGCCCCCTTCAGTGTGTTGGCTAGGAGGTGACACCTAGTGGCTTCATCCGGCCGGCGATATCGGACGGCGGCTTCAAACCCCTGCACATGCTCACGGGGGTCTGTCGCGCCTCTGTAAACCTCCAACCTAGGTGGCCGGAAGTCCTCTGGGACGGAGGCCAGACGGATGGCATCGGAAAATGGGGCATTTCCGTCCATCGGCCCGAAGAAGGGATCATGTCCGAAATGAGGAGCTTGAGCACCGGGAAAGAGGGGGTCTCTTCCAGCTAGAAACGGAGGAAAAGCAGGTGGGAGAAAAGCAGGTTGTGGTAGCGGACAAGGTGGAAGGGGGTTTTGATGAACCTCCTGGAAACGGTTAGGACGTATGGGTGGTCTGGAAGAACCAGAAGATTGGATGGAGAGTGGCGCAGCTTGAGGTACTAGTACAGGGGCTTCGGCCACCGCGGGAATCGGTGGGAGCGGAGTTGGGGCCGCTGCAGGTGGCGGAATCACCTCTGGAATTGCCGCAACTGGCGGAGGGGGTGCAGGGACCTCCGCTACCGGCGGACGAGGAAGTACTGCACAGACCGGCTGAGTCTGTCTGAGGATGACGGCCTGCTGCGCCGTGAGGCCGGTGACCATGTCAGTGAGGTTTGCAAGCATCCCCTGGAGCTCCGAGACACGGGTGCCTCTGGAAGAGAAGGCAGACCCGGCGCGCCGCCGGGAAGTAGAAGTTGAGGCTCCGTCATCTGGCGCCCGGGCAGAGGGTTCTCCCACATGTATACTGCGGGCAACAGAGTTGGTTTTGCGCGTTCTAGCCACCATCTCTCCGAGGTCTCAATGAAAGCACCAGAAGATGTTGACGAGGATGTGGGGATCCCAGGAAACACCGAAGAAGAGAGAGTTCCGGGAGACGGCGGCGCGCAAAGGGGGGGTGAACCTGTTAGTAGAGACTCAGGGAGAAGACTCTGTCCAAGGCAACCAGAAAAGCACACAGAGATTTAAGGTGGTTCAGGGAGAAAATCCCCTACGTCCACCGGTCCGTCAGCGAAGAAGTTTCACTAAGTGGGAAAAATAACCCTCAGACAGGGCTTGTACAGTGCTTTGTTATAAAAAAGAAGAAGATGAAGAAGAAGAAAAGAAGCTCCTCAGTTGGAGCTCTGGTACAAAAGAATGAGAAAACTAGAAATCTCAGAGCCCCAGTCTTTCTCTGCCTTCCTTTTCTTTGTTCTCCCTCCTTTTTTTGTGGCTAGGACTGTTCAGCGGTTTTTATAGCCGTTGACATGCGTAGCTCCACCCGGGTTTTCCGAAGGAAAGGTGATGGGTGAGCTCTGAGCGCCGCTTGTCAGTCACTGGAGAAGTCCGCAGCTGTACGAGGAAGATGACATCCTTTAATGCTGGTACTTTCATAGGGAAGAGGGTCTGTACGGAAATCGGCGGGGTTAAGTGAAGTTGATTGTGACAGGCGTTACCTCGTACCCTTGGGCCCGAAGTTACGAGGGATGATCCTGGAACGTCGTGGCTGATGGTTGAGTGAATCCTCGTGCCCGAGGTTTGACCTGGGTCAATAGTCCTGCAAAACTGGAAGCTGAGTCAGCAAATCAATCAATCAAGTACAGACCAGTCAGGCGCCACGCGTTCGGCCAGGATGCAGCGCAGGAACCACGTGTTAACAGTAATAAATAAGGAAGTTACATAAAGCTGACAATCGTACCTCGGAAAGCTAGCAATGAGGTGATAGAAAAACCGATTGTGATATTCAAGTTTTCTGGTTCTACTGGGGACTTGGGGATAAAGATGAATGTACCAAGGTCAAACACTAGGTATGCCAAGTCTGCAATGTTTTTAGGGTTTAGGGTAGAGGGTTTAGGATAGGGGTTTAGGATTTAGGGTTTAGGGTTTAAGGTTAAAGATGAATGTACCAAGGTCAAACACTAGGTATGCCAAGTCTGCAATGCGGGAATTTGGGAACTGTTGGAGCGATGAGGAGTCTCATGGTGAACCCATGAAACTTCTCCAACTTGGTCCTTATGGTGAATCCATGATATAGTTCTGACTCGGGTCTCATGGTAGGCTTCACAATAAAGTTCTGATGAAGCCTTTAGGGTGGCCACAAGATGATGCAAATTAAATTCATATGAAAATGAAAAGCAAGACAGAAGGCCACGAGATAGATCTTCATGAAGTACATCCTTGCATCCTTATGAAATAGTGTAAGGTATATATGAGATGATAAGTGATGATACCATCATTCATGCGCCTTCCTACCTTGTTGGGAAGGTCTCGCAAGTAATCCATGAGATAAGTATAATGTCACTGTGTCATGGCATACTATTAAATATTAATTAACATGTTTGAATGTGTTCCTACCTCGTGGGGATTCCCAACAAGATATGCCTTCATCCTCACATGGTAGTTAATCTAATTACTTGTGTAGAAGACATTAGGTCTAATTATGTCACTTATATATTTGGCCACCTTCCTGCCTACTGGGGGAAGCCACAAGATAGGCCATCGCACTAACTTGTGGGCCAATATGGAGGCAGTAGGCTAGTGGGATAGTCTAAACGAAGGCAATGATTCAAGATTGAACAACATTGTAATTGGTTATCAAACCTAACATCAATGCTCAACCTTTCACATTCGGGATTGAACCAGTATTGGCGGTTTTGAAAATTTAGTCAAACTATGATACCAGTAAAATGAGAACCTATACACAGAATAAATGGAATGAAAGTCCCTTAATTTCGCAGGCTTGCTGAACACAACTATTATTTCTGACCTCCAGAGGAAGGTCTCCAGCTCAAATCTTACACAACCAGAAACCACGTGATGTGCCCTTCAAAATGGTAGCAATATGTTCCCAGAAAACCAGATTTATAAAACTGGTTACTATATTCCCAGAAAAAGTTATGTTAATATTGAATATTGAAACTGCCAAAAACAATAAACATGTTTCAGTAAAACCATGGTTCAGTAAAATCAAAGAACAAAAGCAAAAGAGGTAGATATTGAATATTGCAACTGCCATGAACAATTAGCAATCTTGGGTAAACATACCCATCTGTTGTCATAATAGTTACACATGTTTTCTTGGATTAATCACTCAAGCATACAGGCTGGAAATGCCATGTTAAATGACATATCCTATTATGTTTTCAGCTATACATAAAGCTGCACGCAACAAATTAACATGAAAATGGCATTAATACATTTTTCAAATGCATATTGCTAATGAAAAGGCATCAAATTGGTTATTTCTGCCCAGAAAATATGGAGTTAAAAGACAGTTCACTCACCTTAACATAACCAGTACGTCGATCAAGGTTTAGGTGTAAATTCTTAACTTGACCAAACTCACGAAAACAGTTGTGCAGATCTTCTTCTTGTGCTTCTTCATGCACTCCAGTGACCAGTATAATCCATCCTTCAATGGCTGAGCATATAATAACCAAAGTAGAACATAAATAAAAGCAAAAGCATTACAGATACAAGTATCTAATATAGAAGTTAAGGAAGAGAGTATAAACAAGGACGCAATACACAAAACTTTGATTCAGTGAAGTCACGTGAAGCTGACACAAGATGAAAATTACCGTAAGATTTTTTGAAAATGAACCTTGCCATTGGAGTGTATAGACAAATGTCATGCTTCTCAATTACACTAGTAATTGTGCATGGAGAATAGCTACATAGATATTAGATAAACAATCGAAATTCAGAACATATTTAAATCCAGATCACATATCTGTTGGCCCTTAAGCCTTCCCAAGAGAGGGGTAAATTGGGATTAAAAAAGAATTGAATAAATTATTCTTACAAAATTAATAGCAAGTAAATCACATGCACAACCAAATATTTAAGATAGATAAAAAGTGAGTTAAAGCTATAGCGAAAATAGGTCAAACATGACACAAAAGAGCAAACTAGCAGATTTCACCAAATAGATCAGATGACCTATAGCAATGCATAAAACCAAAGAAATAAAACCGGTTGATTTGGGCAAATTGACCAAAACAACAAAACCAACACAACAAAAGCTCAAAATAAAAATCGTGAGAGATATGATTTAAATATTATATAAATCAATTATATTAAAATAATTTGAGTTTGTTTTTAAGTTAAAATCAGATTTAGTATATTTATATATTAGTCAAATTTTAACGTGCTAAAGAGGAGGGAAAAGTACACAAGCGATTTATAGTGGTTCAGCTCCCCGCCTAGTTCACTCCCCACACTCCTCAAGTAGGATTTTAATCTACTAACACACCGACTTTTTAACAGAAACCAAAACTAAACAAACCCGATTACAATCCCACCGGCTTTTTCTAGGAACCAAAGTCGACTAAACCTTACAAACCCACTGGTTTTTTCTAAGAACCAAAGCCAACCAAATCATACAACACCACAGGCTTTTTCTAGTAACAAAGCCAACCAAACCGTACTATGAATTTTTATACGAAATTTTTTTTAATCCATCTACCTTCCCACTTAATGAGAAAAAAATTAAACACCTCCACTAAAGGAGAGAACAAAAGAGCAAAGTGAATTGCTAATCTAGCTAGCTAATGTTATAACTTGAAAGCAAGGGAAAAATTACAAAAATGAGCTCTATACGCGTAAAAATTTGCCAAGAGAGAAGACTCGAGAAATCCAAAAATGAGTTACCAAAACAAAAATTTATTGATTTCAATAAATACAAGTTGCACGAAATAGAAACAGAGACCTGAAATTATTTGCCAGCAATTTAGAAGAATGCAGCTTCAGATTTTACTTGATTGCTAGCTAAAAACTTCTCCAAATATTCACTTCTTCAAGAAAAAATGTAGATTTTAACTAAAAAAATGGAGAAACACTTAGAGCTTGAGAGAAGAGCCTGGAAAACTTAGAATTTTTTTTGTAAGTGTAGGAATTACTGTTCTGCAGTTTTTGGACAGCAAGAAACAGGTTAAGCTAATTGAAAAATATCCTTTGTTCAAACAAATAAATGAAAAAATGCCAAGTGTTCATGTCCTACTCAAAGACCAATGAAAGGAAGGAAAGTGAACGGTGTTTTGGTCATTTTTTGGGTTTAGAAAATGATAGAAAAGCTCCAGATTTTCTGGAAACATATTGCAGAAAATATGACAAAAATTAGAAGTGAGAAAATATAAAAATACTTAAGTGGGCTTCCTTAGTATAAGAACAAATGAAGGGATACCAAATATGATTATTTTGCCATTAAAATATGCTAAAAAAGACCATTTTATCTCAGCACATAGTACAAAAAATCTGAGCCAAAGGATAAAGGTTGATAGATGTCAACTCATTTTTTTCGTTTGAAAAGTGACAAAGGAGGAGGAAAAAGAAAGTTTTATAGATATTTCATAAAAAAGAAAATATAGCACATCACAAAATTTTGAAAAATAGTAAATAATACATTTAAATTAACTAAAATGATGATAACTAACAGTCAAATGGAGTTCTGGGATGACTGGGCAGGTCAATCCAGGCCCAGTAGAGCCAATCGGTTGATTTGGTGAAAATGATCGGTTGCGCTTTATTGGCTTGAAAAATAAGAGATGTTTGAGAGAATTTTTGGTTATTTAAAAGATGCAAAATGATATCATTCTAGGTCAATAAATATAAGTGAAAAGAAAGTAAAACATCTAAAAAATACGAGTAAAATCTCTTGGCAAATCTAATGTGTTTACATAAAGTTCTATGAAAAATAAAAAATAATAAACGGTGAGCTCTGCTTCACTTGGACCTGAGAGTATCCATCCTTTAAGGGACGATCAGTCTGTAAGAACATGCTTAAAAAAGGATTAATATTAGACCTAAAGTAACTATAATCATCAAAATAAATGGGGTTCAACAATATCATGTGCTTGACTAACAATCAAATTTCCAGTCAAAGGCCATGTAGTTTACCACTTATGTTTTCGGCTACCTTGTTTAGAGGGAATAAAAAAAGGGTAAAAGATGATGCACAACATCTTAGTTCATTTAGTTTCATGACAAGTTTCCTGATCAAGTCTTTGAGGGTTCTCGGATAGTTGGAAGATTTCTTTTGATACAATAGTATGATAAGGCTTTCCTGTATTTAATACAATTGAGTAGTGAGGACTGGTTACGCTTGTTCTTGGTCTTTCTTTGGAGTTATGGAGAATGTCTGGTACATAGGTTTGAGGAGCATCAGTGAATCAATTATGCTCCTCCTATAATACAGGTACCTTGCAATATAGGTCAGCAACGTACGACCAATACAATTGTGTTCCTTTTAATGGAGTTTTTACATATAGTTGATTTGGTTATAAGACAGGTTAGCATGTGTAAGATAGGTTAGCAAGTGGATTTCACTCTTCAATCAGTATTATCACTAAACAGCCTTATTTTGTACCACCAGATAACTAGTTCCGCTCATTTTAGAATGGGGTCTGGATATCATAGGACGGGATCCAAATGTGCTTGTCAAGATCCAAACATGCTTGCCAAAGAGTATATTCAATGTTTTATAAAAAAATTGATTATTATATAGGGGAAGATCCTTCTCAATGAACAATATGCATTCCCCCAAGTAAAAGAACAGAGGATTTTCCTCCCAATGAGTAGTGGATAATGCTTAAAGTGGTCAAAGAGGTTGGAGTAGAATCGACAAAATTTTGGGAAAACAATGTGTAAATTTCACAAGTAAAACGTCAAAGAAGTAGTAGAAAAAAAGATTAACCGCCCAACAAACCGAAGCACTAGACCGAGTAAGTGCTGCCAATTTGACGAATGTTTCAAACTCGAAAAAGTGTCCCCACCCCTTGTACTACGTTAATTTTTTTCAATGATTAGTCGAAGGCCGAGCACTAAGGAAATGAACACAAACCAGTATCCAGAATCTCAAATCACAAGCGAAACATGCTTAACCTTCAATGGATCTTCTCAATCTCAAACGAAATAAGTTGATAAAAAGGGTGGATGAAACTCACATCGCTGAGGGCCGGGTCTGCCATCAGAGCCAAGGGATTCAAAATCCTTGGCAGCGAAGTGGCGGATGCGCTCAGCCTCGGACTCCGCCTCCCTGAAACCCCTCCCCTTCGTCTTCCTCGGCTTATCCCCGGTGCCACCGGTGATGGCGGACCTCAGCCTAGGGCCGGACGCGGCAGCCGGCCAACCCTCCGGTTCTCCAGCGCCATCCTCGTCCATGAGATCGTCATCGTCGGGCTCAAAATCCACCGCCTCGTCCGCTGGCGTCGCAACCATTGCTGGAGCCAGCGGTTAGAGACTGGCTCGAAGATCGACAGTCGCCCGACTGGAAACGTGCTCGCTCGAGTTTATTGAACCGAGCGATGAATTGAACTCAACTCGGTTTGACTCAATTTTTATTTTTTCAAATATATAAATAATATATTTAATTATTTATCATTTACACATAAATATTTATTCAGCTTAGTTAGAATATTGATTTGATAATTGTTGACGTAGGATGTGGGAATCCCAGGAAACACCAAAGAGAAAGAGAGAGTTCCGGAAGACGGCGGCACGCAAATGGGGGAGCCTGTTAATAGAGGCTCAGGGGGAAGGTTCTGTCCAAGGCAACCAGAAAAGCACACAGAGATTTAAGGTGGTT
>KZ451935.1:4117916-4129553 GCA_002786265.1 Apostasia shenzhenica | reverse complement strand
GTTTTTATAGCCGTTGACACGCGTAGCTCCACCCTGGTTTTCCGGAGGAAAAGTGATGGGTGAGCTCCGAGCGCCGTTCGCCTGTCACTGGAGAAGTCCGCAGCTGTACGAGGAGGATGACATCCTTTAATGCTGGTACTTTCCTGGGGAAGAGCGTCTATTCGGAGATCGGCGGAGTTAGGTGAAACTGATTGTGACAGGCATTACCTCGTACCCTCGGGTCCGAGGTTACGAAGATCTATTCCTGGATCGTCGTGGACGATGGTTGGTCGATCCCTCGTGCCCGATGTTTGACCTGGGTCAATAATCCTGCAAGACGGGAAGCTGAGTCAGCAAATCAATCAATCAAGTACAGACCCGTCAGGCGCCACGCGTTCGGCCAGGATGCAGCGCAGGAACCACGTGTTTAACAATAATATTACGAGTATGATTAACCGAAATTTAAATTTTAGTAAAGTCAAATTTTCGAGTTTTAAGTTGGCTTGATTAAAGTCTCGAGTCAGCTTAAACTTAAATTGAATTGAGATAAGTAGAACTTAAGCCATCTTGGCACAACTAGAATTCAAATCATTCTCACTCCCAGTTGGAAGTGGACACTCTTCGGTTTCTTTATGCTTAAGCGATTTGAGGAGAAAACACAGGCTTGCCTTTGAGTTGGGGAGAGTTATCTATAGCTTGATTTTTATTCTTAAACCCGAATCCCGAAGTTCGAAGTCCGTGGTTTGAAGCCCCAAGCCACAAGCAACTTGCCTAAAGCACTAAGCCTTATGCCTGCAACTCAAAGCTCGAAGTTCGAAGCCTGAGGCTAGAATCCCAAACCATGAATCCCGGAGCCTAAAGCCTGAAGCCCCATGCCCTTAGTCTCCAGCCCTAAGCTCCAAGCCTCAAGCCTCAAGCCCTAAGTACTAAGCCCTAAATTAGAAGCCAGGTGCGAAAAGCCGATAAGCTTAAGCTCAAAGCCCCAGGTTCGAAACCTTACACTCGAAGGCCTAAGCTTGAAGCTAGAAGTTTGAAGCCTGAAGTCGAAGCCCAAAGCCCAAAGCCGAAGCCCCATGTTCGAAGCCTAAAGCCCGAAGCCCCTAACACGAACCCTAAGCCCCTAACACGAACCCTAAGCCTGATGTCCTAAGCCTATAGCCCGAAACTTGAAGCTCAAAGCCTAAAGCCCGAAGACAAAATCCCAAAGCCCCATTCCTAGGCCTCAAGCCCCAAGCCAAAGCCCCAATTCCCAAAACTCATGCCGAAGCCCCAAGCCTTAATTCCGAAGCCCCAAGCCCACACCCTATATCCTTAAGCCCAAAACCCAAAGTCCGAAGCCCCAAACTCAAAATTCCAAACCCTAAGCCCCAATGTCCAAGCAATAATCCCGAATCACTAAGCTCGAAGCCCAAAGCCCAAAGCTCGAATCCTTAAATCAGAAGCCCTAAGCCTCAACTTTAAAACACAAAGCCTAAGCTTGAAGCTCGAAGCACAATGCCCGTAGCCCCAAGCCTGAAAACCAAGGCTGAAGCCTCAAGCCAAAGCCCAAAGCTCGAATGCTCAATCCCCACACCCCAATCCCCTTGTCTTAATTAATATATACAAAGATATTTTAACTTAGTACCACTAATTATAAAGATATTGAAAGTATATTGATATATCTCAATAGATATACGTGTTTAGAGACTAATTTGTTAGATATTAAATTATTTGAACTAAACAATGACAAGTATATAACTATTTCATTATTATATCGATAAATTTAAGCTAAATACAAATATTTAAAGTTTAATACATTAAATATAAAGTTATTTTAACTAAATACAAGCAATTATATGACTAATTATTAATTTTTAATATATTTAAATAGAATACAAGTATTTAGATATTAATTTATTATAAATTAACGTATTTTAACTTAATACTCACAATTATATAACTTATATATATTATATCAATAAATCTTAGCTGAATAGATTCATGTAAAGATTGATTTGATATCTAATAAGATATTTTAATATAATATCAATAATTATATAATTATTTAATAGTATATCAATATATTTCAAATAAATACATATTTTTAAAGACTAATTTATTACATATCAATGTATTTGAACTGAACAGTAATAATTATATAATTATTTATTTTTATATCAATGAATTTAAGCTAAGTACATGTATTTAGAAACTTATTCGTTATATATCAAATTAGTTTAACTAAATACTAATAATTATATAACTATTTGGTAGTATATCGATGTTTTATAGTTGATTATAAGCTTTTAGGGAATTTGTTAGATATCAATATATTTAAATTAAATAGTAATAATTATACAATTATTTATTACTATATCGATAAATTTAATTTGAATACATATATTTTGTGATCAATTTATTACAAATTAAATTATTTTTAATTGAATATTAGCAATTATACAACTGTTCAATATTTTTCAGTATATTTGAATAGAATATTAGTATCTAGATAATGATTTGTTATATATTAAGGTATTTTAACTTAATACTCCCAATTACATAGCTTATATATGTTATATCGATATATTTTAACTAAATACATAAATTTAAAGACCGAATCAATATATATCAAAATATTTTAATTTAATAATAGTAATTATACAATTATAAAAAATAAGTTAATAATAATTAAAAATTATAAAAAAAATATAAAAATTTTACTAGTTATTAATTAAATAAATTCTATCGTGTTCATTTTGATCTTGTCTATATTATGGTATTTTAACATAATACTCTGATTATACAACTAATATTAGCTATATTGATGTGTTTTAGATGAAAATAGATATTTGGCTATCTATTAGGGATGTTTAATTGAGTTTTAATATAATACCCGTAGTTACACATTTTTTGGCAGTATATCGATGTTACTTTAACCTAATAAGCACTTCTAAAGATTGATTTTTGACATATTAATGTATTTGATTTGAATAGTATTGTTTTTATAATAATTCATTGCGCTAAACATTGAATTCAAGCGAAATACAAGCATTTAGACTAAATAATAAGTCATTTTAACTGAATACAAGCAATTATATGATTATTCAATTATTTTGAATTGTATTTGAAGAGTTTACATGTAATTTAACTTTGATCTTACCTTTATCAATGCATGTTAACGTGATACTCTGATTAAATAACTAATTTCTGTTATATTAATGTATTTTAATCGAAAATAGATATTTAACGATCTATTAGAGCGGCATGATTGTGTTTTAATATAATACTGATAATTATACCTCGTATTGATATTACATCAATGTATTTCAACTTATCAATTGAATAGTATCATTTTTACAATAATTTATCGCGTTAATATTGAATTCAAGTGAAATACAAGCATTAGACTTAATAATTAGACATTTTAGCTAAATACTAGTAATTATATAATTATTCAATCAATTTGGATTGTATTTGAGGAGAATATAAGCAATTTAACTTTGATCTTACCTATATCACGGCAAGTTAATGTAATACTCTGATTAAACAACTAATTTCTATTATATCAATATATTTTAGTCGAAAATAGATATTTGACGATATATTAGAGAGATATGATTGAGTTTTAAGATTATACCGACAATTACACCTCATTTTAATAGTACATCAACCTATTTCAACTTATTCTGCACTTTTAGAAACGAATTTATGAGATATTAATATAATTTGATTGAATTGTGGTATTTTTACTGTTATTTATTGCATTAACATTGAATTTAAGCTGAATACAAATACTTAGAGAATTATTTATTGCATACTAAGTTATTTTTACCGAATACTCACAACTATAAGACTATTTAATGATTTTTGAATATATTTAAAAAGAATACAGGCAATTAGATTTTGAACATGTTTATATCAAGACATTTAACATAATAGTAAGATTAAAAAGCTTACATTTGTATTATCGATGTATGTTACCCAAAAGCAGATATTTGGTGACCTATGAGGGACGTATATTTGAGTTTTAAGATAGTACCTACAATTACACATTATTTTTAATGTATATCGATCTATTATAACTTTTAGACATTTTTAAAAAGTGATTTATGATATATCAATATATTTGAATTGAGTAGTGATGTTTTCACGACTATTCATTACATTAACGTTGAATTCAAGCCGAATATGAGCATTTAGAGAGTGATTCATTGCATAATAGGTTATTTTAACTAAATACTTACAATCATACTAATATTCAATCATAATTTGTTGTACTTGAAGAGAACATAAGCAATTAGACTTCAATCTTGACCATATCATGACATTGTAATATAATACTCTAATTAAATAATTAATATTAATTATATTGATGTGTTTCAGCTGAAAATAGTTATTTGGCCATCTATTAGGGATGTATAATTGAGTTTTAATATAATACCCTAAGTTACACATTTTTTGACAGTATATCAATGTTAAGTTAACCTATTAAATACTTTTAAAGTCTGAGTTTTGACATATCAATGTATTAAAATAGAATAATAATATTTTTATAATAATATTTTACATTAACATTAAATTCAAGTAGAATATAAATATTTAAAGAAAGATTCAAAGTATAGTAAGTAATTATAAGTGACTACTAGCAATTATATGAGTATTCAATCATTTGTTATTATGTTTGAAAAGAATACAAATAATTTAATCTTGATCTTGCTTATATCTTGGCATGTTAACGTAATACTCTGATTAAATAACTTATACTTGCTATATCAATATATTTTAGTTGAAAATAGATATTTGACGATCTATTAGAGAGATATGATTGAGTTTTAATATAATACAAGTAATTACACCTCATCTTGGTCGTACATAAATGCATTTTAACTTATTTGATATTTTTAGAAACATATTTATAATATATCAATATATTTAAATTTAATTGTGATATTTTTACTATTATTCATTATATTAACGTTGAATTCAAGCTGAACACAAATACTTAGAAAATAATTTATTGTATAATAAGTTATATTGATAGGATACTCGCAACTCTAAGATACTTTGATGATTTGTAAATGTATTTAAAAAATAACACGCAATTAGACTTTCAACATGTCTATATTAAGGCATTTAAATATGATAGTAAGATTAAACAAGTAATATTTGCTTTATCAAAGTCTTTTATCCGAAAACAGATATTTAGCGACCTACTAGGGATATATGCTTGGTTTTGGTTTATAGTATATCGATCTATTATAATATTGTTCGCACTTTTACAAACTAATTTCTGACATATCAATATATTTGAATTGAATTGTGACATTTTATGACTATTCATTACATTAACGTTGAATTCAAGCTGAATACGAGCATTTAGAGAGCAATTCACAGTATAATAAGTTATTTTATCTGAATACTAGCAATTATATGAGTATTCAATTATTGTTTACTAAATTTAAAGGGAATATAAGTAATTTGACTTTGATATAGTCTATATCAATGTATTTTAACAAAATACAGTGATTAAACAATCTATTAGATACGTTTGATTGAGTTTTAATATAATACCCGCAGTTACACTTTTTTGACAGTATATCTATGGTATTTTAGCCTATTAAGTACTTCTAGAGATTGAGTTTTGACATATCAATATTTTTGTATTGAATAATGACTTTTTTATAAATATTTATTGCATTAACATTGAATTTAAGTGAAATACAAGCATTTAGACTTAATAATAAGTAATTGTAAGTAAATACTAGCAATTATACGAATATTCAAATATTTTTTATTGTATTTAAAGAGAATACAAGCAATTTAGCTTTGATCATACCTATCAAGGCATGTTAACGTGATACTCAGATTAAATAACTAATATCTGCTATATCAATATATTTTAGTCGAAAAAAGATATTTGACAAACTATTATATAGATATGATTGAGTTTTAATATTATACCGACAATTACACATCATTTTTATAGTTTATCAATGTATTTCAACATATTAGGCACTTTTTAAAGACTGATTTACCACATATAAATATAATTCTATTGAATTGTAGTATTTTTATAATTATTCATTGCATTAACATTGAATTAAAGCTGAATACAAACGCCTAGAGAATAATTTAAAGCATACTAAGTTATTTTTACCGGATACTCACAACTATAAGACTATTTGATGATTTTTGAATGTATTTTGAAAGAATACATGCAATTAGATTTTGAATATATTTATTTCAAACCATTTTATTATAATATTAAGATTAAACAATGTATATTTGCTTTATCGAAGTATCTTACCCGAAAGTATATATTTGGCGTCTTGTTAAGGACATATGTTTGTGTTTTAAAATAATAGCGGTAATTACACGTCTTTTCACAGTATATCGATTTATTACAATATTTTTGGTATTTTTAAATACTGATTTATGACATATCAATATATTTGAATTGAATATGATGTTTTTTCAATTATTCAAAACATTAACGTTGAATTCAAGCCAACTACAAGTATTTCGGGAGCGATGCATTGCATAATAAATTATTTTAACTGAATACTAGAAATTATATGAGTATTCCATCATTATTTATTTTATTTGAAGATAATATAAGCAATTTGACTTTGATCTTATTTATATGATAGTATTTTAAAATAATACTTTGATTAAATAATTAATATTAGCTATATTAATGTGTTTTAACCAAAAATAGATATTTGGTCATCTATTAGAGACGTTTGATTGAGTTTTAATATAATTTCCGCGGTTACACATTTTTTGACAATACCATCCATGTAATTCTAGAGATTGATTTTTGACATATTAATGTATTTGAAATAAATAGTGATATTTTTACAAAACTTCATTGTGTCAGCATTACATTTCAGCGAAATACAAGCATTTAACGAACGATTCGTTGCATAATAAGTCATTTTGATTGTATACTAGCAATGACACGAGTATTCAATTATTTTTAAATATATTTGAATAGAATACAAGCAATTTAACTTTGATCTTGCTTATATCAAAGCATGTTAACGTAACACTCTGTTTAAACAACTTATATTTGCAGTATCAATGTATTTTAATCGAAAATAGATATTTGGCGATCTATTAGAGAGATATGATTGAGTTTGAATATAATATCGGCAATTACACCTAATTTTAATAGTACATGAATGCATTTTAACTTATTCGACATTTTTAGAGGCAGACTTACAACATATCAATATATTTCGAATTATCTGTGTTTTTACTATTATTCATTACGTTAACGTTGAATTCAGCTGAATACAAACACTTAGAAAATAATTCATTGTATAATAAATTATTTGACAGGATACTCGCAACTATAAGATACTTTGATGATTTGTAAATGTATTTAAAAGGAATACACGTAATTAAACTTCCAACATGTCTATATTAAGGCATTTAAACATAATAGTAAGATTAAACAAGTAATATTTACTTTATTGAAGTATCTTTGTCGAAAGTAGATATTTGACGACCTACTAGGGACATATGCTTGAGTTGTAACAAAATACTGATAATTATATGGTTTTGTTATAGTATATCGATCTATTATAACATTGTTGACACTTTTAAAGACTAATTTTATAATATATCAATATATTTGAATTAAATCGTGATGTTTTATGACAATTCATAATATTAACGTTGAATTCAAGCTGAATACGAGCATCTAGAGAGCGATTCACGGCATTATAAGTTATTTTATCTGAATACTAGCTATTATATGAGTATTCAATCATTGTTTATTATATTTTAAAGGAATATAAGTAATTTGACTTTGATCTAGTCTATATCAATGCATTTTAACAAAATACAGTGATTAAACAATCTATTAGATACATTTGATTGAGTTTTAATATAATACCTGCAGTTACACTTTTTTTGACAGTATATTTATGGTATTTTAGCCTATTAAGTACTTCTAGAGATTGAGTTTTGACATATCAATGTTTTTGTATTGAATAGTGACTTTTTTTATAAATATTTATTGCATTAACATTGAATTCAAGTGAAATACAAGTATTTAGACTTAATAATAAGTAATTGTAAGTAAATACTAGCAATCATACGAATATTCAAATATTTTTTATTATATTTAAAGAGAATATAAGCAATTTAGCTTTGATCATACCTATCAAGGCATGTTAACGTGATACTCAGATTAAATAATTAATATCTGCTATATCAATGTATTTTAGTCGAAAAAAGATATTTGGCAAACTATTAGATAGATATGATTGAGCTTTAATATTATACCGACAATTACACATCATTTTTATAGTACATCAATGTATTTCAACATATTAGGCACTTTTTAGAGAGTGATTTACCACATATAAATATAATTCGATTGAATTGTGGTATTTTTACAATTATTCATTGCATTAACATTGAATTAAAGTTGAATACAAACACTGAGTGAATAATTTAAAGCATACTAAGTTATTTTTACCGGATACTCGCAACTATAAGACTATTTGCAGATTTTTGAATGTATTTTGAAAGAACACATGCAATTAGATTTTGAATATGTTTATTTCAAACTATTTTATTATAATAGTAAGATTAAACAACTTATATTTGCTTTATCGAAGTATCTTACCCGAAAGCAAATATTTGGCATCCAGTTAGGGATATATGTTTGTGTTTTAAAATAATACCGGCAATTATACGTTTTTTACAGTATATCAAACTATTATAACATTTTTGGCATTTTTAAATACTGATTTATGACATATCAATATATTTGAATTGAATAGTGATGTCTTTACAAAATTATTCATTGCATTAACATTGAATTCAAGCAAAATACGAGCATTTAGGGAGCGATGCATTGCATAATAAGTTATTTTAACTGAATACTAGAAATTATATGAGTGTTCAATCATTATTTATTTTACTTGAAGATAATATAAGCAATTTGACTTTGATCTTGTTTATATGAGGGTTTTTTAACATAATACTCCGATTATACACTTAATGTTTGCTATATTGATGTATTTCAATTGAAAATTGATATTTGGTAATCTATTAGGATTATTTCATTGCATTTTAATTTAATACCTAACACATCTATTTATCAGTATATTGATCAATTTTAAGAGAATAGGCTTTTTAGGGTCTGATTTATGATGTATCAATAAATTTGAGTTAATTAGTGTAATTTTTGCAGCTATTCATTGCATTACGTTGATTTTTAGTGGAGTAGAAGCATTTATAATATGATTCATTGCATAACAAGTTATTTTAACTGAATACAAGTAATTGTGTGAGTATTCAACTAATTTTTATTGTATTTGAAGAGAATATATGCAATTGGACATTAATCTTGTCTATATAAAGTTTTTAACATAATACTCTAATTACATACCTAATGTTTACTATATTGATGTATTTCAGTCGAAAAATAATATGTGATTTATTAGGGACATTTGATTGCGTTTTAATATAAGAACTATAATTACACAACTTTTCTATTAGTGTATCGATCAATTTTAAGAGAATAGGCTCTTTTATGGACTGATTTATGACATATTAATAAATTTGAGTTGAATAGTGAAGTTTTTGCAGCTATTCATTGCATTACGTTGAATTTAAGTGGAATAGAAGCATTTAGAGGACGATTAATTGCATAATAAGTTATTTTAATTGAATACAAGCAATTGTGTGAGAATTTAATTAGTTTTTATTGTATTTGACAAGAATATATGCAATTTTATATTAATTTTGTTTATATGAAAGTTTTTTAACATAATACTCTGATTACACAACTAATATTTGCTATATTAATGTATTTCAATCAAAAATTGATATTTAGCAATTTATTAGGTACGTTAGATTGTGTTTTATTGTAATACCTATAATTACACATCTTTTAGTTAGTATATCGATCAATTTTAAGAGAATAAGCTCTTTTAGTGTCTGATTTATGACGTATCAATGAGTTTTAGTTAAATAGTGTTGTTTTTGCAGCGATTCATTGCATTACGTTTAATTCAAGTGGAGTACAAGCATTTAGAGTACAATTCATTGCATAATAAGTTATTTTAACTGAATACAAGCAATTGTGTGACTATTCAATTAATTTTTAGTGTATTTGATGAGAATATATGCAATTTGAATTTAATTTTGTTTATATGAAAGTTATTTAACATAATACTCTGATTACACACCTAATGTTTGCTATATTGATGTATTTCAAATGAAAAATGATATGTGGCAATCTATTGGCTACATTTAATTGCGTTTTAATGTAATACCTATAATTATACATCTTTTTATTAGTATATCGATCAATCTTAAGAGAATAGGCCCTTTTAGGGACTGATTTATGACATATTAATGAATTTGAGTTGAATAATAATATTTTTGCAGCTATGCATTGCATTACATTGCATTCAAGAGGATTACAAGTATTTAGAGTACGATTTATTGCCTAATAAGTTATTTTAACTGAATACAAGCAATTGTGTGAGTATTCAACTAGTTTTCGTTGTATTTGAAGATAATGTATGCAATTGGACTTTAATCTTGTATATATTAAGATTTTTTAACTTAATACTCTTATTACACTCCTAATATCTGCTATATTGATATATTTCAGTCGAAAAATGATATGAGGCGATTTATTAAGGACATTTGATTGCATTTTAATGTAATACCTATAATTACACATCTATTTACTAGTATATCGATCAATTTTAAGAGAATAGGCTCTTTTAGGGTCTTATTTATGACATATCAATGAATTTGAGTTGAATAGTGGCATTTTTACAATTATTCATTGCATTACGCTGAATTTAAGTGGAGTAGAAGTATTTAGAGTACGATTTATTGTATAATAAGTTATTTTAACTTAATACAAGCAATTGTGTGAGTATTCAATTAATTTTTATTGTATTTGAAGAGAATTAATGAAATTTGACAATAATCTTATCTATATGAAGGTTTTTTAATATAATAATCTGATTACACACCTAATGTTTGCTATATTGATGTATTTTAATCGAAAATTTATTTTTGACGAGCTATTAAGGACATGTGATTGTGTTTTAATATATTACCAATAATTGCACATCTATTTGTCAGCATATCGATCAATTTTAAGAGATTAGGCTTTCAGAGTCTGATTTATGACATACCAATAAATCTGAGTTGAATTTGTTTGCAACTATTCATTGCATTACGTTGAATTTAAGTTGAATAGAAGCATTTACAGTACGATTCATTGCATAAATAGTTATTACAAGTAATTGTATGAGTATTCAACTAATTTTTATTATATTTAAAGAAAATCTATGTAATTTGACTTTAATCTTGTCTATATGAGGTTTTTTAACATAATACTCAGATTACACACCTAATGTTTGCTATATTAATGTATTTCAGTCGAAAAATGATATGTGGCGATCTATTAGTGACATTTGATTGCGTTTTAATGTAATACCTATAATTACACATCTATTTACTAGTATATCGATCAATTTTAAGAGAATAGGCTCTTTTAGGGTCTTATTTATGACATATCGATGAATTTGAGTTGAATAGTGACATTTTTACAACTATTCATTGCATTACGCTAAATTTAAGTGGAGTAGAACAATTTACAGTACGATTCATTGCATAATAAGTTATTTTAAC